>KZ452038.1:689815-783322 GCA_002786265.1 Apostasia shenzhenica | reverse complement strand
CGAAGTTTGACTTGGGTCAAAAAGTCCTGTAGACTGGAGGCTGAGTCAGCAAATCAATCAATCAAGTACAGACCCGTCAGGCGCCACGCGTTCGGCCAGGATGCAGCGCGGGAACCACGTGTTAACATATATAGTATTTTTAAAAAAATTATAAAATCAATTACTAATATATTTTCAGAGATCTTGTAATATTGTGTATGATTCATAAATGACATAATAAAAGCTTTTTTTTAGTAGTAATTTAAATTTTAAATTAATTATATATAAAATTATTTCATGAAAACTAAATTTTTTTAATATTTTAAATTTTAAATTATAATTTTAGGGTTCAAAATTTAGAGTACAGTAAGATTTTATATATTGAAGAATGGTGAAAAATTGTAATTTTTGGAAAATAAGGTGTGGTATACGGAATTGCCCACTTTTTTTGAATAGTTGTTTCATTATTTTTAATAAATATGTGAAGTTTAACCCAAAGGTTAACCTAAATCTATTCTAACAATGAATTCCAGCTAAATTAAATTTGGGTATTATTCTAGCTATGTTTGAGCATAATTACAAGTCTTACTTCATAGATATTAATATTTCCAACAATTAAATTTAATTAAATGATAAATAAAGAATAGACTTTAAACAATTACTATTTTAAAAAAATAAAGAGAAAATTCATTGTTGTTTAAGTTTATCTTAAATTTTAGTTTTAAAATATTTTATTTTGGGTCAATAATAATTATAATTAAGTTTTTATCGGACTAAGTGAGGTAATTGACTACATAAATTCTTTATTTTTATTACACTCTATCAAATAATAATTTCATTTTTTAAAAAAAAAATCATGATTTAGCTCCAACCTAAGATCATACTTTAAAATTTCTTAGTATATTTTTTTTGGCTTTTATTTTTTTTTTACATGGACCAAATCCAATAATTAAATTTTTTTTACGGAAGCTTTTATCGGCCTATAATTTATATGCCTAAATCATCTAAGCCTATATTCTTTGAGCTTATCGCCTCAATTGAGGTTACTCCAAGTTTCTTATAAATATATTCATTTCTCATTTTATTCTTTTAATTATACCACTCGTCAATCCATTTTATCTTTATTTTTGAAATACTTATTTAGTTTTTTTTTAATATTTATTCTGAGATATTCTATTAAAAATTAATAGAAAATTATAAATTTATCATTTTACCGTCTCTTCTCTCCCCCACTTCATTTCAGGTCTCAACAGCTACGCACCGCACAGAGGCCGCCTTATGCTCTTTCTTTCTCTTTCGAGTGATATCAAAGAAGATTTCTGCCATTTTGGAATTAAAAAATTAATTTAAAATAAATTATTTTCAAATTGTGACAAAAAAATCCTCATAAAATATTTATTATTCTCGAAAAACCAATTGAAAATAGTTTCACAACTCAAGGATTGTTACGAAAAATTGTAAAAATGGTGAACCCCTGCCTACATTTACATGGTATTACCTCTAATCCAAAGAATCTAAGGTGGCGTTTGGTTCGATATCATCTTGGTATTATGCTATGTTATCTAGATGTCATGATATTTAGATATCATCTTTTCACTAATAATTTTATCGTCTACTAGAAGATTATTTATAGATATCATTAAACCAAACAATTATTTTCTCTACATAACATAGTATAACATCAAGATAACATTGAACCAAATGCCCCTTAAGAAATATCTTTGCAAAAATAAAACTAATATAACAACTTTAATCCTTATATATTTTGACTCTTTTGAGAAATTGATGCTTAAAATTAAAAATTAGATATTAAACTAATAAAGAAGTTCAGTTGAACTTTATTATCATTATAAAAACAAACATATTTGTCAACATTAAAAATTTATTATTATTATATATTATAACTCAACTATTGTGGGGATTAAATATATAATAATGATTTTTTTTAGTGTGATAGTGTAACTCCCGTGGCTGAAGAGGGCGGGAAGTAATCGTCGGATAATGTCCTAAAAGAAAGAAATTATTGAAATAAAGTGTGGCTCTTAGTAGGCTTTTAGACCAAATAATGAGTAGTGAGAGGGGCACAGGAATGAATCATCCTACATCAGAAAGGTATGGAGATTTTGAGCTGTATAAATTATTGGTAACGTGACCTTAAATCATAGTTAAATTTGTTTGGGGTGGAGTAGCACTGAGATGAATAACCTTCTGATCAAGTCACATAGTTTTCCTAAAGCCAAAGCAGGCAGTAGCTATACATTGAGACCACGGATGTTACAAATAAGTCGTAGATAATGTTAAAAGGAAATAAATTATGAACTCAGTCAAATATGGAATATAAAATGTAAATACCAATTGTAGAAATTTCAATATGTAAACAAAAACTTTTATCCAAAAAACAATGTAATAAGAACATTTTTATTTTTGGGGGAGTAAAATGCCCCAAAATCACAACCAATGTTTTAGAAGTGTGATCTTATTAGCTTATTGTAATGTTATTGAAAATGGGCTAAATATTCAAGAAATGGGCTGAATCTCATTCTAATAATTGTACCCTAATGGGCTTTTAAACCATCTCAAAATAATTTCTACTTTATTCAAAAATAAAAACTTAAAATAATTTATTAAGGCAAACTTAAAATAATTTGTTTGTATATGTAATATCTTATACAAATTAAAAATAAATTTAACTTTTATTTCAAATATTTTATAAATCTCAATATTCCTAATGCTACCGAAAAATATATATAATAAAAAATAAAGTAAATTAATTATATTAAAAATTATATTAAATATTGATTTAATTATTAAAATAATTATTTAATATTAATATTTACGTAGGCTTGATATAAGAAAAAGTAAAGTTTTTAATAATGACAATTTTTGCCACAATTATTTCTCGTTTATGAAATGGAACCATAGATTCAAAAATTTTGAGCAGTATTGATTAATGTTTTGAGATAAATTTATCAAATATTTGAATATTTGTTGTAAAATATATTTAATTTTTGTGATTTATAATTAAATAACTTTTATAGTAATTTTTTGTTGGATAAATTAATAATAATAATATTATTATTATTATTGTTATTCAATATTTCATACTAAAATTAATAGTATCAATCATAATAAGTTTAGCAGAAAATGAATATACACTTTTCAGAAAATGACTTAAAAAAACCAATTTGTTTGTTTGCCAATTTAAAATTACTCTGATTTAATTTTAAATAAGCATATCGCGTCACATAATTAATTTATTTTAAATCTTATACATATGTTAAAATAATAACTAATTTATATTACATCTCTCCCATATCTCAATATTTATAATTTTTAATAAAAATATTTTTATTTAAATTTAATTGAAAATTAAATTTTGCAAATAAATAGGTGACCATTCAAGGTTTAGGTTTCTAATGAGTAGGCCAATTAATTTTGCTTGAAAAATTTGTCTTTCAATAAATTTATTGTATATAATAAAGAAATTTTTATTTATGCAACATTCAATACAACTTAGGTGTTAATTTTATACAAATATTACTGTTATTTAAATTACTGTGTTATTCATAAAATAATAAATAAATATTTATTTAGTTCAATATTAGATATTAAAATATAACAATGTATTACAATTTTTTTATTCTACGAAGATTACCAACTATTCATTATTGGGTTAAGTTATCATCTAAATATTTACTTAATTTTAAGTAACGATTAGATATTATTTTACAATAATAATTTCATAATTTTTTATTATATTATCTAAAATTTTTATCAAATTAAATAATTAATTTTTTCTAATATTATAATATAAAATTATAATAATATTGAACCAAATTCTTCTTTTATAAAAAAATACGAGATGCTTAGCTCAAATCAGTTTATTACTCGAGTAATTCAGTCTCCAAAATCAAACCCAAACTAAACTCGATTCTAATTCTAAACAGACCTCCCTCAAAATTAAATTAACTCACTCAAACTCTAGCTCCTATTTGTTTGGCAGTTCAAAATTAACTTGATTTAATTTTAAACAGGCATATCACATCACACATAAAAATTAATATTAAAAATTAACTTTATTTTACATCGCACATGTATCATCAAAATAATAACTAACTTATATCACATTCCTCACATATTTTAATATAATAACTAATTTTATATCACATTTCTCACATATTCAACATAATAACTAACTTCATTTCACATTATTCATAATTTTTTTTAAAAAATATTTTTATCTAAATTTAATTTTAATTTTATTTAATTTAAATCTCACAAACAAACAGGCCCCTCAAGTCTAGCATCCCAACTGGCAACTACTCATAAATGACAGGTAATTCGTACTAAGGGGACGTTTGGTTCGTTGTTATCTTGGTTTTATATTATGTAATCTAAATATCATGACATCTAGATGTCATCTTTTGATTAATAATTTTATAATCTTATAAAAATTATTTATATATATTATTAAATCAAATAATTACATTCTCTAGATAATATAACATAATGTCAAGATAACATTGAACCAAGCCCCCTAAGATTTTTTTTCAAATTTCAAAATAGTACTAAGATCACAATATTGCAATAACGTACAAAAAGGGTCAGAAAGTAATATACAAATTATTAAGGTATCTTATAGCAAAAAAGCGCATCCCTTTCAAAAATCCTTCGCGAAATCGTCCTCCAAAAATCAGAAATCCCCCAAAAAAAGATGCAGATCGGAAGGAGATCAGAAGGAGGGAACGACGCCGTAGCTGGAATCGGCGGCGATGAACGCTGCGGTGGTGGACTCCGCCGACGAGTACATGCGCTCGACCTCAGCTTCCACTACCGTCCGCTTGGCAAATCTCCCCTTTATCCTCGGCCTCGTCTCGGCGTACGCCTTCCTCGACGCGTACCGTATCGTCTTCTCGAACCTTCTGTTCTTCCTCTTCTCCCTGTACCTCATCACCCTCGCCTCCCGATAAGTTCTCCCTGCCTCCGCAGCCGCAGCCGCCGCCGCCGCCGCCGCCGCCGACGTCAGCGAGGATGACGATATCCCTCCGATACTCCCGCCGCCGCTATCTGGCACTACTCCAACTTCTGACGACGATACCTGCAAGGATTCTCCGATCGAATTCCACTATTTTAAAATTGAAATCGAGACATGACGAGATCGACGATAGTCAGGGGTCCGTACGCTGTGGCTGAGGGCATAGCCGCCGCAGGGTGGCTCAGATCTGCCGAATTCGAGCCCAACACCGGTCGCCGGCGCTGTGCCGCAGATGGCAACGGCCGGAACGACGCTGTCTGCGTGCTGCGTGGCGGCATCCATCGACGACGCATAATCCAGATCTAGATAAGGAGTGACTTCCGTGAAGAAGCAATCCCCAGATTTCAAGAATATTTCTGGAGCCGCATCCTTCGCCGGCTCGGGAAGCAGCCAAACGGCGGCGGCGGCAGCATCGGCAGTATCGTTGTCGCTGACCTCCTCCCCGTCCAAAAACAGGGCTTCGGCCTTGTGGTTGGCGGATGGAGCAGGGGAGTCGAGGAAGGGGACTACCGGAAAGCGGTGGTGGCGGCTGGCCAGAGGATTGGCGGAGTGAACGTCGGCGTCGCAGGTGGCGCAGAGGGCCGCCGCGTCGGCCTTGCAGGTGACGGCGGCGGGGGCCTGCTCGCAGACCTCGCAAAGCCAGACGCGCTCGTGCCTGGAGGCGAGCTTGTTCGCGCCGTGCACGCGCGCGTCGCACGGGCCGCAGAGGAATGCCCCGTCCGCACGGCAGTGTAGCACAGCCGGCTCCGCCCCCTTGCAACCGTCGCACGTGCGAGCGCCAAGCCGCCAGTAAGTTCCCCTTCCTATTCCATGGATCCCCATCTCCCTCTCTCTCTCTCTCTCTCTCTCTCTCTCTCTCTGATCTCTTCGTCTACTTCTTGCTTAAGCTTTGCTTCGATGTTTTTGCCATGATATGGGGCGGGGAGAGTGGGGTTTATCTTCTGGAGATTGCGAACGGGATTATTAACGAATCAAAATTCGACAAGTGTTAGCTATATATAACCTCTTAAATAATTTGGGTAAATTGCACTATGGACTATGAAGATGTATCTGTGTTTCAAACAGGTACATTTTCTTGTATAATTTATGAATTAAACTCAAGTTATTCGTTGACATAAAATTCATCAAATAAATCTAATGTTATAGATTAATTAGGAAATATAATAAAAACAATAAAAAAATAGTCATACAATTTTTGTACGAAAATCAAGTCAGTATGGGACAACGACAATGTCATCTTGACTATTTTAAAGATATGACTATGCAAGAAATTAAAATTTACGTGTAAGAAGAAAAATATAAGAATACAATAATAGAAAAATCTCTTTCGATCAACCTTGATCGAAATGGTACTTGAATTTAGACGCTAGCATGATCTTCATAGCTCTGGTCGGAGGTCAAAGGAGTGGGGAGAGTTCTCCCTTGTCATTCTTTTCTTCTTCTATTCATAAGGCACTATCCTTATGATATTTTTGTCCGTTTGTATCTTACACCTGCATTAGAATATTATTTGTAGTAGTATCTTCCATGTAGTTTGATCAAATAAGGTTAGCACATGATACTTATTTGAAACTTAATTTATCTCGTCAAGATATGCTATCTAATATCTAAATTGTTGGGCTTATTTCAACCACATCGCAGAGCATTTCATACTTGTTGTTGACTTAGGTAGGAACTTTTTTGATGTTGCCACATATATAGCAATATAGGGCATGCTTATGTAAAAAGGGAGGTGATGAGGGACCAAGGTGTACATTTCTCGTATAATTATCTGTGGAGAAATGTTTGCGAATGTGAATAAGAAACAGGGAAAAAACCTTGGAGACCAAAAGCCAAATTCAATGTATGTCGAAATACAAGCTACTAATGTTGTACATATAATGGTGAAAAACGTGATTCCTACATCTATCACTTTATCATCAAACGTGAGGTCACTTTGCCATAAACATAAAAAATGGAATAAAAAAGTCATGGTCATTGGGCCTTCAATTATTGCAAATGGAAATCTGATGCCCCTATCAACAACTTTACCTACTCGATGCAATGAGATTCTACCTCACTTGAATAACTTGGTTAACCTATTTTATGTACAAAAAATGTGAGAATCAAAATGAAAAGCTTGAGAACTGTAGAGACTTGTTTGTAATTTATCCCTCCAAAGGTTATATCCTTATTGGGGGATTTTGGCTAGAAACAAGAAAGAAGAAGAATGGAAGATGAAAAGAGAATCTCCCTTTGCAATCATCGGCTAGTCGCCATCGCACTGTCATCGCCGACAAGGCGGCCCACCATCACCATCGTCAATCTCTAGCTCACTTGAGAGACTTGTGGCCTTGATTTTTTAGGTCTATTTGGTTTTCTGTAGCCCAGGCCTTATATTTTGGCTTGTTTAAGATATAGAAGTTTATTTTCTTAAATCTACCTTTCATATATTTTGTAGACTTAGTAACTGCAACCTTGATTTCATAGGTCAGTTTAGCTTCTTGTAACTTAGGCCTTTTTTTGGCTTGTTTGAGGTATAGAAGTTTAGATCGAGTAACTATGATCTTGATTTTGTAGGTCTATTTGGCTTCGTATAGCTCAGGCCTTTTATCTCGGGTTGTTTGAGATACAGAAGCCTTATAATAAGCAAACATATATATTGTTTTAACATGTCTTGGCTTTTGAAGTTTATATCCCCTTTATGGGTAGTATTTCCTCAAATATAAGCCATTTATTAGGGGCATGGGTCTGATATTTTTGAAATTAATAAGTTAATAAGCGCCTCTTTCATATGCTTTTTTGCCCATCCCAGTTGGGTTCAACTTTTCCTCCCAAATGTCGATGAGGAATGATAGGTTGTCTCCGGACCAACACTAATTCTCCTTGGACAAATTATCGGGGCCTTAAGAAGCTTTCATGTGCCCTTGACATTCTTGCTTTATAGCTTTCTAACTTTTGTTGAGTTTATAATCTTGATTCGTCTAACGAGTCTAATTCAGCCAACCTTAGGTGCAATGCAGAGTGAAGGGAGGTCCACTTCTAGTGGTAGTATAGCTTCTGTACCAAATGTCAAATAATATGGTGTTGCTTTAGTTGTTATTCTGAACATTGTTCGATAGGCCCATAGTTCTCCGACCAGCTATCATGTCATTCCCTTTTATTTTGGGATAGCAGCTTCGTCATTAGTTTGACCAATGTTTTGTTGAAGGCCTCCGCTAGACCATTCGCTCGCGGGTTATAGATAGAAGAAAAGTGCCAATCGATTCTATGTTGCTTAGCAAATCTTACTATCTGCATACTTTTGAAGGCTGGCCCATTATCTGAGATTACCTTACGAGGAAGCCCAAAGTGATAGGCAATGTTATCGTGGAAGAATTTCATAATATTGTTCAGCTTATTTTGAAAAGTAATTAGTTGCAGCCAAAATATAGCTTTGCCTAACTGATGATGGCGGATTAATGGGGGCCTATTATATCTGTTCTCTAACTTTTAAAAGGCCAGAACGATAATGTTAGATGCAACGACTTTGGGTGCTGATGAATAACATTTTCATGTACTTAACATTCATAGCATTTAGTAGTATAGTTAGTAAAATCATTCACCGTAGTTGGCCAATAATAGCCTATTCGTTTGATTTTCATCAGCATTTTCGTCTCTAATTGATGGGCCTCGCATAAGCCTTCATGCACTTTGTTGATAACTTTTCTGGCCTCCTCTGGGCCTAGACATTGTAGCTAGAGTTGGTTGAAGGACCTTTTATACAGAACCTTAGTCACATAAGTGAAGCGCATGACCTTTTTCTTTATTTAAAATTCTAGTGAGGGCTCTTGTGGGAGTCTATCCTCTTTAAGAAAATCAATAAGGGGTTTTCTCCGGTCATCTGCGTTCTCAACAAATATTATAATCTCTCTGAGTTTTAGCTCGCATTCCTCTGCTTCGTCTTGTTCTAAGTTTCTTTCAACTTCTTGTTGCTCGTCTTCATATCTGAATGTATGTTTTTCTATGATGTTGGCCATAGTAGAGTGCAAGATTCTTTCAATTTGCACCGTTATCAATACAAGCTCCTCTTTAGTCATTGTCATTTCCTGGCCAGACGAGCTAATGCATCTGCCTTACTGTTTTCTGCATGAGATACCCTCGCAATAGTGTACTTTGGTATCTGCCGTAATAGCTGAGTACCCTTCTTATAATATTTTACTAATCGGAGCTCATTCACTTTGTAGTTATTTTTTATTTGATTTATGATCAGTTGTGAATCATCATATATCCAAAGTTCTTGGATTTTTATTTCGACTGCGAGTTCAAGCCCAGTAATCAATACTTTATACTCAGCCTCATTATCAGTGCACAGTTCAACCAAACCGTATGAGTATCGTATTATTCTTCTTTACGGGGTTGCAATGATTATTCCAATGCCAGCCCTGACAATTGGTGTATTGAAATGATGTAAATATTTGAGAGAGGATGCACCATCGAAATATAGTTCTCATGCAGATGTTTTATCTTCTTGAGTAATTCTAAGAATTCGTTCATCAAACAGTTCATCATTTAAGGGCGAATCTATCGGGACGACGTGTGGACGATAGGTCAACACATGATATATTATCCTTGATGGATGATTTTTTTGGGTTATAATCAAATCAAGATGGTGCCCAAAGATGAAAAGCATACAGCGTTCAGAACGTCTATCGACATTTTCTGTTATACCGTAATGTCGTTCAAACTTAAGAATGCTGGGGCAACCTATCAAAGGAAAATGACAAAAATATTGATGACTTAATCCATGATAAAGTTGAATGTTATGTGGATAATTTGATTATCAAAAGTAAGAATAGACACAACCATGTGGAAGGCCTCAGAACCGTATTCAAGAGGTTAAGACAGTATAATCTCAAGATAAACACCCTGAAATGCACATTTGGTGTGTTTTCTGGAAAATTCTTAGGATTTGTGGTACGACATAGGGACATAGAAATGATCCATCTAAAATTAAAGCAATCATGGATATACCCCCGCCAACTAGCCTAAAGCAGTTAAAAGGCCTGCAAGGACACTTAGCGTATATAAGATGCTTTATTTCTAATCTGTCAAGAAGGTGCCAACCATTTGGGCAGCTCATGAAGAAAAATACTTCTTTTGAATAAATAATAAATATCAAAAAGCCTTTAATAGCCTTAAACAATATTTGATGAGCTCTCCAGTCCGGGCAGCTCTTACGCTAGGAAGGCCGCTAATTTGATATACAACAACCTTCGATGAATCTCTGGGGGCACTTTTGGCCCAACACAATGAAGAAAATAAAGAAATGGCCCTATACTATCTCAGCCGACATATGATTAGGGAAGAAATCAAATATTCTCCAATCGAGAAACACTGCTTGGATTTAATATTCACCGTCTAAAAGCTTCGACACTATTTGTTGGCTCATAAGGTCACATTGACATCAAGAATTCACCGGTTGAAGTTTTTGATGACCCAGCCGATGTTAACAGGAAGGCTAGCGCGATTGGCAGTGCTATTATAACAATATGATATTTCTTTTATTTCTCAAAAAGTTGTAAATGGACAGATACTTGCGTATATTTGTTCGTTTTTCTTCTTCACAGACACAATATTGGCGATCTAGTTGGCATATTTTTCCTCTCTGATAAAATCGGCCTCCATGAGCTTCCTGGTTTCAGCTATGACTTTTGTTTCAACTTCTAGTCGCATCCTTCTTGGAGTTTGTTTTATTGGGGACGCTTGGGGGTTTATTGCTAGCCGATGTATTGCTATCTCGGGAGATAACTCTGGCATTTCTACATAATATCAAGTGAAACAGCCTTTGAATTCTTATAATAGGGATGTGATTTGTTGAGTTTCTTCTTCAGGCAATAGGCCATATACAATGTGAGCCTTGGATCGTCTTTAGTTCTCAAATTAATTTCTTTTAGTTCATCGACTGTCGCTTGACCTCCTTCTTCAAATTCATCAGGGGCAGGGGAAAGGTTTTCGCCTAGTGAAACTTCTTCATTTGTCGATGCAGCTGTTATGATCATACAACACCTGTGTAGATGTTCCTTTTCATTTTTGGAAAAAGGATATTTGAGACCCCTGGTGTCAAAGCCCCTGCGTTGTTGGGACCATATTTTTTCAAAAGATTAAATTTCATGGTGAAGCCACCTAGCCACGAATTTAGTGACTTTCATTTTTATTTCATTGCTCTCTAGAGAGATCTACTAGCATCACCTTCTCTCTTGTACTAGCGAATCTTTTGACAAATAAGCCTTCTAATTCTGCAAAAGTTATTATTGGACCATTAGGTAGCTCTGAATACCATTCAAAGGCTAATTCGGAGATGCTGCTGACAAATTCTTTTAACAAGTAAACAATATTACCTCCAGTATCACAGCAAGATGCTCTGGACTGGGCTATGTTTTATTGTGAATTTCCAGTTCCATCGAACACATTGAATTTGAGGACATTGTACCCCTGTGGATATTTTATATTATCATATTCAGCCGGGTAAGTTCTCCCCTTCATCACTCTCTCATCTTGTCTCTCTGATGCTACGAGAGCTTTCACCGTTTTTTGAACTTGTGCTTGCAAGTTTTTTACATTAATCGGTTGTTCACTTATTTCTTTTGCTTGGGTATCTGGCATATTACTTGAGGATGGCCCTTTGTTCGACTTGCTGGCGATGAGGCTATTATTCCTTTGATCAGGCATGGGGAGTTCCCTGAGAATGGAATTTCTGTCACCCGAGATTGCGTGTTAATGATTTATTCAATGTGCGAGCATTATTATTTCATCATAAGTTTCATCTGTTTCATATGATCATCCAGTACTTTAAGTTCACTTTTCTGCATCTGAGTTTATTTTTCTAATTGTTGTAGACGAGAAGTGAAGATTAGTCACTTCCTCTTCTGTTTCAATATTTTCTTCTTCATGCGCAATTTGCTCACCATGCCCTTCGAGGTAAGTTGGTTCTTGCGGTAGTGATGCAACCTTCTTGCCTACCGTGTGAACTTTATATTTTGGGTGTGATCGTGAGGGCAATTCTTCGAAGCTTTCATCTAAAAGTTCTTTGCCTTTACTGCTTTCACCTTCTTTATCTAAAAGAGGTTGTTTATCTCGGCCTCATTATCTTATCTTTTAGAGGATTTTTATTTTTCTTTGGTCGAGATTGATTTGCTTTATTCGGGGACCTTTCATGATTATTCACTTGCCAAGGTTATTTAGCAGAGTGGACCCATAATGTTCACCCTTATTTCTATCTGACGGAACCTTCTATATCCATGCTTATTAGTACGGTGTTCACCATTATGCTCGTCATAATAGTGAACTTTTCTTTTATTAATAAACTGGCAATGTATGTACAAATGAGACTTTTCAGGGGGTGGGCACTCGCGAAAGGGCGTTCGAGCACCCCTCTGAAGCTTACCATAGTAAGTTTTTCTTGACAAAGCTTCACTTCGTCATGCTGTGAAAGGAAGTTCTCTAACATACTGTCTTTTCCTTGCCATTATTTGGCCTCGCCATGGTGATATTTGTCTTCTCGTCTCTATTGTCGATGCAACCCCCGTTCTTTTACTTGTTTTAGCACGTTATAGATTTTAGGGTTCAATGTTTTTTTTTTCTCCTGCTGAGCAGGCGCTTTAGCTTGCACTGCCACGGAGGCCTTAGGATTGCGGTCATGCTGTTTCTTTTGACCATGTTTAATGGGCCAAACTTGTTTGATGTGGGGACAGAGATGATTGTTTGTGGCTCAACTTTTGGGGCTGAGTGCTTTGCTTGGGCTGCGTTTCCCCTCCTTTGGCTAGCTGAAGCTTTATGTCTTGCCCTTTGATTCACTGGGATTTTGGAGTTTGATGATTCTCCAATGAATTAGGGGACCATGTTCCTTACTTTGCATGGTCTAATGAGATTACGATTTATCCTCGATTGTAGGTGTGGACCATCCTTTTCACTGGATGCCTCTCCTCATATGACAATCTTTCGAATACGGACCTTCTTTTAGTGTACGCTCCTATTTTCTCCTATTCCAAGACACCTATTGTTTGTACGTTTGGTTTTTTTCTTCTGCTAGGGAGGCATGGGATAACTATCCCCTTATCAGGTTTTTTATGTCTGCTCGAGTTCTGATCACTGATCTGGCAATGTTCTTCTCAGTCCTTGTTGACTTTCGCGGCAGATTCTTAGGAGTGATAATCCCAAACTAAATGCAAGCTCTAGTTCAACTGGTTGTGATGATGACTCCATTGATGTTTGTAGCCGTTTTTTGCCCTAGTTGGATTGTTGCATATTTCTCAGCTGGGACCTTGGCAGCAGACTTCTTGACAAACGTCATCTCACCTTCAATAAGCAGGCATTAGCCTTTCTTGATTGAGTTATCAAATTATTGAAAGGATCTTCCCCATAGATGAAAAGAGAAATCGTCCCCAGCAGAGTCACCAGAAATTGTTGGCTTCAAGAGGTGGAAAGTCGACTAGCGTATATATTGCATTTGAAGAATTCCCTCTTTTTGCGACAAGTTGATTTCACCCTAGAGGTGATAAATATAGAATTTTAGAGTTTCTGGGGACCTTACGATTTCCTGCAAATGCAATCCTTAGTAATTAATTATCCATCCTCCATTAGAAGAATGAAACTTTTGATCGATGGGGAAGATCCTTCCATTACATTGATGACCCAGATTTAGGAGCCAAGATGATTGCATTTGTGATGATTGTCATTTAGGCAAAACCAGTTGATACAGGTTCTCCTCAGTGGAATTTATCTAGCTAGGATTTACCCACTTGTGATCTTTTCATCATTTCCTGACCCAACTCGTTGAGCTTACGAGATGGCATTTCAAGGGCATGATAGCCTACTATCAAGAGGTAGACATCACAAGCTTTGGAGAGAATATATAGCCTTTGTCTTTACTTATTGAAATTTATCCAACTGGGATTTACCCACTTGTGATCTTTTTATCATTTCCTAACTCAGCTCATTGAGGTTACGGGATAGCATTTCAGAAAGCATGGTAGCCTACTATTAAGGGGTAGGTATCACAAGTCTTGAGGAGAACTTAAAAATAAGCCATTAGCCTTACTGGTAACATGCTTGAGTTTACAGACTCATCAAAGCATCACTTTATCTAAGCTGAAATGAGCATATTCTTTTAGCTAAGTATTTTTTGAAGGGTAGGTATGCTTTGGAAACTTTGATGCATAAGGAGACTGCTTCAGAAGCGACTTTGATGCATGAGGAGACTGCTTCAGAAACGATCTTCGATGTATGAAGAGATTGCTTCAGAAACGATCTTTGAAGCATGAAGAGATTGTTTCGAAAGGTCATGCACGATGTTTGAGTATCTTTGATTCGAAAGGTTCCTTCGACAAAATAGTTTGATCTCCCTTAGATAAAGCTTCATGGGAGGATAGGTTTGAACGCTTGATTCGAATGAAAGCACCAGGTCTGCACCTCAGCAGCCTTAGCTTTTAGGAAATTTAGATCTTTGGCATTATTCGAGAAGGATGAAGGCTAAATGTCAGGAGAAGTTGAGATGTCTGCTGCATAGAGGTATCGAAAGAGTTCAATTGGGTCTATCATCATTTTCCTCTCTTAAATAGTGTTTACTTCATAGATCTGGAGTTCTACAGTGATCCGTTGGGAATTTCTTACTGATTTATGGCAATTTTAGTATTGAGTTAGCCAGAGGACAACATTCTCTTTATTACTTAAAGTTTATGTTGTTCTGGCTAGGGGTGGCAAAATGGGTCGGCGGGTCGGCAAAATTCTCGAACCCGAATCCGACCTGACCCGAATAGTCTCAACCCGAACCCGACCCATTTATTAAATGGGTCAAAATCTATGACCCGAACCCGGCCCATTTATTAAATGGGTCGGGTTGGCGGGTCGACCCGACCCATTTATAGAGTATTTTTTGATAAATGCCCAACCCGAACCCTACCCGACCCGATTATGCCCAACCCGAACCCGACCCGTTTAATAAATGGGTCAAAATTCATGACCCATACCCGAAATTTGCGGGTCGGGTTCACGGGTCGGGTCATATATTATCACCCCTAGTTCTGGCCGCTGAGTAAGATTCATAGATTTAGACTTACATTTCTTTTATTATGGTGGCCTCTGTTTGTTTTATGGCGTTTCGAAGATCCCAAGATGTATCTTGCTGGATCATTCTTATTGAATAGCCACGGCCAGAATGCATTTCAAAGTTGCTAAAGAGAGAAGAAGAGTTTAGAACTCAGCAGCATAAGGAGAGGCTCACTAGTCTTCGCTTCTTCCTTCGTTCGCTACTCCTCACCCTACAGTTCAACACTTCAGGATTTCAACCCCTACAGTTCCACATTTCGAGAATCCAGCCCTTATATTGCAACACTTTGGGAATCCAGCCCCTACAGTGCAACGCTTCGGGATTCCAGCCCCTTCCTTAGTGGACTGGGGGGTATTTATAGGTAATGCTAGTGGTCGTCTTGTTGAATCTTTGACCAGAGTTTGACTGATTCTGTCGAAATCAAGCCTTCGAAGATCGTCTTCGATAGAGGAATCTTAGTTTCGCAGAAACTTCTATCTTGATTGGTTTGGGTCTTTGAAGATTGGGTCTATTGAAGAAACTGGATTTCTTCGAAAGTTTGTTTCTTCGAAATCAATGGAAGGTTCCTTCGAAATTAAGGTTCTTCAAATATTGTTTTCGATAGAAGGAACTGGATGTCTTCGAAAGCTTGTTTCCTCGAAATCAATGGAAGGTTCCTTCAAAATTAAGGTTTTCCAAATATCTTTCTCGATAGAAAGAATTGGATTTCTTCGAAAGCTTGTTCCTTAGAAATCGATGGAATGTTCTTTCAAAAGGTTCTCCAAATATCGTCTTCGATAGAAGGAATTGGATCTCGTCGAAAGCTTGTTCCTTCGAAATCGATGGAAGGCTCCTTCAAAATTAAGGTCCTTCAAATATCATTTTTGATAGAAGGAATTGGATCTCTTTGAAAACTTGTTCCTTCGAAATCGATGGAAGGTTTCTTTGAAATTAAAGTTTTCTAAATTTCGTCTTCGATAAAAGGAGCTGAATCTCTTCGAAAGCTCATTCCTTCGAAATCGATGGAAGGCTCCTTTGAAATTAGGGTTCTTCAAAGATTGTCTTCGATAGGAGGATCTTAGTTTCGTAGAAACTTCTATCTTGATTTATTCGGATCTTCGAATACTCTAGATTTATCGAAGGAACTAGATCTGTGCTGTTCTTTAGAACTTCATTCCTTAGATCTCTCTTATTCATTTGGTTTGCCTCTTGGAAAGCCTACTCTTTCGAAAATGATGGAAGGTTTAAAAATATCGAACCCTGCGAACAGATGGGACGTTACTGTTACTCATTTCAAAAACCTTTTAAGTACAAACATCAGTGCGCAAACTGATTCTCCAAAGGATTTTTGCTTTGATTATTTATCCTCAACTACTCCACTGGTCTGCTTTCCCATGTGCAGCAAATGGCTGATGCTTCAATTCTGCCATATTCAAACTGCTGAATAAACATCCACTTAATCGTTGAACCCACGCACTGGTTAGAAGAGGCTCCTTTACATTGATTTTAACACAAACTCGAGTATAAAGTCATATCCCCCTTATAGCTGTGCACCGATCAATCACATAGGTACTCTAGTGAGAGCCGCGATCGTGTTAAGGTTGCTTGGGTCTCAACATTCCAGTGGCAGACACAGTAATACGAACAATAGTTGGAACACCTTCTGTGTCACATTTGACTCTCCCATTTTTCCTGTACATTGCCCCCTTCATGAGAGCTAAGGAAAATTAGAAGGCCGGGGAAAATGTCACCGAATCATAGCCTTCGAGAGGAAAACGATTATCCCAAATATGACTCCTTACTCTACAGTGTGTTGAGCTAACCCCCTTGGCACTATCATTGCTCACTTGGGAATTTTGTCGAATAGGAGAGGGGTTGTTTTTAGGCAAGAAACTAATGCTTACTTTCTCATCAGAAGCGTGGCCTGCAATGAAAGTCTCACATTTCTTTTCCTCGAGCACCATCAGCATAGCCACATTCACATCCATATGCATCAATCAACTCTTGGTGGCTCCTGTTCATCTTCTTCCCTTCAATGCTAGAATCTAGTTAATATCCATGAAGTCCTTCACATTTGCAAGTTTCTGTGAGCTAAAATTATCATCATAGTCTTCAACTACATGCCCCTTGCTCCCTAATCTTGGTTTGTTGGTCATCTTCCCAGAAATAGAGCTTGTTTTCTCACTCAACTATGCTACCTTCCTCGCCCCCAATCATGTGATCCTTCACGGCTTCAGCATCGTTCATAGCAATCTCAAAACTCCCTCCATTTCAATCATTGTTTTGGTGCAATATCTCCAATGAGACATTGGATGTGGAAGAAGCTTGTTCCACTTCTTAGAACTCTAGAGATCTTCCTTTAAAATAACTCAGAGAGCCATTATCAACTTTCGGTCCAATCTATTAGCCTAAATAAGGTGTTCGATGACAAAAAAATAGTAAAGTAGTGTCACTTGATTTTGAGATGTGCTAGTTAGGTAAAATAGGTTGACTCGAGAATAAGAGAGATAACTATACATATTCCATGGAAAGCTTTTAAAGATCTAGAAACCCAGGGAGCTTTAAAGGCGACATGCTTACGATAGAAGATTTGGAATCCATACGATTTGATGTAAGAATAGAATATGAGATCTTAGCTTAATTGAGTGTTGTCAACTACTAAAATTTCAATAAATGCTTTGAGGACATTAAGATGTAAGTTATAAATAGATTTTTAATGTAAGCAAACTAGAATATAAAGTGTTCAAAATAATTGAGTTCTAAAAACTCAAACTTTGCAAGCAATCAAATTTTTTGGTCCTCTGTACTGGATGATCCGTCCAATGCAAAATGAGATAAGATGATCAGGTGTGTAGATCAGATGATAAAATGTTGAGATTAGATGGTCCATTATACTAAATGGACAATATGACCAATACAGAGCACAATTAGATAATGCAATGGGTTCTCTATGGACAGAAAAGAAAGTTGATCAGACAATCTGATCACTCCATTAGACGATTTAATCACTCCATCGAACGTTTTGATCTTCACATGGCAGTTTCAACGGTCGTTAATTTGAACATCAGACGGTTTGATCAATTTCTAAATGGAAAATCTGAACATTGGACTTTCCAATTTCAGTCGAATCTCTTCTAGATTGAGTTTAATGGGCAGAAAACTTTGAGAAAAGATGGGAAGCTTTATAATTTAACATTTTCCACTTTAAAATGATTTTGTGCTTCAACTTGAAAACTAACAAAGATGATCAAAATTTCTCATCTTCTAGCTCAAAATAGCGATTGTATGTGTGACATCTCAAAGCCAAGAAGCTCTACTAGATATGTTCGTGGACTCATACTATATTTCTTCTTTCAAGAAAGATTTCATTTATATTCTTCTTATTTTCCTTTTACCAAAGTCAGAGGTGGTGGCCTTCGGAGATTGCTTAATCTTAGTCATATAAAGATTTGATTAAGAATAGATATTGCTCTCTACTAGGAGAGACTATGATCATAAAAACTTCTCTACTTGTGTTAGTGTAAAGGAATTATTGAATTATTGAGTAATGTAGACCTAAAAAACAAAGAAGTCCTGGGAGTGAACTAAATACTATAAACTGAACTACTTAAAATTCCGTGTGCTTTATGTTTTGCACTTGAGTGTTTGTTTTAATTGATTTTGTATTTCAAATATTTGTATTGATAATCAAATCGAACACCGAATTCACCCCCCTTCATGGGTATTTCACCAACTAAGGTAGAAGAGGCGATAGCCCTTACCACGACTCCAAATCCTCTTCAAACGCTCGCCACCTGTAGCCTATCAGCCCCGCCACCTTTATCCGGCAGTCGCTGCTCCATCATCTCCGCGAAACACGCCCAACACGAGAACTTGCTTGCTTCTGCTTTCAGAAAGAGTAGTAGTACAAGTGAGATGTTGTAGTTTGATTTTCAACTTTCTCCTACATTGTTGTTATAAAAGGAAGCATGTTTACTGACGACCCAATTGCATTATGCTTTTAAAACAGAGCAGCCAAAGACATAACAGAAAGTCTATAAATGAAGAAAGAATTATAAATTAACCGATCATTTCAATTCATTCTTGAGTTAATTCTAGCTCCGTACCTAACAGATCAATTACATTAAACATGCTAAACACATATCATCTTAATTTCTCACCTTGTTGACAATGCTATTATCCATTGTTCAGAGAGCAGGGTTTAAACTCTAGTGGATTTTAGCAGGCTAACCTCCGCGCTGCCCACAGCCTGGCCAGTGACCGATAACCCGAGTTGCCGGCCGGGTTTCTAGTTAAAACCTCTCCAAGTCCAAGCCGCACGCTTCCCTCCCTATGCACAAAAAAGGAAGAGACCTCCCCAGTACAACTAGAACAATGACAAACTCAAAAGGGATCACAAAAAAAAAGGAAGCATAATAATAAACCAAGTTCTTTTTTTTTTTTTCCACAAAAACTTATGTTTTAGTGACAAAGCTAACATATTCCATCCCTCTCAACCGGGTAAATTTTAAAATAAAAATAAATAAATATTTACATTACAAAAGGAAAACTCCAGATACTTCCACAAATTTTGGTCTCCAGATATACTATCATGCTTGATCATTGCCCTCATTTCCATACTACAGCACCCTGGAGAATACAGTAAAAAGGAACAATGTCACAAATTTAGAGAAAAATGTGATAGAAACGGAGCAATGGCGGAACATAAACGAGAGAAATGAAACTTACATCTCTTCTTGGCTTTCATCTGCACCGGAAATGACAGTTTTACTGTACACAATAAATAAGGGCGTAGTTTGCACACTACATGAAGAAAATATTAGCATGTATGTGCTATATGGATGCCTACACAAACGCATCTAAATGCAAAATCTTATACATTATATAAAACGTGTAATTATGCATATATGAGTTTCCTCCCCAAAGTTTCTAGACAATATGGATATCATTCATGCATTCACTTCACGTTAATTGCTGCTGCCATTTTTCTTAGCTTCTGTGAGATCTCGGAGAAGGATGGTCTCTCTGTCGGATCAGAAGTCCAGCAGCTTTCCATCAAGGATTTCCATTCTGGATCGCACCAACTTGGGATCTGAGGGCGAAGCGAATTGTTCACAATTCCTCCTGAAAGACCATGAGATAAAGCGAGTGAATCAGTTGATTTCATTGTCTTCTGGAATTGAAGACAAGTTCAAGCTTTTGGGTTTTACTTTTGAGGCTTAATGACCCAAGGTTAATTCCCTCATTCCAAACAACATGAGAGTACCCTTTCTTCAAATCACCTAGTTTTCAAGACGCATTGTTCATTCCTGATTCACATCACTACTACTCAATTCAACTCTCTTCTCAAACGAACTATTTAATCTCCTTTATTTGGAAAAAAAACATGCATATCTTGAAGGCAAAGACCATGGACAAATTTGCTGCGTATTGATAAATGCCAATTTCTTTTTTTGATGGTACATATTGACAATTTTCGTCAGCACAAATGACGAACAATCAACAAAAGAATATATATTGTGCAATATACCAATTATAGAAGCACAACGCATTTCTGAATAAGGCTCCTCCCCAGTAAGCAGTTCCCACATGACTATCCCAAAGGAATAAACATCAATCTACACACAATAAGAAAGAAATAATAAGAAGGCGGCTTCTAGTACACAGCAAGAGTTCTATCAAGAAACTGAAGAGCTGAGAGAAAATTGTCATCGTAGGGATAAATAAGCCGAAGGAGAATCAGAGTTAACCATTATTTTTTGAAAATTATACAAACCTTTTCAGAAACCATGTTGGTCTTTCCACTTAAGAGCTCTGGTGCCATCCAAGGTAGTGTTCCTCGAACTCCACCTGACACCAAAGTATGCTGTTTAACCTTTGATAGTCCCAAATCACCAATCTGCAAAGAGTTACAAAACCATTTACTACAACTGGTTATATAGCAAGAAGATAATTGTAGGAAAAATGGCTGTATATATATAAACACAAAACTTAGTTATCCTAGTTAAAAAGAAAACAAGAGAGCGATTATTGAAGTTTGGTCGACATAACAAAAAGTTCTACTAACCCATGAAGAATGATTAACAAAATACATATCAAATATATTCGGAGATAATGCCATGCTCCACCCTTTCCATTAATCAATTTGCTTTGTAGTAAATTAATAAATTTAATCAAAATGAACAACTTGTATGCAGAAATGTCATTGTACATATCCTTCTAAACTCAACAAGAAATGAAAACAGGGAGTTCCCAACTTGATTACCAAAGAATTAAAGCAATCATACCTTACAAACAGGTCGATGTGGATCACGCATATTCACCAACAGATTTTCACACTTCAAATCAAAATGGACGATATTCTTTCCATGCAAATACTCCATACCAAAAGCAGCATCCATGGCTATGATTAGTCTTTTACGTCGGTCAATCGTTCTGCTCAAAGATATAGCAAGCATTCAGAGTGATTTCACAAAAAGACAACAGTTTTTCTGCTTGTTTGGATGAGCTAAAAAAACTATATATATATATAATGCAATCAATGGAATACACATAGAAACATATAAAGAAAAAACTAAGTGTTCAAAAGAATTCGAAAAGGATACCTATCTTTTTTCTGGAGGCACTGCTATGCAATCAAAGTGGTTTCACATAAAAGAACAGTTTTTCTATATGCCTAATGAACTGAGGTAATATCCTTTATGGCCCAAATGATGCAATCAATGGAAAACACATAGGAACATATAGTTAAGCATAGATTAAATATGCAAAAGTAATCAAAAAGGATACCTATCTTTCTTCTGGAGACATTGCTTAAGAGATCCATTGACCATGAACTCTGTGACAGTTGCTAGACTGCCATCAGGACCATCACGAACCACACCATAGAAAGACACTACATTGGGATGATGCAGTGAGCTTAGCATCAAAGCTTCCTTCCAGAAATCAGCTATCTGCAAAAGCAACATTAAGATAACAAGGTTACTCAAGCTGAAACATGTTTTCAGCACCTTCCCATATTGTTTTACCCATATTAAAACTTCTGGCATTCCTATGTACATAATGCTGTCCAAAGTCCCTCAAGTATAATTTATAAATTTATAATGTGCGTACTCATTCCATTAGAACATTTTTTGTGATTCATCAATCTTTCTCTTCCAGATTTAATTGATTGATAAACTATATTTGAGCTAAATGAGGATTTGTTAGTTGATAGAATGCAATGGAAATAACTGATTCATGTAGCCGACCCCACCTAGTGAGATAAAGGCCTAGTTTGTTGTTGTTGATGATAATACTATTTACTTTCTATGCACATCACATAAGCTAGAAATTGTGCTATTTCACAGGATTTTTCTTTTACTCGATAAGAACTAAATGAACACTGAGAAGCAATTCCTAAAATCTTACAGCTCTTCCTAACTTCAACTTGAATTTAATATCTTGTTAGTTTTGTTTCTATTGCTTTATCCAAAAATATAGCCACAAGTCTATATTGTTAGTTGGAAACACCAAGTTCCATGAGATGGCATTTCAAAAATACTATCTATCCAAATCATAGTTGCTAGATGATTCATAAAACTGTTAACACCACTGCGATCTGAATAGATGATGCTCCAATTGAATGATACAAGAAATCCAAAAGAAGGAATTGAAATCAGTAAATAGGAGCATGAGCAAGATAGCATGCATAACTTCATTCATTAATAATTTTCAATCATTCGCATGATCCCAACCTTGTATCATAAAAGCCTGTTGCCAATTTCCAATATCTTTTGGTAGCATCCACATCATATATACTTAGGCACCTCATCAGACTGATTTAACCAAATGCACATTCATACAGAAAATATGTGCGAAATTCATCCATGCATACATATGTGCATAAATATGTAAACATATGTCACATAAGTGGGAGGGAAGTCGGCATAAAACAAAAGTTTATATTAGAAAGTTTAGGAGTAAAAGATATTAAGTATAAGATCGTAGTGAATGTAATGGACATGCACTATAAAAAAATGGAACATACACCATTTAAAGTTGATATTTAGTATGAACAAAAAAAAAAGATGGTCAAAGAGTAAATTAGTTAAAAGGTTTCGAATTATTTTGATAAACTAGAACTGACATCACATGTTGTATTTAATATAAATGGTTGATAAAACAAATTTATGAAGTTGATCAAAAATAGTTTAATAATGCACTTGATGATAAGAGCAGAATTTCATAAACTTCTTTTACTGTCAAGCATTGGATGCTTGTATTCCAAATCCTAATATAACTCAAAACATCAACGTAGAAAAAAATTATCATGCTCTTCCAAGAAAAATTGGCACAAAAGTGTATAAATAAAATAACTGGAAAGTTGTGGAAATCACCAAACGTTCTCTTTCAGATGGCTTTCCAGCAAAACAGCTAGCTTTTATTCTTTTTATAGCAACATCAGAACCTCTCCATTTTCCATGATACACAGCTCCATATGTACCTGAACCGAGCTCTCTTATTTCTTCCAAATCATCATTTTTAATTGTCTGCAAATTTATTTATTAGCTTAAAGTTTTAAAAAAGTAGTTTGATATGTACCAGAAAACGATAATAAAGATGGACCTGCAATCCTTTAGCCAAAGCTTCAGCTTCAGCTGTAGTAGGTTCAATCTTCAGAGAATCAATATTCTCACCATCTCCATCAGGTTCAGCTTCCACTTCAGCTTGAACATTCTGCAGATCAAAACGTTTATGGAAGAACTAACAATTACTCTCATTATTATAAGCATTTTTGGGCCCTTACCCATACTTCTACCTCATATGAAAGTGATTCCCTGTTATTGTGATCAGTAAAAACACCAGAATCAGCATCCATCTCTTTCACAGCCATAGCCTTCACTTCTTCCGCACCTGCCAATGCAGCCTTCTTCACAGAAGCAATCAACTCAGGCAAAAAATCCAAAATTTCTACTTGAGTATCACCATTTTTATCATTAATCTTCGAATCAGAATCACCAACTTTGCCAGAGCCGGTTCTTTCCCTAGCAGGTTCGGCTAAATTCTCAACTTCTTCTGTATTTACATTATTTTGATCAGTACCTTCTTTGGGTATATAAACAGCAGCAACCTGATTACCATTCATCACAGATGAAGTCGTAATCGTTTGATATGCAAATTCAGGATGACCCCCAACGGGAAATACATTTTGTTTCTCTCTATGAGTATGTTCATAAAAATATTCTAATGGAGCAGGTCTCTGTATGAGATTGCCATTTCGTGCAACCCATGGACTCTGGGTTTGAATATCCATCCCAAGACCAGAAAGCTTAGGGCTACCATCCTGCAAACCTTGCACCGGGCTTGAGCCTCCCATTGCACCATTCGGCACCACCAAGCTGGGTGATTCATATGACGTTCCAGGACCCAATGGAGCTTGCACCTTCCTCCGAAGGTGAAGTGGAGGCAAATTATGCTGTAACTGATAGAAACTATCAGCACCATAAACAGAAGGATGGTTACCATACCTGACTCCATTGTCTTCCAAACCACCAATGTGCATGTGAGAACTAGCTCCAATTGCCTGCTGCCCCTGAAACACTTCATTTCCCTCATAAAAGTTTCCGCGCCCATAAGGAGCATTCACTGCATTTGCATCAACAATATAGTGAACTCGTGAATCATCTAAGTGCGGACTATTATGATGGGGATGGATAAGCCAGCTCCTTTCATGCCCTTGAGGCTCCTTCAAAAAGACTCCATGATCCAACTTTATGTCCTGATTCAATACATAATGGTCTCTGTTATTGTAGCATTCTGCACAAGCGTTGGATTGATCAATATGAGGCTGCCCATGTTTCCATCGAGGATCGAGATACACGGAATTCGAAATGGCAGTTTGCCCTCTCTGATATGAAATGTGGCAATTCTCACAGATGGGATTTCCTTCATAGACATTGTTATGCTTATAGCCAATATTGCTCGGAAAGCCAGATTTTTCCTGAATGATGGCGCCAGGGGGGAGCCAAACCATATTCTCCATTACAGAGGGAGACTGACGCTCTATTTGGAGAGAGTTTTGGTCACTGAATTCGCTAATTCCAAGGTGGTGGTACCTTGAAGATGATGGTGAAACAGGGAATTCTTTGGGATCATGAGCGCCATGGTGTACAGGGGAGAAGTACGCGGGGCTCCACTGAGAATCGACATCCCCGTACAACTGATTCCCATGAGATGGATGAGGGATGTTGAGGTGATGCAGGGCGTTCTGGCTCAAGTAATGATCGGCAAAGTCCAGTGGCGGCGATGGAGATTTAACATCAGTCAAGCTGTTGAGCGCATCAACATACCTTCTTTCCGTCTCCCGCTCATCAGCATCGAAATGGGCGGCGGCGGCGGCGGCGGCGGCGGCAGCTTCGGTGTCCGGCAGCTGGGAGAAGAGGAAGATTCTGAGACGGGTGAAGCCATCGCCTGTGGAGCCGAGCTTGTCGTACTCTTCCATCATGTTCATCACGTCGTCGTCGTTCACCACGGAGACAAGGGCGTCGAGGTCCTCATCCGGCTGCTGGTACTTAATAACGGATGTGCCATCAAAAATCTCGCGCATCCGGGACAGGAGATCCTCGTAAGAGACGTCGCGGGGGACGGCGACGATCCGAGTTTCTCCGCCAACGTAACGGAGCCTACCGTCGAGCGGCCGGGGAAGGATGCCGCCGCCGAAGCTGCAAAGAAACTTGGCACGCGGACCGCGCTCGTCGCTGGAGCCGGGGGAGGGGGCGGCGGGGGAATCCATGTTGCCTGATTCGGCCGCGGCGGAACCAAGCTCTTCTTCAGCGACGCGAATCCTTTCGACCACCAGATGGCACATGGAAGTTCGAATCAGAGCAGGGCAGCGGCGGCAGCGGCGGCGTCGGTGGCGGCGGCGGTGGAAGCCTTGCCCATGCCCGCTCCTCTAGAAAAGTGTCTTGAAGACGATCGGAGGGCCGCGTGGGAGACGAAAATCCAACGGTAAAAAGGATCCTTTTTTCCAGAAATCACGCAATGGGGGTTTCTATATCGGATTTCTCCGGCTTGCGATGCAACGATCGCCGATTGAAGTTGAAGAATAAGCCTTCTCCAGAGGATCCGAGATCGACAGAGAGAGAGAAATTGCTGAGGAAAATTGAAGAAAAGGCCAGTTACCTCCCGGAGATTTGAAGAAGGGATTTCTCCCTCCAGCTTTCTCGTTTTATTCTTCTTCTTTTTCCTGGAATCGCAGGGCGAGATGGAATAACGAAATTGGGGGATATCTGAGGATTATACCTTCGAGAGAAGACCACCATTGCCCACCTCTCTCTCTCTCCCTTCTCCGGCCATAGGGCTGGGCCTGGGCGGAACGAAGGCCAACGGCGACGCGACAGATGCACGACACGTGGATGAAGGAGGGCGAAGAGAGACGGTAGCGCGAATTATCTCTTGCAGCTCGGGCTTCTTTTTGTTTTTTTTTTTAGCAGTAATGATGTCACATGAAAATTGAAGCCAAAGGGGAAGTATAAAGGACCTCATAAATACTTTAGGGGACAAATTACTTACAGGTATTTTTTTTTTGAGAATCTTTTGAAATAGTTTATAAATAAATTTTTTAAATGAGGTACTATAGATTATAAAATGTTTCAATTAAGTCCACATTTATATGTGTTGATCATAGTTAGCAAATTGCTTCATCAAAAGAAGATAAATTAGAATCAAATGGACCTTTTGTATAGGTGAGATTTGTAAATTCACCTCCACTTGTATTGTTCTCTCCATAAGCTCTATCTTCTACGTTAAGGATGATTGGGTTAGATATCTACTCATAAATTGTGAGGAGATTTCACATAATTCAGTCTGTCTCTTCCCTTTTATCGGATTATTGCATATCTCTCATTTAGTATGTACCAGAGGAAAATAGTCTTTAGAAATGTATTTAAATAGACTAAATCTTCAAAATACAAACAAACAATTCTATGAATCAAATCATGAAATAATCTATGATTTCACTAACTATCGTGTACACTATATATGTATTCCTGCATAGCAAGAACATGGCTTTTAGAAATGCATTTAAAATTGTTCGTTAAGATTGAATAATAAAGTTGAACTTGGTTCTACTAAGCTTGTCGAAGCCTCAAAAGAGAATCTAAATACATTTTAATTGGGAGATTGAGAATTTCTTAAAAATAATTTACATAAGTTTTGACAGAAAAAGTGGGAAGTCCCGAGAATTAGCGGCGCGCAGCGTGCTTAGCCCAAAATCAGTGTTAGAGAAATAGCAATTATCCAGAAAAGCATACATGGATTTAAGATAGTTCAGAGAATCGTTAGCGGAAGAGACATCGCTTACAATATTTATCAATGCAAGGGAGAAACATCGTTAGTGAAAGAGTCATCTCCTACGATGTTAATCCTTATGCAGGAATTGAAATCCAGAAGCCTGGTTTTATAATGAGTTCCAGAAAGCCATTGGATATGAATTCCAGAGAATCATGTGAATGTGAATCTCACTGTCGATAAAGAGTGTGAATCCCACTGTCGATAAAGAGTATGAATCCCAGTGTGAAAATTTCATAATAAAGAGATGCAGGAGACTATAATACGAATTTTTAGAAGTCCGGATAATGGAATAAGAGTTCCAACAGGCCTCATGAGTAGAATATAAAGTCGAAAAGGACAATGTGAATATTATGAGAACTCCAGAAGGCCATAGGATGAAGTCTCTAGTGAAGCTTTATTAGAAAAGCCTTGTGCCTTACGCGATGACTTAGAGCTTCTTCAAAATGTTCTTTGAGTTGCTCTAAGGATCTGTCAGATAGTACTAGGTCCAACAACTTCGCTGATGATATATAGACCAACTCGGCCCAAACTTTGGAACAACGTAATTCTGGCCTATGCATGCGAGATACACATCGTACCCGATGTTCAGCAAAATTTAAGGCCTGAGTCAGGAAATATTGTGAACTAGGTGTCGCATTACCAAACTTTGTCGCTACCCTCGTGAGCAATGTTATCCGACCTTCTGGCTAGGCTCGGGCGTGGGTCATTAGGAATTCTTCTAGTTTGCCAGATCTAGCAAGAAGTGCCAGTCTAGGTCCTGATAAAACCCAAAATAGCCGCTGCTTAAACTTCAGTGTGGTTTTGAGAAAATATGCTTCTGTTCATGGAAAACATGAGGTTTCTTTTTGCCTGTGTTGCGGTTGCAGTTCCGTTCCATTGGGCTCAATGTTGCGTTGCATTGGGCTCAATATTTTCTCTTGATGTTTTCCTCAGTTTTGTGCTTGATAACATCGGGGGGCCCGCTCTCCGTGTCCTCCAAGTGTGCAAACTGGCTAGCCCTGGTGACCAGCTCAAGATAGCTTCTAGGCTTCACTAGCTGAAAAGACTTGTACAAATCTCCGTTCTTCAGCCCTCTGTGATAATTATGAATGGCGACGGTGGAGTCGACATCTTCTGCTTCCGCCACAGCAACAAAGAATCGATTGATGTAGTTTCGTAGGCTTTTCTTCTCTTCTTACTTGATGTTGGCCACCACCACATCGGGGACAATCATATGGGTTCACCCTATGAAGCGGGCGATTAGCTTCCATTTCATGTGTTCATAGGAGCTGATGTGGACTCTAGGTAACTTGATAAACCAGCTGAATGCGACTCCCTTTAGCGTGATGGCAAGGAGGTGGCATCTTGTTGCCTCGTCTAGTTGGCGGTAATGAAAGGCTGCTTCAAACCCTTGGATATGCTTGCGAGGGTCTATGGTGCACTTATAGACTTCAAGACGAGAGGGCCTGAAGTTTTCTGGAGCTGGTGCTTGATGAATGGCATCACAAAATGGGGCACTACTATAAGGGATCTGAAAATGGTCTCAAGCCTGCATTGAGGGGCCCGAGAGCGAGAGAGAGGGGGTTCCCCCAGCCAGGAATGGGGAAAAATCCGGGGAGAAATGGACAGGTGGACGATGAGCTGAGCAAGGAGGAAAAGGTGGAAGGTTTCATCTGGCCTCCTGGTAGAGAAAATCCTACCTAGGAGGATAGGAGGATCTAGAAAACTGGGCAGAGGAGCACCTAGGAGGATGTGGACTACTGGACTCCCCTCTGCTCTTGCTGGAGTGGTGAGAGCGCTGCCACAATCGGCGGGGGATTGTAGACTGGGAATACTGTAGATTTACACAGTCTTTGATGTTACTAAGAATGCGGATGCCCAAACATTGTGGGCGAGGTTAGTGATCTGCAAAACAGACTTCATCAGTTAAATATCGTGAATGATAATAAGTAGAGTGAGCTTTCAAATGCCACGTTTACCGCTGAGATTCAACGCTGAATCCAAGTATTAACAGTAAGAAATATATTTTAAAATTTTGAATTTTAGAATTTTGCTCTTGAAACTTAAATATTACATTAATAACACTTGGGCCCTATTTGTTTGGCTGTTAAAAATTAACTTGGTTTAATTTTAATCAGGCATATCACATTACATATAAAATTTAATATTAAAAATTAACTTTATTTCACATCTTACACACATTACTAAAATAATAACTAACTTATATCACATCCTTTATATATCCCAACATAATAATTAATTTTATATCACATCACTCACATATCTCAATATAATAACAAACTTTATTTCACATCATTCACAACTTTTAATAAAAAAATATCTTCATCTAAATATAATTTTATCTTTCTTAAATTTAATCTTATAAATAAACAGGCCCATCAATTCATCATAAATATTATGCTATGCAAATCTCCAAAAACAACTATTAATTAGAATTAAATAGAAGGAAATTATTGAGCAATTGAAATACCTTTCTAAAGAGTTTACAAAATTATAATAGATCTTTTTATAAGGTTATATATGCAATCAAGTATTCTTATGAAATACTATAAAAAAAATATTTTTTAGGTTTAAAATTATTTTATGTAAATCATATTTTACAAATGAATCAAATTTATGTACATATATATAATTCATAGTTGAGAGGAATAATTAACTTGCAAATTTGTTTAACTTGATTTTGTGGAAGCCCTCTCAGAGGCATACGCGTGGCTCATGCATCCATGATTGATAAGGAGTTTGGCCCTTTTCTGCATTTTTTTTGTCACCTTGTGTACTTTTTTGTCCATTGTATAAAAACTTTTTTGTCCATTGTATAAAAACTTTTTACATTGTATATACGAGTATTTTCGTACTCATACGATTTTTGTTGTTTCGCATATATTTTCTTTCTTTTGTATAATAATTTTTTTTATATACGTATTTATTTGAATTGAGCATTTAGGTTGGAGTTCTGGTTGTTATAGTCAGATGTCATCATCTACTAGTTGGTATCGTAGAATTTATAGTCGAAGAGAAAACTGTGATGGAATTATTGGAGTTCGACTGTTGGTAGGAGAGAGGCAATGCTTGATCATCGATGAGGATTGATTGAGACAATAAAAAATCTAATTTTTTTTAAAAATCTCATATACAATTTTTGTTGTTTCGCATATATATATTCTTTCTTTTGTATAATAATTTTTTTTCTATATACGTATTTATTTGAATTGAGCCTTTAGGTTGGAGTTCTGGTTGTTATACTCAGATGTCATCATCTACTAGTTGGGATCGTAGAATTTATAGTCGAAGAGAAAAGTGAGATGGAATTATTGGAGTTTGACTATTTAATAAAAAATTATAAAACATGAAATATAAAAGAAAAAAGAAGGCTCATGTATTCATATTGTTTTGAAGCGAGAAGAAAATTAAATAAAAAAATGAACAAAAGAAATCTTAAGAATAAAGAAAACTAAAGGTAAAGTAAGGGAGCGTTTGGTTCGTTGTTATCTTAGTATTATATTATGTTATCTAGATGTTATGGCATCTGCCCCTTAAACATTTTGAAACTAATATGATTGAGGAGAATGTGTGGAAGTAAAAATATCGGCTAAGTGTAAAAATAATTAGACTCGATTATAGGAAGTCAAAAATACTAAGATATTTAGGTTGGCTTATGTTATGGCTTAGGGTAGCTGATATGACCCTAAAGTTAATTAGCTTAAGTGTTAAAGGAATATTATAAAATAATTAGAGATATAACACATGACAAATAAGTCAAGAGTGTAGGCTGTTAATAGTTTAAAATAGTTGAATTTGAAATTAGTAGTTTAATGGAATGTTTAAATCAAACTATGTGCTCATGAGGTTCCATTGATTGATTGTTCCAAGCAATGGTTCTTAAAGACAATCTCAAAAAACTTTATTTTTGCTCAAGATTTTTGTAACAATTTATTATTATTATTATTTATTGCACGAACAAGATCGCAAAAATTAAATCTAAATTTTTAAGGATTTGCATGATTTGCTCAACTTTATTGCTTGTGCTTGACTTGAATTTGATTTGAGCTTTATTTTGAGTAAGAATTGCAGCTTAAGTTCGCCTTGTTTCTATGCCCATATTCCTTGATCAAAGTCGTCAATGATTTATCTTAGTCCAAATTTAAAACAACGAAAAGTAATATTGCATTGATATCTTCAAAATTAACTTAAGTTCGTCAAAGAGATGGTGATAATTATCAAAATTGAAACAATAATAGTAATAGGAATGTTGTCAAAAAAAAATTAACACAAACCACCAATAGGATACATAGTTAACAACATTAAGCAATGCAAATGAATTAATAATGACATACAAGGAGGCTCTTGTTAATAGTATTAAGCAATACAAATCAGACACTATTTATATTATTGGGAAGAATAAGAAAACTTTTGGATGAGTTTCAAAAGAAACAAAAAAATAGTTAACAATAATGTCATTTCAATGACAAAAGTAAATTCTAGACATTTAGGGCCTGTTTGTTTGCAAGATTTAATTTAACAAGATTAAAATTAAATTTAGATAGAAATATTTTTTATTAAAAATTATGAATAATGTGAAATAAAGTTAGTTATTATATTGGATATGTGAGAAATGTGATATACATTAGTTATTATTTTGGTAATGTATGTAGGATGTAAAATAAAGTTAATTTTTAATATTAAATTTTATGTGTGATATGATATGACTATTTAAAATTAAATCCAGATTAATTTTTAACTGTCAAACAAACAGGGCCTTATAAGCAAGACTTGCTACTTTCTAAGAAAGGGGAAAGCCAACTTAGCATAGGGCCCTTCTGACTAAATAATTGCTTCAAGTTCAGGTGTCGAGTTGATGTTCTAACAAGGTGTGTCCCAAAACTACTAGATGTAGATTTCTTTGAGGGTAATCACCAAAAAGTTATCGGACGTGCGATGCTTATTTTATTTTTTGAACTAATGCGATGCCTTTTTTGATAGGTACTAATACATCAAAAAATTATGAGATGTTACGTTGAGATACTCAGAGATCTGGTTCATTAACATATTTGGCAACATAAATGATATACACAACCTTTTCTCATTTATATAGTTATTGAAAATGTGAATGAAGCTAGATCTAAAGTTGAATACTATAAGCTACAACCAAGGTTTTGAAAACTGGACCGACTTCAGAATCGGTAGACTGAAAGGTTCATGGTTCAATGGTCAAATCGGGGTCGAACCGGGATGATGTAAAAATTAAAAAAACTTATAAAATATAATGTAAATATAGTTAAGATATATATTAATCACACACCAATACAACAATTAGATAAAATAAATGTTTAACAATTGAATTTAACAAATAATATCTTGTGTCAACAACCGAAATAATAATTCTAAGTAAATTGAAGTAATAATAACTCTACAAAATATTTGCAAACTATAAATTGAGTATAATATTTAGTATATCATTAAAAGATCTGAACAAATATTATGCTTTATCAATATTAAAATACTAAATTATTTCATTATTCTATATTACTAAAATACTAAAATACTAAATCATTCCAAAAGGATGGGGGCTGGAGAGGAGAGTGCAAGGCAAGGGTAATCGCGAGTCCACGACTGTTGCGCGAGTAGAGACTTCAGAATGGAGGCTGAGTTAGGGACCTAGGGTTTAGGATTTTTTTTTTTAATTTTAAACTCAACCGGTCCAACCGTATTGGTTCACCGGTTGACCGGTTCAATTTAGACCGGCTCTGGCCGGTTTTAAGCGGATTCGGTTATAAATATAAACCGGACTGATTGGCTGATCGGTTCACGGTTTGACCGGTTGAACCGGCCGATCCGATTCGATTTTTAAAACTTTGGCCACAATGCCTTGCTTTCTTTTTATTTTCTTATTAAGGCTTCTATAGTTCTATATGATGACAGCCTTAGCATCCCCTTCACGTACTTGCGGAGCGGTTAAATTTCTTATTTTTAGGAATAATTACCTGCATGTCACATCATTTTATTTTATTTATGTATTATCATTCATTCTTAGTTAATTACGCTATGCACACTCAAAATATTATAAAATCTTACATATACACACTTAAGTTAAAATTTAGTGAAAATCTATTTAAAAATAAAATATTTCGTTAGTAAATTATTAAAATTATATTTTTATTCTTAATAGTACATATTTTTTTCCTTCCTCAATATCACAGTAAAGCGCTGATCTGTTTTAAAATCAATTCACGCGAATGTTTCCTTTCCTTACAACCTAAACATCAAAGTTTTAAGATTTTTACTCAAAATATATTTAAATATTCTTAAAATAATATGATGAACGATTTAGATTTCTTGTAACCTAACTATAGTTAGGTTATTGAAAAATTATAATTGCTCTTTATAATAAAAACAAGTGAAAATATGTGTATGCAAGATTTTATAATATTTTGAGTATTCATGACGTAATTAACTAAGAATGGATAGGTAACGCATAAATAAAGTTAAATGATATGGCATGTAGGTAATTATCCCTTTTTTTAACATTGTCACTAATCAATAAGTTATTATTATTGTTATAATTTTTTTAATATATTAATTTCTTCACACTTAAAAGTAATTTATTCTAAAATATAGATTTGAATTAAACATCTCAAATAGATGCTAGAACTACTAGAATCTCATGCAATCATACAATATTATTTACATAAATCATTGCAAGTATTTCAATCAAAAAATTCTGTATAATAGATTTAATATTAATTTTAACACCATTATCGAAAGAAAAATTATTGAGTTTGAATAATGCACCATCTGGGTTGTTTGACAATCATAGGAAACATTCTAATCTTGCGCTTCTATTACATGTCGAATAATTCACATATCCAAATTTAATACTTTCTTTTTTTTAAGTAATATAAAAGGAAATATAATAAATATATTTCTTTCCAACACTACAATATATGTCATATTTACACATCTTTAATGTATTTATCCTGAACAAAAATCTATTTTTTAAAATAAAAAATAATTTTTAAAATCTCCTTGAACTCTGCTTTAACGAATATAAGTACATAAATACATATATTTTTTTTATATCAATAAATATTTTTTTATTTCAAAATAATACATATTAATAAAATAAAGAAAATACATATATTAATATTAATATAAACACGACGACCATCGTCCTAATTATATTATATATATTATATATTATTCAAAATCGAAGCTTTTATATCATTCTAAAACGTCGATCATATTCGCCACCGCGAAGGGAACTCTGGGGCCCTAGGCGGAGAAGCAAGCGGCGGAGGCGGCGGCGGCGGCGATGGAGGGATGGGATCCTAGCACGAAATCAGCCTTGACGCAGATCCCGCTGCTTTCGACCCGCGCTGGTCCCCGTGACGGCGCAGCGTGGACTCAGCGCTTGAAGGAGGAGTATCGAGCCCTAATAGCCTACACTTCGATGAACAAATCCAACGACAACGATTGGTTCCGTATCTCCGCCGACAACCCTGAGGGTACCAGCTGGAGCGGCTCCTGCTGGTACATCCACAACCTCCGGCGATACGAGTTCCGCCTCCAGTTCGACATTCCCGTCACCTACCCCGCAACCGCACCCGAGATCGAGCTTCCAGAGCTCGATGGGAAGACCCATAAGGTCTTTTTTTTTTTTCATTGTTGTTTACAGTTCATCAGCTCCTTTTCTGAACGTTCCTTCTATGTTTTCTTGATTCCTGGTCGTTTTTTTTCATCTTTAGATGTACAGGGGAGGAAAGATCTGCCTCACGGTGCATTTCAAACCCCTCTGGGCAAAGAACTGGTAAAGGACCCTCTTTTGGCTCAATGTTTGGTTCGATTTCTTGATATGCACTAACAATAGTTTCTAATTGGAGAGCTGTAATTGAACCAGCCCGAGATTTGGAATTGCTCATGCGTTGTGCTTGGGTCTTGCGCCATGGTTAGCGGCTGAGGTACCCATTCTGGTTGATTCGGGCATGGTGAAGCACAAGGATGATGAAGCTTCGTCAGCAGAACCCTAACTTGTAAGGACCTAAGAATGGTTGATTAACTCCTGAACTTCGTGACAAACTTTGGTTGTTCTTTGAATGATGCAACTATATTTATATAAACAATCATAATAGAGTCAACTCTATTATGAACTTACGGGTAATAAGGTTTGTGTATCTTGTTTTTGGTGACAATTTGAATCAACTATTTTCGAGTTTTTGATGTTGCAACTGCCATAAATCTGAAACTGAAGAAATTATATATTTAATTTTTAGAAAACTTCACTTTCATTTAAGAATAACCGAATTGCAATTTTTCGTGCATCATTATAGTCATCATATCCCCACATTCATGATATGTGTGACAACTTTAGGTAGAACTGATATTGACAAAGCATATAGAATATGCAGAATATTTATGAGAACACATCCTTACTCTTGTAGATACATTTGAAAATTGTGAGGCTTATTGGACTAAACTAGACAATATTTATAGTAGGCTACACTGTTACATTCAGTATTAGAATTACTCTGTCACATTTTGGATGATGGTGGGTCCCGAAACGGGGAATATATTATAACCCTTGTATGAATTTCATTTTGGAAAAGCACATGAGAGATAATGTGCATATATAAGAACACATTTTTACTTTTGTAGATGTTTTTTAAAACTATGAACCTTATTCGTAGATGGCTAAGCTGTAATATATGGTATCAAAGCCACTGTGCATTGTATCTTGAGTGATGCTAGGGAAAACTTTAGCAAGGATGCTAACTTCTAAAAGGGTGGGTGTGTGCGATATCCTTTAGGTAAATCTCATATTGGCAAAGCATGAAAGGAATGCTAGATATATACGAAAATACACCCTTGCTCTACATATTTTATAATTTGCTATGTATTGTGGTCATTGCTAGCTAGTACTTAGTGCAAGTGTTTTAGTGTTGTTTGCATGGGAAATTCGGAAGCATTCTAGCCATCCACATGGCATCCATAATTGTCATTCAGACGAACCAAAGGAAAGCTTCGTATCGCCATGACTGTTGATATTAGCAGGAGTCAAGCCAAATACCAAGTTGTGTTTCGTGGCTCAATATTGGATTGATAAAATTCTCGAGTCATAAAAATGGCTTACTAGTTGGCTTGTTTGGATCGAGTCGAGCTTTAACTTTTGAGCGATCTTTAAGTGAAATTAACAGCCTTATATAAAACTAACGTTCAATTACAATAAGGTTAAAGCTAGTGCTAATTAGCATCCGAGGTTCATTGAGTATCATGATGGAGATTTTGTCACAGTAAGAGTACACTCTGAATGGTTCCCTCTAGGGGCCCACAAGAAATTAGTGCTATGAAAAATTAATTCTTTCAAGATAATTAGAAAGGTAAATGATAATGACTATGAATTAGATCTCCAACTAAAAATTGCCATTAGTCTGGTGTTTAATGTGACGTGCTTAACGTTGTATAAGAAACCTTTTTCAGACACCTCTTCATTACCCTCATCTATGACATCATCCCTACCTCATATATCCTCCACTCCTCTCACCTCATATACTAGTCACAGTGAATTAGATCATGGTTCAAGCGACAATGTTTCTTATTCCTCACCCATGTCGACCTCGATTCTGACCACCCCCATAGTGAGCGTCATCTCTCCACTACCTCCATTACCACGTATCATCTGATCTATTGTTCCCGAGACCATATTAGATAAGTAGACATTTACTACTACTAACAATAGCATTCATAGCTTCCTGATTAGGTGGAAGCATGTTTGACCATCCGATGGCTCCTGGGTTACCCTCCGTGACCTGCAATAGCTATATCTAGATTTTTTGCGATCACATTAGTGTTGTACCTTGCTGGAGAGGTTTGTTGCAGATCATTTATGACATTAGCTTCATTGACAATATCAACTTCACTTTAGGTACTCAACTTATGGGTTCTAGTTATCTTGTTTACTTTACATATTATTATTTATTTCCTCGTTTGAGAGGAGATTTATTTATCTTTGTTTTTTTCTTATTTATTTTGAATGGATATGTAGTGATGATTGGTTGTATTTTAAGTGATCTGTGTTGTAGAGCTCTTTAGGTTGATGAAGGAAAAACTAGGATGTGTTTGCTAAATTTTAACTTATGCAAATTAATGAGTTATGCGTATGTTTGAAATTAAGTAACACAAATGACTACTAAGTTATTTTATCAAACACTTTGTGTGAAGTTAAATTATGCAATCCTAACTAAATGGAGGATTGCTTTATGAATGTTACACTAATTGTCATGTAAACCTAAAGAGACTTACACAATTTAATTAGAGAGAAAATTAACTAAATTAAGATGAGTGTATCAAACTTTATAAAAACATAGAACTAAATAGAATTTTGGGATTCAATTCAAGTGAAAATTAAAGGCAAGCTAAGAAAAAAGGACTAGAACATGATTCCATTGGATCTCATCCAATTAACTTGAAAGCCTATGAAATTAAACATTTCAAGCCTAAACTAATTCATCCATTACAAAGAGTTTAAACATCCATACACATTCTCATAGCAATGTTAAAGCTAAATACACATGATAGCTTCAAAATTGGATGAAGAGCATAAAAAAGGGGAAATAAGCTAGAAGAGAAAGAAGAGGATAAGGGGATACAATGATCAAATATGGTGGAAAACAATTTGAGGTATATAGGTGAATGCGGGAAGTTCGTGAAAAGCTCTCCCCCAGTGCTGATACCAGGGATGCTCTACATCATAAGGGCAAGGGATGGTGTAGGTATTTCAGCAATTTTGAGGGAGTAAAGTTGTGCTGAATTGTGTTGGTTGAAGCAGCAATATTTTTAAAAGCCTATGTCATTTGGAGGTTGGCCAAAGCAGTGCCTACTGATGATGGCTTTCTCTTAACTGGCAAGAAGAGATTTGGGGTCATTTTGGAGTGGTTTTGGGGTAGTTTATTGACGATTTTTCACTCATATTGGTATTCTTTCTTTGTTCTTGCTATTTGGAGGTGTTCCAAGGTAGGTTCTGAAGTGAAGGAAGGAATCGGTGCATCATTTGGGAACTAAACTGGTTCGAAGGAGTGAATTGGGTTTGAGTCTCTTGTTTTCTTTTGATTTCTTCTCCCTACTCTTATATGTTTGAACCATTATTGCTTATAATCATTCATTACTCATGTTAATCTTATACTTATCTATGAAATTGCACTCGTTATATATTTTATATTCCAATTAAGTATATGTCATATGTAATTGTATCCTTTCATTGAATATCTATTTATCATTCATTTCCACTGTTTTATATTTTCATTTTACTGAAATTTTAATTTATCATTGAAATGTTCAGTATACTTCATTACATACCCATGTGATGATCGTTATTGACTTATTATTTTGTTTCCAAATATTGTGGAAAGGATTCATTTGTGTGTTTTAGACTCTTAGCACTGTACTCTTATATGACAAATTCCTATCATTTTCTCTTGCATTTTCATGTGTTGGAAGCAGAGCTTTACTCTTTGTTGCATTGACAAGTAGTTATGGTTGATATCTTGTAGAAATCAAACTACATTTCATGCATAACATATTTAGGTTAGCCTATAGTTTGTAAGTATAACATACAACCCTTATGTGCCTACATCATCTTGTTTGGTTCAAGGCCCAAAAAATCTCAATCTTTTATTTTTGATATTATTTTAAATTCATCGCAAGCTCAAACAAGTTTATTTTATATCTAACACAAATTACAACATTTAAAATTAGTCTTATTTTAGATTCAACACAAATTCTAATATTTAAAGTTAATTTTATTTCACATTCAATATAAATTTTAATATTAAAATAAACTATATTTCATGTCATACACATCTTTCAATATTAAAATTATTTTATTCGACATTAAACTTATATATTAATATATTTTTCTTTAGTCCAAAAATATCACTCCAACCCGATGTGGGCTTTGGGTTGACCATGATTAATGAGATAAAAGCTTTGGATAATTTAACTCAGCAGTTGTGTTAGGCAAGTTTTAATACACAAGGGTTATATTACTTCTAGATGAAAGCTTTGGTTAAATTGACTCGGTGCAACTTATTGATAGGGATGAGAATGATCTGAGTTTATGTTGAGCTAGCCACAACTTAAGCTTAGGTTTTCAATTTAATAATCTGCTCAAGCTCGGATTGTGGTTTGAAGACTTTGAGTTTAAACTATTTTGGATCGACCAAGCTGGCTCAAACCTTAATCAAGCTAGCTTGAGCCCCCCAAATATTGAGAATTATTTTTAAAAAAGAATTTAAGCTGCTTTCATGGGTCTTAAACTTGGGTGGCAATAATGAATAAACAGGTTTAGTTATTAGGTCATCCTCTTCAAAGAAGTCTTTCTTGACTTGACCCCGATCAATGGCCCTGCACTTAGTGATCTCCCAGCCATGTGATGACATGAGATCAGCCATCCATTTAGGTTGACAGGTTCCTGCATCAAGTACAATGATTCAAACCTCTGATGCAGTTTGTGGCAATTTGAAAACAACATAATCTTTAATCAAAAAGAAAAAAAAACAACATTATCTCAACAATTTGCGACATTGCTCAGTGCTAACATCTCCAATGCTGAAACCGATTCCTTCTATTTACCCCATAAATTGTTTCATAACGTACTTAAGCGCTTTTTTCTTTATATAAATTACATGAGCTTTAAATTTGAAAAATGATGCGTCAATTACTGCATTATCGAAGGTTACAAATTTCTTAAAAGCTTGTTCAAGCTTTTTCATAGAGCTCAGACTTTTAGTGTGCGTAATGCACTGTGGAAATGTTTTCTATATGAAATCTGAAAGACTCTTGGTAGTATGTCTTTGATGAGAATGTTTTTTTTTGTTGATGGAATGAGATTGCTTTCTTAATGCTTTAAAAAACGTCCTGCTTACAGGTGTATGATCTCTCAATTACTGCTAACTGTAGCTAAAAAAAAAAAGAATTATCATGAAGTTTCCTGTATCCTAGTCTTCTTAGTTCTTCCAATTGTCATGCCACTCATGTTTTTTTTTTTTTTTTTTATTGTCACTCTCATGGGCTCAGCTGCTGTAGTATGCTGTCGAAACTGTATGGTGTTCTTTTGGTATCCTGCTTATTTTTGCCAGAGTTTCATCGGACCACGATGACTTGATTATGTTTAGCTTGTTTCTCTTGGTAGCCGGTGAGGAATCGTCAAGCTCTAGTCGCTCTAACCTCTTCTATGGCGGCCAACATCGTTAGTCGCCGCCTCAACATATGTGTGCTGTCAGTTTTAAGGGATAGAAGAGGACTGTGGAGGGTTCTAAGTATGCAAAAGGTGAGCAACAGTTCACTCCTTTCCTATTTATAGACTCATTCATCCTTGTTACATGTTAACTTCTTATTTCTTGATATCTACATGGATCCATAGAAATAACAATATCAATAGTCCCCATTATGTTGTCTGCAAACATTGTTGATAGAGATTTGCAAGAAAGAACCAGAAAAGCTTAGTAGAAATATCGTACAATAATTTATATGATTCGGAGGAGACATCCTTCTATGTACACAATCTAAGATGGAAAGATTTCTGCCAATCCGAAAAGTGAAGGCGATTAAATGATTGGAAGAGGTGGAAGAAAGCTCCGTCTCTTTCCCGCGCGGTCACGGAAATAATAGAGTTAGACTTTTCCTCGAGTGATTATGTTTTGTTCGATTAAGAGGAGCTATATCCTCTATTTATAGACGGACAGGGTGGTGCTACGACGGGAATCTTCTAGCTCATAAATATCCAAGTTCTTGTTGCGATGATTCCACGTGTTTTCTTGTGCTTTTGGCAAACTAGATGATTGGGTCTTGGCAGTAGCCCCTTGTCAAAGAGTTGGCATAACACATGAGACGGTTGCGATGTAGTTGGTGCGAGTAAACTTGCTCTGGCGAGTCAAATTGAAATACATAGGATTGCGATGCCCTGCGAGGCCTATCCTTAAGCCTTAGAGGATATTCACGAGTCAATTGCTTTGAATATGGTTGATTTTATGCCTATAAATTCACGTATCTTAGAAAATGTGATTGTTATAATACGTGAATATGGAGGATATTTTATATCTAAAAATTGTGTTTCACTATTAAAAAATTATTACGTGTATCACACTAAAATTTTACACTATTTTTTAATATAATCATAAATATTGAATTTTAGAATTATAATTTATAATTTAATACGTTAATTTATGTACTTTAAATTATTTTAATATTAAAAATTAAACTCTAATATTATTTGTTTTGTAGGTTAATTATATATAAAATTTATTTTAAATTTAATTTAGTGAGATAAAAGTTTATATTATAGATTTGTGAATTATATATATTAAAATAAGATTCATAAATGTATTAATAATTTAGTTTATAATGTTGCGTAAAATATATAATTTTGTAATATTTAATATGATATATATAATATTTTATTTTTGATTTTTTTATGTAAATATCTCTTATTAATATTATTAAATTCTTGGACAAAGCAAACAAGAAGTAACAACTTATATTATGAACATGTTATACAAGCAAATTTCAAAACATACTATTAAATAGATAATATACTTTTCAGAACTCAAAAATAAATAATATATTTTCTGTTATACGTAAATGTCATTAATATTTAAAAGAAAATAACAATTTGTAAGTGGTGAAATCATAATTTGCAATTTAGAATGTGTGATAGAATTAAATATTAAATTTAACCTTTATCAATGACTAAATTTCACAGCATTTATATATCAAATAATTCAAGTTTAGCCTAGGGGTTAAAAATATCGGAAACTCGAAACTTGCTCGAAACTCGTTCGATTTTTTAATCGACTCGAAATCGGTTCGAAAATGTTGAATCAAATCATGAGCTAAGGATTTTGGCTCGAAGTTCATTTCGAGCCAATTTCGAGTTGGCCCTAGCTCGCTCGAAATATGATTCGATTTGGCTCGAAATTATATGTATAGCATAAATAATATTGATATATTATATAAACATATACATAAATAAATTGTTATTTTATATAATTTAGTTAGTGGTTTAGTGGTAGAGTAGAGGAGATTTAAGGTTTATTTTCCTCAAAGTTAGGGATCAAATCCTCTTAAATACATAATATTTCTACATTTTTTTTACAATTCCGAGCTGATTCGAATCATGATTCGAGCCGGCTAGAAATCGAGTCATTTCGAGCCGAGCCAGCTCGAATCATATCCCATTTTGATTTCGGACCGATTTCGAGCCGAGCCGAGCTCGAAATTTTTGATTTCGAGTTGAGTTTGACTCGCTCGAAATCGGCCCGATAACAGCCCTAGTTTAGCCTATGCAACTATTATAAAGTACATGGTTTATTAGTAAATATATGGTTTTCATGATCCTATATCACAAATTTAACATGGTTATAAATTTTTAAAAGATTTATAGATGTGATATTAATGCTTGTCAAAATTTTACATTTTAGCAGCATTCAGAATATCAAAAAAAAGTAATTATATTAACCTAAATGTAAATGGAAACAATTAAAATTACCAATAATAGAAACAAGAAATAAAAAAATGTGAATTTGAAAAATGTATTATGTATCACAAAATCAGACTAGACAGTTATCCACATAAAATTAGAATAATTAATTAACATAATCAAACATATTCAATATAATCATAAAGCTAAATACGTTTCATTTAATTTTTTACACTAAAATTTTTAGTGTCATCTCTATGTTAAATAAAAATTTATCTCATATTATAATAATCAAATAATAGTTATAGAATTAAATAAACTTTGTTTTATGCTATATGACTTTAGGATATTGTAAATTTTTCATATAATTGAATAGGTTCATTAATGAATACATAATATAGCAACAAGTGATAGTTGATGACAAAACTAAGTTCTCTATCATCTACTTTTTAATATTGTTTGGCAATGGGCTAAAAATCATGGTTAAAATTAGCCATAGCTAAAATCTTAAATTTATTTTAAAAAAAAACTTAAAAAATTATTTTATTTCTCATCTCACACAAATTCCAACATTAAATAATCACTTTATTTCACATCCAACACAATTCTCAATAAATCAATCAACTTTATTTCACATCCTACACAATTTTTAATATAATCAACTTACTTTATTTCACATCATACACATTTTTCAAAAATAACTAAAAATTTCAACCAAATCATCTTTTTTTTCTTATTATCAAACAGAGCCTAGTAGATAGTAATATATTTTTAATACTGTCTTTTGACAAAAGTAGGTTATCTCCCAACTTTTTATTTCATATTTTTAAATGAATTATGGAGCTGAAGTTTAGTGTAGATTAAACTTTTTGAGTATTTGCATATTTATATTTGTGCACATTTTGCTTTATGTCTATATTTGAGATGAGCAATCCTTTAATTATTTTAGCTAGATATATTAACTTGTTCATTTATTTGTCATCAACATGCTTTTCTTGGAGGATTTCTTTTTATCTTTAGCCATGTTAGTACTTGGCATATCCATGTTTACATAATTAGCAAAGAAAATTTATATGACTGGCAAAAGATCACCAAAGAACACCTCATTTTGTATAAAAAGATTTAACATATATATATATATATATACACACAACACAATTTATAAATATTAAGAACATTACATTCTAATAGTACAATTTATAAATCTTACCCTATTACTTAAAATAAAAAAATTAAATCTTACACTGAATGTTTTTCTTGAGGATAAATGGGAAGATTGAATAGAGTATAACAAATAAATATTGACTATTTAATTTATTGTTATCTTATACTTTGGGTCCAAAAAGTAGCACTTGACAGGTCACTCCCACTCTATTTTTATTAACTTATCAGGAATTTTTGCAAGAGCTACATGTGGAGTTTTCCTTTTCAAATATTTTTTATTCAAATCAGTTCTCCAATTACTCCATAAATAATGTATATGCGATAACACATTATTTTTACGTTATTCAATGCCATCAAACTTGTATTTTTTCAATATTGTAAACAAAGTAAGTTTAAAAGATATGTAGTTGGATTAACATAATTAACTTGTTTAGTAGAAAAAAATAAAAACTTATGCATACAAACTTTCATATACTCTTTTTATCTTTGTCAGATATATCTTTCTAACTTTTGACAGCGATAGGATAAATTGTAGTATTCCTTACGATGTCATGACCTAAAAATTGTATGAAATTTTTTGTTATGGTTCTATTTATATAAAAAATTACTTTTTTTTTTTGTATTTATTTCCTCATCTTTATTTTTTTTTCTTTTTCTTTTTTTGTCATATACAACTATCCCTGCATTTAAAAAAAAAATTATTTAAGTAATATATGAACTAACAAAAATTTCTTGAAATAAAATCACACTTTCATCACCTTGACTTTCTGTTTGCTCTCTCTTATTATCATTTTGAATTTCATTACTAGCACTTTCGATTATTTTTATTTTCTTAGATTTTACATATTTCAGTTGGCTATTACCAGCCAATATATCACACATTGGCTCACATAAATTTGTGAATATTGCTTGACTTTCTCTAACATGGCATAAAGTTATCATTAGTAAAAAAAAATAGTTAATTTGAGGAATACATTTCTTATCTCCGTATTGCATGAACCATTTCTTTGAAAGTATTGAATTCATCATATATGAACCAATTCGCATTGAGCTATAAAAAATAATATATTAATCATTATCAAAAGAGAAAGCATATACATCACCAAATATACTAATACTTTTATGATACCAACATAGGGCTCAAGAAGAGGAATAGTATATATATTTTATAGTCTCAATTCTTCTTCTAAGGTCAAACAAATTGATAATAAATCTGTAAAATTTTATATTAGTATTTAAGAGTCATGAATAATATATATTTTCATTGAACTTTAAAACAAATTATTTTAAATTTATTTGTGAATACTATTTCTTAGAAACCCATGATCGACCATTGTCTCAATGAGTTTAGTAAAAATATAATAAGATCATTTTCAAATCTATCATTAAGCTAAGATATCACAAGTAGATATCAATGATTCCTGAAAAATAATAGCAAATAAATTAACTGCAAAAATTTATAATTAAAAAAAAACTTATTAAAAATAATAAGTAATTCATACCATTTGATAATAGGAATGAAAATATATTGCTTATCAAACATCTCACATCCTTCCTGAATCCATTTTTGTATATTGGGATGAAATGCAGGAATAGTCCAATTGCAAAATCATAATGAATCCATACAATATATAAGATTTTAATTTTTGATGGAAATGTATACATGAAATGCCTAGAACAAAATAATATAAGTAAAGTATACAAAGATAACCTAGCAAATTTCATGGAACAAACACTTATCTTTGCCAATTTTTGATAAGTCAATCGTCTAGTTTTTTACTAGCTTCAAGGTTTGTAATGCTTTCAGGGGTGTCCAAGTCAAGCATTCTAATGACAATATTCCAACCTTTGTTTGCGATGTCAGAGACAAATAAAATTCAGGCTGATAATATTCCAACCTTTGTCTTCAACAATGTGCGAAAATTCAGGCTGACATATCAATATTTATTCACTTTAATTCCTTTTTATGGTTTGTATACGTCACACCATTTACAACGAAATAGAGTCACATTTTGAGAACCAATATACTCTAATGTAAGTATTTCTGTTAAGATATCAAAATAATCAACTCTTTCGTTATTATTTTCAATATCACCAACAACAAGAACACTACTATTTTATGTTTTAAAATCTCTATCTGTTAACACGTGGTTCCTGCGCTGCATCCTGGCCGAACGCGTGGCGCCTGACGGGTCTGTACTTGATTGATTGATTTGCTGACTCAGCTTCCAGTTTTGCAGGACTATTGACTCAAGTCAATCCTCGGGCACGAGGATTCAACCACGACGTTCTAGGGTCATCCCTCGTAGCCTCGGACCCGAGGGTACGAGGTAATGCCTGTCACAATCAGTTTCACCTAACTCCGCGATCTCCGTACAGACGCTCTTCCCCAGGAAAGTACCAGCATTAAAAGGTGTCATCCTCCTCGTACAGCTGCGGACTTCTCCAGTGACAGGCGAACGGCGCTCGGACTCACCATCACCTTTCCTCCGGGAAACCAGGGTGGAGCTACGCGTGTCAACGGCATATAAAAACCATTGAACAGTCCCACCAACAGACGGCCACAGAGAAGAGAAAAACAAGAAACAACAAGGAAGGCAGAGGGACTCTCAAGGATTCCCAGCTCTCTCTTCATTTGTAACAAAGCCCCAACTGAGGAGCTTTTCTCCTTCTTCCTTCCTTCTTCTTCTTCTTCCATAAAAACAAAGCATGTATAAACCCGTTTAGGGGTTTATTTCTCCCACCTAGTGAAATTCCTTCGCTGACGGACCGGTGGACGTAGGGGATTCCCTCCCTGAACCACCTTAAATCTCTGTGTGCTTTTCTGGTTGTCTTGGACAGAATCTTCCCCCTGAGCCTCTATTAACAGACTCACCCCTTTTGCGCGCCGCCGTCTCCCGGAATTCTCTTTCTCTCTTTGGTGTTCCCTAGACCTCCACATCCTACGTCAACATCATATGCCTCTATATGAAAGCGACAACCATTAGTGATAAATCCTCAATAAATTTTCACGCATTTAGATGGACTGATAGCCAACCACATCAAATCTTCAAGATGATTTTGCTCAGTTGCTTCATATTTAACCTAATGCAAATAAAAGCACCTTGGTTGTTATTGCAATAAAAATAATAGAATTAATCTTTTTTGAAATATAAAAAATGATAAATCAATTCTCACCTGTAATTCAAACCACTCTTTGAAGGTAATTCTTTTATCCTTAAGTTTGTTGTAGTCACTATTAAAAATATTATATAAATTTTTTTATCATATAAAATAATTAAGACAAAAACATATATCAAATAAAGAATTATAAAGCACTTACTGATAATATGTTTGAACTTCATCAATGTTCCTAAGAATATAAGAATGTGCTTATTCTCATTCAAAATCATCCAAAAGTCTTACTTTTCCTACACCAATTGCTCATCCACCTTGCAAGAAAATGGATAACTTACCACTAAATTTCTAACAACTTTCATCATCATTTTTCTCTAAGCGATTGTACTTCATTTCAGCACTATGCAAATGTGTGCACACAAATCCATATACTCTGATGCAATGAAACCCTCTACAACTGAATCTTCTAGTCCTGTTCTATTTCGAATTAGATTCTTCAAGACACCTAGTTGTTGTTCTATCAGAAACTTCTAACGAAATTGAACAGGTCCTGTAATCATTGCTTCTGTTGCCAAATGAACGGGTAAATACATCATCACATCAAATTCAGAAGGATGGAGAAAATTTCCTTTCGAGCTTGGACAATGTAAAAGGATTTTTTGATTTTATCTCATGAAGTTTGTTAACATCTTGAATCTTGGAATACAAAATAAAAAGAAAGATGATAATTCTATAACTGGCTCCACAATTTTGTCATTTAAAAGATTTCATATTGTAAGAGGTAGAAAATGCTTGAGGATAACACAATAATCATGATTTTTCAATCGAGAAATTTTATGCTCTTTGATATTACCAGAGTATGATATGTTGGATGAAAATCCATTCGGTATTCTTAATTCTTTGAAAAATTTATAAAATAAGCGTTTATCATCCAATGATAAAGTATAAGGAGCATGAGGTAAGTGAAAGCACTCTCCAAATTCTTGCATATGTAACTCCGATCGTATTCCCATGTATTGCAAATCAAATTGACTCTTAACATTGTCCTTGTTCTTACCCTGTAATTCCAAAAAATATGCCCAAAAAGTTTTCTCCAATTTTTAATAATATGCATTATATTCAAATTATGTCATAGCAATAAATATTTTCAATAAAGAAATTGAAAAAATATGCTCTTTTTGTTCCAGTTATCTCCCCTAAACTTATGAGATTTTTTTTAAAGATCTTTGCTCAATATTTTTCCCTCAAGATCTTTCACTTGATCTAATATTGCATGTCCGTCAACATATGGAGGAGACAATCGAAGTTCTTTAGTGCCATCAAATGAATTAATATCATTACATCATTTATGACTAATAGGTAAAAAGCGATGATGCCCATTATAACATTGTTTTATGCTATTAAGAAGAGAACATAGTGTATCTTTCAAGCACATCGGGCAAACCAATTTGCCTTTTGTGCTCCAACCCAAAAGCATACTACAAGCAGGAAAATTATTAATAGTTCACAATAATATAGCATGTAAATTAAAGTACTTTTTCATTGATGAATCATATGTGTCAACCCCTACCTCCCATATTTTTTTTAATTCTTCTATTAAAGGTTGCAAGTAAACGTTAATAGCATTACCAGGTCCTTCTTGGCCTGGTATAAGCATAGCTAATATTAAATTAGATTGTTTCATACATAACCATGATGGTACATTATTGGGAATTAAAATTACTGGCCATATGCTATGTGATTTTCTCGCATTAGGAAAAGGCTGAAAGCCATCTGCTGCAAGTTCAAGCCTTACATTACGAGATTCTTTTGCAAATTCTTTAAACTTAGAATCAACAAATTTCCATGCATCGGAATCAACTGGATGTCTTAATTTATTATCACAAAGCTTTTTATCAAAATGCTACCTCATTGCTGAAGCCGTCTCTCGACACATGAAGCTCTTCTGCAACCTTGTAGTCAAAGGAAAATAGCGCAGATCTTAACAGCTATCTTCTTACCACTTGATGTATACTTCATTTTACCTGTACGTTTGTTATTCTTTTATCTAGAACTCCCGCATATCTTATAATTGTTAGCTAGACTATCTTCTTTCCAGAAAAACATGCAATTATTATGACATACATCAATCTTTTGATAATTCATTTCAAGATCATTGATTACTTTCTTTGCCTCATCATAACTATTAGGTAAATTTGACATTTTGGTAATAAACATTTATTCAACAACTGAAGTAACATTATAAAAGACTTATTGCTCTAACTATTGATACTTTTAAGATGAAGTAGCTTCACTAATCTAGACAACTTAGAGCACCTTGACCTAGGATATGCATCTTTTTCTAATTCATTCATCAAGTTGTAAAATGTTTTTTGCTTCTAAAGAATGCACATCCTCAAAATCACTAAATGAAATAGGTTCACTGGTACTTTTACTTGTAGTTAGATGAGTAATATTACGAAATATGTCATTCATAAGATTTTAAATTTAAATATTTGCATTCAAATCTTCATCATCTGTACTATCTATAAACTTATCATCATACTCTGATGATATATCAGAGTCATCAAAATTCTCTCTATGATGACACAAGTAAGTTGTGAATTATTAATATTACTTCTACTTATTAAGTTGCTCAATCTCCAGGATTCCAAATAAAATGTAACTAATTTCCCATTTTATCTAGATTTTTGTTAAAACTAATGCATATCTTTATAATATATATGAGAAAAAATGACAGTATAAAATAAGAGTCATGATAGTATGGCCTGAAAATTAATTATTTCAAGTAATTAGAGCTACAATACCTTAAGTTTCTTGGGTCTATCAAGAAGAAGCAGCAGTAACTCTCCCAATGAGTTTCTGATCAAATGTGATGCCTTCACAGCTTTCCTATAAAATTATATATTTCATTTGTACCAGTTCTAAAAGAAAAAAATAAGAACAAATATATATAATATTTAAAAACAGTGAAGAAATTCATTAGACATGATTATGTATATTCATCAGTACAACTACAAAGTAAGTTAACATAAAGAAGTTGAAAATATATCAAGCACAATAAATGATACATATATAGAGCTATATAGAAATATATATTAGAGGTAAAATTTTATGAAAAGAAAGGACACAAATGAAATATATACACATTAGATTAGTTTGACTATATATATATATATATATATATATATATATACAAGCTGAGTTATCATCTAAGCCAACTCTTTGTGAGCTTATTCTCAATTAAGGCTATTCTAACATTCTCATAAATATACTTTAAACAAATTCTAACATTTGAGTTCGATTGATCTTCAGGACATGTCTATCATGTGATTCTTGCAGTCATAATGGTTTTTTTGCTGGGAGATTTGGATTTTAAATTACTATATAGATTGACCTTCACCAAAAGACTTATTCTAGAGGAGTTAGCATTTGACAAAAGAAAAGAATTGATAAAGAATATCTTCTTTCGTTGGAAAATGGTTACGGAGAGTTATAGATTAGTAAAATTTGCATACACTAGTTTATGTTACTCTCATGAAGCAATATTATAAGATTAATATAAGAACTATTAAGCTAGTTAAGTGAATGATTGAAGATTTTACCTTTGGCATTAATTGCAAAATATCAAGAAGAAAACTCAAGTATTTCAATATCTCAAAACAAATAAATATTGCCATGAAATAAATGACAAAGTTTTAACTACTGAAATATAATAAAACTCCAAACTCATTCGATCATAAGATGCCCTCTGATTTACATAAGAGATATTTGAAACTATAAATAGTGTTTAGATCTAAACAAAGCTTTAAAAAATTAAGAAATAAATTACATATTTGAATTTTATAATTACCTACTTAGATGATGTACAGATCCAGGCCCTATTTGGCGCGAGGACCAAAATGTTACTAATTTAAAAAATAACAATAATAGTAATAAATAAATATTTTAAATCATTTTACACAAATTCAAATATAAAAAATATTATTTACTTTATATATACTAAATAATTTAAAATAAAAATATCAACTTTATTTCACATTCTAGACAAAAATATTCAAGTCGAGTATTTTGATCTATGATGTGAAATAAAGTTTGTATTTTTATTAAAAATTATTGAGTATGTGAAGTAAAATATTACTAGGTGGGCTGCGATACCCTAGACCATGCTAGCACCAATGTTTTCAGAACCAGACTGAAGATCGAACCGATCAATCGATCGGTTCATGGTTTTATCGGTTCAACCGAATGACTTAATAATTACATCATAATTAAATATAAATTTTCTAAATGTGAGATTAATTTTTAAAATATGATAAAAAATATTTTGAAAAAATAGTATAACTAATTTAAAAAATTTACTACTAAAGAAATGTATAAAAAATTAAAAATTATAAAATAAATGAATATAATTGATTTTCTTGTCAATTTGTCATTCAAAATACTTTATCTCTTTTATAACAATTCGAAATAAATTTATAATAAAAAAATAATAAATTAGCTAAACATCCATTATATAAAATAATTATTATTCAAAATATAGCATCAATATTAAAATATTAATGCCCAAATATTAATGTATAAAAATAAAATAAGAAGCTCAAATAATAATTCCGGTTTGTCCAGTTTGGCGGTTGGACCGGTTTTTACCGGTTCAATACGGTTTTTACCGGTCTAACTTGATTTTTACTTAATTTCGGGTCTAATATTGAACCAGATCGGACCTTGGGCCGGTTCCCGGTCGAACCGGCCGGTCCGGTCCGATTTTGAAAACCCTAGCTAGCACCCACAATGACGTTTGCGAACAGTGAAAATTTAATGGCCGGAGGTGTAAAACAACGATTAGTGGCAGCAAAGTCAAAAGACGATTGAGGGCAAGTGGGCGAGGCGATGTGTGGTCGGTTCTCATGGAAACCTTAAAAGATAGGAAGGTGGGCGCCTGGGCGGAGCGATCAATTTATTGGAATGAGAACAGGCAAACAAGTATATATTTAAGAGATATTTACTTATATGTCATACTATTTAACTTTATTTATGCATTACTCATCTATTTTTTATTGATTACGCTATGCACACTCAAAACATTACAAAATCTTACATACACACACTTTAACTTGTTTTTATTATAATGAGTAATCATAATTTTTCAATAACCTAACTATAATTAGGTTACAAAAAATTTGAGCTGTTCGTCATATTATTTTATGGATGTTTAAATATATTTTGAGAGAAAATTCTAAAATCTTAATGTTTAGGTGGTGGCAAAGGAAGGAGATATCCGCGACGTGAATTGATTTTAGGACAGATCAGCGCTTTAGTGTGGCATTAAGGAAGAAAAAAATATATGCTATTAAGGGTAAAAATATAATTTTAATGATTTACTATCAAAATATTTTTTTTCAAATATATTTTAACTGAATTTTAACTCAAGTGTGTGTATGTAAGCTTTATAATATTTTGAGTGTGGATAACGTAATTAACTAAGAATAGATGAGTAATGCATAAATAAAACTAAATAATATGACATGTAGGTAAATATTCATATATATATATATATATATATATATATATATATTTAATTAGTATTGTTGAATAAAATAGGAGAGAATTATTTAATTTAATTTATTAGAGTTCCAGTTTCTCAGTTCATTTATTTATAATAAAATAGCTGACTGTTTTTTATTTTAAAAACAAATTAAAAAAAGTTTTATTTTGCTTAAATAATGAAACTAGAGTTGGCATCGAGTTGATTTAGGTCGACTCATATAAACTTAAACTTAAATATTACAATTTTGATTGGAGTCAAACATAATTCTACTTTATATTTTTAATTTAAATATGTATTAATTTATTATATGTATCATAATATAATATTACATATAATTTGATTTATATATACATTTATAATTTATTCCTATTGTATAAATTATCACGGTCTATTTATTATGCATTAAATTAAGAAAGAGATAGAAGAGAAATTGGTTCCAGCAAATCCCAAAAGAAAGAGAGAAAGAGAAATTAAGAAAGAGATAAATAAATAATTTTATTAATTAGAGAATTATTTAAAAATTAAATTTCTATTTTTTTAATAAAACTTTGACGTAAATTATTTAAAATTACTTAATTGTATTGTTTAAGTCAATCTCTAGGCCCAAGTAATAAAATTTATGAGGCTTATAATTTTAAAGACTTGGACAATGTTTATTATTAATTTTTTATGATAAAATATTTTAATTATTTAAATAATTTTTAATTATGTAAAAATTATATTAGATAATAAAAATTATGAATAAAATAAACATTAGCTGTGAAATGAAAAAGTATTTGACCTTTTATGGTAAAAATAGAAAATTACACGATGATTTAAACCAAAAAATTGAATCAAATTATTTAAATTTAACGATTTAACTTGATTAAAAATTTATCAATTTGATGATGATTTAATATTCTGAGTATACACAATATATAAACATAATTTTGTTATATAAATTTAATTATATTGTAAATTTGATTATGCAATTACTTTTAAAATCTTATTGTTTTTTTTGTTAAGTCTGTTGTAGTGATACGATTGAGTTATTTTATGTACTTGAATAATTTTTATAGTCTATTATTGAAAGTTTATTTAACTAACTTATTTTTTATACTAAATTGACTTTATATTAAGACTATTATCTAGATATTTATATTATAATATTTAACATCATTAGGAGAAAGTTTAGAAAATATTTTAGATAAAAACTTAAACAAAAAATATGATTTTAATTTGATTTAATTAAAATTTAAAATTAAATTAAATTTTTACTTTTAATTTGATTATTGAACACGGGTCTAAAGCATTACAAATAAAAATTTGGAACATGAAAAATGTGCGCTATTGGTAGTATGAATGAGCCTGGAAGCTGGCATCAATGGCGAGTATTATTTTCTTCCTCAAGCGTGCGGCGGGGAGCTGGAAGAAGGTAATGGAAACTCTGAGCTTCTCTTTGCTCTTCTTATGTGCGAGAAAACAGGCGATTTTGGTAGATTTATGTGGATTTCAATGCTCTGAGAAATGGGTCCTTCTTTTCTTTGATTGTTGCTTCCATTTCCCCGGTCTCTTTGGGATTCTTCTTTCTTGCATATTTTTGGATTTCAATGCTCTTGGAACCCTTATTTTGTGTTTTCTGGTATTTCTTCTATGGGTTTACTCTTTTCTTCCACGCTTTATGGAAGCTAAAGCTGGAAAGTTTTAACCCTAGCCGGTTTTCTGAGTTCTTATCATATTTTATTGAGCTAAACAGAGATAATGCTGCCATTTTCCTTAAGATTCTTTTTTGATTTTAAATTAGCATTGCTGGTAGGTTGTTGGTTGCTAATTTGTTCATAATGTTCGGCCAGAATTTGCAAGAATTTCAATTTTCAATTTGGATGGATTCTCTTCTCCGGCAATATCTGTGTTTATTACTGCTGGCATCTATTCCTCTTTCATGTTGCTTGAATTCTGAAGGAGAAGCTCTCCTTGCTCTTTCAAGAAACCTTTTACTCTCATCTTCGATAGAATCAACCTGGAGAACTTCTGATTCAACACCTTGTCGATGGAAGGGCATCCTGTGTGATAGTTTTAATCGTGTCATCTCTCTGAACATGTCGGAAAGAGGAATATCAGGAAGGTTGGGACCTGAGATCGGAAGGCTTAATCATCTGCGGAGGATTGATCTTGGCGTCAATAATCTCTCAGGCTCGATTCCGCCAGAGCTGGGGAATTGCTCTTTCCTCCAGTACTTGGATCTCTCTGGTAACTTTCTATCTGGCGAGATACCTAAAACACTAGGAAATCTAAGCAGGCTTTCTTATCTTTCCCTCTTCAGCAATTTTCTCAGTGGAAGTATACCCATTTCATTGTTTGAACTCCATGATCTCAGAACAGTTTTTCTAAACCAGAACAATCTCACTGGCCCAATCCCTCAAACTCTAGGAAACATGAAAAAGGTCATTTACCTGTGGTTGAGTGATAATCTCTTGTCTGGAATCCTTCCAGAATCGATTGGGAACTGTACAATGTTAGAGGAGCTTTATCTTCTGAACAATCAGCTTATGGGTTCTCTTCCAGAAAGTTTAGATAGAATCAAAGGCCTTAATTATGTCGATGTTAGCAAAAACGGCTTAGGCGGACGGATTCCTCTGATCCCAGGCAGCTGCAAGATGCTTCAATGGTTCATTTTGTCAGATAACAATTTCCAAGGAGTGATTCCTGAAGGGCTGGGAAATTGCAGTAGTTTAAGTACCTTTGCTGTTGTAAATAATAGTATATCTGGTATTATACCATCATCCATTGGCTTATTAACTGAGCTTTCAGTTCTATACCTGTCCCATAACTCATTATCTGGACCAATTCCTCCTGAGATCGGCAATTGCAGATCGCTCACAGATTTACAGATTAATGAAAACCAGATAGATGGGGTTATACCAAGAGAGATTGGTAAACTTAGTAAGTTGGAGCATATTCATCTGTTTGGTAATAACTTGAGTGGTGAAATTCCTAAAGATATTTGGAGGCTACAAAACCTTCAGACAGTTTTGCTCTATTATAATTTACTTTCCGGGGATCTGCCAGAGGAAATGACCCATCTGAAGAACTTGAAAAGAGTTTATCTCCATGGGAACATGTTCTCGGGAGTAATTCCACAATATCTCGGCGTCAAAAGCAGTTTAGAGCAGATTGACTTTACTGGCAACAGTTTCATTGGTGGAATACCACCAGGAATCTGCCATGGCAAGAAATTGCAAGTTTTGACTTTGGGATATAATTTTCTGAGTGGTAGCATACCTTCTGATCTTGGAAACTGCAAGAGTTTGGAGAGGCTGATTCTTAGCCATAATAACCTCACGGGACTACTTCCAGAGTGGATTAGTAATTCGAGTTTGGGTTATGTAGATTTGAGCGTGAATCGATTGAATGGAAGCATCCCGAAAACAATAGCCAATTGCTCGAATCTAACCATGGTTAACTGGTCGAAAAACAAGCTTTTCGGTCCAATCCCACCAGAAATCGGAAATTTGAAGCAACTGGGAGTCTTGAATCTTTCCTATAATGATCTGAATGGTCAGCTGCCCCTTGAAATTTCTCAATGTAAATCGCTTTATGTAGTTGACCTGGGTTTCAATTCTTTCAATGGATCGATACCATCAGCCATGGCTAACCTATCCGATCTCTCTCGCCTGAATCTGCAAGAAAATAGATTTAGCGGAGGGGTCCCTAATTTCTTCTCGCAGCTGAAGCAGCTGATTCAGCTAGAGCTAGGAGGAAATGCTCTTGGTGGACAAATTCCTTCATCATTGGGTGAGTTGCCCAATCTCAACATTGCTTTGAATCTTAGCAGTAACGGGTTAACTGGTCCAGTGCCGGCAAGCTTGGCAAAATTGATAAGACTTCTGAGCTTGGATCTATCTCTAAATAATCTTACAGGAAGCCTCAAGCCACTGGGAGAGCTAAGCTCACTGCTCTATGTGAATATTTCATATAATCATTTCACAGGTCCAGTACCAGAAAGTTGGATCAAGTTTGTTCAATCTTCGCCGAGCTCTTTTCTTGGGAATCCAGATTTATGCTGTTCTTGCTCGTCCTGCATTAATGAAACAGTTATAAAACCATGTTTAAACAACAACTCGAAAAGCTCTCTCAGCAAGATAAAAATAGCTGCAATAATTGTTGGTTCATCTCTGTTCTTTTTAATCCTTGCTAGCGCTTGCTTTCTCTTCTTCCCGAAAAGAAAAGAAGTATTAGATAATGTTCCTTCTCTTCATGAAGGTTCTTCATTACTTCTGAAGAAGGTGATGGAGGCCACGGAGAACTTGGATGAGAAGTATGTTGTAGGAAAGGGAGCTCACGGAACAGTTTACAAGGCTTCATTAAGCCCCGAAGAAGTGTATGCCGTGAAGAAGCTTGTTTTTCGGGAGCAAAAGAATGGCAATGTAAGCATGTTAAGGGAAATTCAAACTATGGGTCAGATCAAACACAGGAATCTGGTGAAATTGATCGACTTCTGGATGAAAAGCTATTATGGATTGATTTTATATGAGTTCATGGAAAAAGGAAGCCTCCATGATGTGCTGCATGAGATCAGGCCATTGCCAGTTTTTGAGTGGAATTTAAGGTACAAAATTGCAGTCGGCATCGCGCAAGGACTGTCTTACCTCCACCATGATTGCAATCCGCCTATCATTCATCAAGATATCAAGCCAAAAAACATTCTCTTGGATGCGGAAATGGAGCCCCACATTACAGATTTCGGAATTGCCAGATTCATGGATCAGCTTTCTGCTCTTTTTTCTTCCTCTGGGATCATGGGCACCATTGGATACCTGTCCCCAGGTATAAATTTCAGAACTAAATCATTCACTTAGTTTGGTTGTTCTGTCTTTTTATCTTCAACGACATCCAATTAAACTTTTGTCATGCGGGTTCTGAGCTGAGTTGTGGTCGTCCTCCAGGTATGTTTTTTTTTAATGTTTTCCTTATCTTTTTCAGAAACTGCATTTACCACAAGGCGGAGCAGGGAATCTGATGTTTACAGCTACGGCGTCGTCCTGCTCGAACTGATAACCCGAAAAATGGCGAATGATCCGTCTTTTCCAGAGAACACAGATTTAGTCATGTGGGTGAACTCGAGTTTGGATTCGAATGTTGATTGCATTGAAGAAGAGATCATCGATCCGGAGCTCAGGGATGAAATTCTGGGATCAGGGAAAGGGAAAGAAGTGCATGAAGTGATGATGATAGCGCTCAGATGCACAGCTAAAACGCCGAGTGAGAGGCCCTCCATGAGAGAGGCGGTGAAGCAGTTGATTGATATCAGATCAAATGAGTTTGGTTCGGGGAAACAGAGAAATGAATTCTCAAGGTTTTCTGAGCAAGGTTGTTAATATGGATCGAAAATCGAAAATCGGTCAGAAAGTTCAATCGATTTTAAATTGAATCGATCTAAACGAGCCGACTAACGAGCCAAGAGTTCGGCTCGGTAATAATTTCGAGCTGATTTTGAGCCGGGTAGGCTCAACTCGATCTAACTCGAAATCGGCTCGAATTAAAATACATGTTATATATATATAATACATATATATAATATATGTATATAATATATATTAAACCGAGCCGATCTCGAGTTGGATCATGTCGAGCCTGATAGGCTCGAGATCAGCTCAAAAAAAATTGAGATTTTATTGAATCGAAATCGGCTCAAAGTTGATTGGAATTGACTCGAGTCAGCTCGAAGTCAAACCCAATTGACTTTGAGCCGCGTCCAATCGACTTTGAGCCAGCTCGAAGTCAAACCCAATTGACTTTGAGCCACTTTCGAGTCGATCGAAATGCGATTAATCCGCTTTCAAGCTGGTATTAGCTCGGCTCGAAATATAACAGCCCTATTTGTGAGTTCTAGGGGTTTGGGGAGGTTGGTAGGCCAATTTTTTAGTGGAGATTTGTGATGAAAAATGTGAGTTTTTAGTGGAATTAATGGAGTTGTTTGATGTCGATAAAGATGTCCTTTTATATTTTTTTAAATGAGTTTTGCTAATTTTTTATTTGACTTGAACTAAATCTATTTATTAAATGAGTCAGATATTAAAATGGGCTTGTTATATTTTGTAAGGTATAAATTCAATGTCTTGTAGCTGTAAATTAACATAATTATGAAATTTAATTAAATATTTTTAAACTAAAATTAATATATGTGCTATATGTTTAATATTTAATATTAAAATTGATATTCAGAATAAAAGATGTTCATTACATGATTTATTTCATACCTAATAAGTTGTTTAGTTTAATATTATTTTAATATTATTGTGTTATTTAAAAAAAATAATTATTTATTTTAATATTTATAAATTTTTTGATAAGTATTATAAAATTGTCACTCGAAACATAATATTAGAATATTAAAATATTTAGATAGCGTAATATAATATTAAGATAATTTTAAATCTAACACCACCTGATGAAATTTATTTATATCAAGATTTGTGCCGAGAATCTTAAAACTTTCTTGCAACTCTACATTTGAAGCTACATAAATAGACGAAACTAAAGTTGACCGACCAATAAATAGACGAAGCATATTAGAAGGCAGTTCAAAAGCAAGCTCCATACGATGCTTATTACTATTTGTTCGTGTTTCATTTTCTTTTGAAAATCATAAGATCACATATATATATGCAAAATAGGTTGATGTTGAACTTTAAAACAAAACAAGTAAAGAACTACACTTCAAGTAAAGACTCGAAACTTGTAATGATGAAGGAAAATTTGCGTTAAATGAAGATCATCTCGTTATTTACTTTATTTTATGTTTTTGAATCAAGTATATGTATTATTATTTATTTTTGTCAATCAAATTATTTATATCGGCGGGAATGCTTATTTTACGTGTTGTATATATTTTGAGTTTATTCGTGTTGAATTGGCTCAAGTTGTGTTAGTTAGGATCATGTCAAGTTAAATCAAATCTAAACCGAACAAGTTGTATTTGAATTGATGTAAATACATTCACGCGGCTTTGACTTGATTACTTGTGTTCAACTTGGGTCTTATTTGGGTCCAATTTAAAAAGTTGTTGGATTAAATTAAAAGGACTTATTTGCAAATATGCCAAAATAGAGGAATTTAAATGCAAGTTTGCTATCAAAATTCAACCCTAATGGGCTCGAACTTTCTCCAATCTCCTACATAATAGCTAATTCCTTGTATCCCAGCCAGTATTACTCATTAACTCATCTACAATTTATGAAATATTTAACGGGAAAAGAAAATAAAAAATAAGAAAAAAAAGAAAATAAATAATTGAAAGATAATATGCTTATTTGATTCAAATCAAAGGAAAAAAAATTAACAGAAGAAGCTGGAGGAACGATTGAGCAAGCATGATGGAGCTATGTGAAACGATGCAAAAGGTGTGGAGTTATTTGATATATGGGTACAACCTCAAGGTCCCAATCGTAATTTACCCCACTAGCCACCAAGCCTTGGTCATCTTTTAGTTTAATGAAGCATTTACATACATACCCCTTAAATCATCTTGAATTACATATTAAACTTCTCATTTTTTAATTTTACAATTTAACCTCCTAAATCATCCAAAAATAAAAATTAATAGAATACATGTATTTATAAATATATTTATAATATTTGTATATACATATTATTGGTAATAAACATCCAAATAATTATAAATCAGCAAAAAATATACTTTAAAAATTTTGAGAAAGACCTAAATATGTTATTTTTAGATGATTTAGGGGGTTAAGTTGTAAAATTAAAAAAAAAGGTTTAATATGTAATAAAAGATGATTTAAGGGGTATGTATGTAATTGTTTCTAATTTATTTATTAAGAAAGGACCCAACATTTACTCAACGTTTCGGGAATTTTCCCTTCACTCAAAAAACTTTCACAGTACTCTACTGCAGCGTCAACCGTCAACTTCGTTCGCAACCAACGACCGACTGAAATGCTGATACAGCTCCATCATAACCGTTCATAACCAAATCAAATCTAATCTAACGGTCAATATTGCGTCGGATGCTTCTTTCACGTCCATTTCTCACAAGTTCACCCCACGCAACCCCGACGACTCTTCAACAATGGCCGCTGCCAAGCATGCCATCGTCGGTCCGTATAAATTTCTCATAAAATCTTGCTATTCGATCGAAGAAGACGAAGAAAATTTACTCACTTCTCTTGCTAATCTTCTAATGATAATTCTATCTCTTATCCTCTCTCTGCTCCTGTCAACCGCCGCACAGCAGCCGCCGACGCCACCTCCTTCCACTTTGGCGCCGGCAACCGTGAATGTCGGCGTAATCCTCGACCTCGACACCTCCGTCGGCCTCGGCTCCCTCGCCGCCCTCTCCGTCGCCCTCTCCGATTTCTACTCCTCCCGCCCCAACTCCTCCACTCGCCTCCTCCTCCTCCACCGCCACTCCCCTCGCACGGACACCGTCGGCGCCGCAGCGGCTGCCCTCGACCTAATCTCTAACCACGGTTCCGTCGTCATTCTCGGCCCCCAGACATCCACTTCCGCCTCCTTCGTTGCCGATCTCGGCGCCCGCGCTAGAGTCCCTGTCGTCACCTTCACCGCTACCTCCCCATACGTCTCCCCAGCTCTCCATCCCTTCTTCATCCGCGCCGTCCCATCCGACGCGGACATCGCCCCCGCCATCGCCGCCCTCGCCACTGCCTTCTCCTGGCACCGCCTAGTCCCAATTTACGAGGACTCCGACTACGGCGCTTCCCTCCTCCCCAACATCGTCGACGCCCTCTCCGCCGCCGGCGACGCCAAGCTTCCGTATCGCTGCCCCATTTCCCCCAACGCATCCGATGACCGAATCAGTGAGGAGCTCTACCAACTCAAAACCCTCCAGACCCGCGTCTTCGTACTCCACGCGTCATCCGCCCTCGCCAGCCGCATCCTCTCCGCCGCCACCGCCGCCGGCATGACCGGCCAAGACTACGCCTGGATCCTCACCTCCGCCGTCGCCAGCCAGCTTGGTTCCATTGATCCTTCCGTCGTCCACAATTCCTTACAGGGAGCCGTTGGCGTACGCCCCTACATCCACGCCCGATCGGAGCGCGTCCGGAGCTTCGAGCACCGGTGGCGGGCCGAGATGATGAAACAGAGCACTGATTTCACAACCGACATTGCCGCCAGCGAGCTCAGTCCTTACTTCTACTATGCCTACGACGCCCTTTTTGCCGTAGCCGCTGCCGTTGAGGCCGCCGGAATACGGTCAGCGCCGGCGAGCAAATCAGATGATCAGAAAGCAGAGCTCGCGAATTTGGGGATCTCGGAAATCGGGCCTACCCTGTTGAAATTGACGCGGGAAACGGAGTTCGACGGGATCGCCGGGAGGTTCCGGCTCGTCGACGGCGAGCTTAACGTCTCGGCTTTCCAGATCGTGAATGTGAACGGAGAGAGGGGACGCGGGGTCGGGTTCTGGACTCCGTCGAGGGGGTTATCGAAGAACCGGAAAGCAGACACCGCCGCCGGGGGGTACTCGGCCGAGAGGGGGAACTTGGGGACTGTGATCTGGGCAGGGGACTCAGTGGCGCCTCCGAAGGGATGGGAGATGCCGACCGGCGGCGAGAAGCTGAAAATCGCGGTGCCGGGGCCGCCGGAGCCCGGATTCCGATCGTTTCTGAGCATGGATCTGGATCCGGAGACGCAGAAGGTGATCGCCGGCGGTTTCGTTATCGAGATCTTCGAGGCCGCCCGCCGGCGGCTGCCGTACGCGCTGCCGTTGGAGTACGTTCCATGGGTCAACAAAGACGGGAAGGGCGCCGGCGACTACAACACCCTCGTTAAAACTGTTCTAGAGGAGGTCAGTTGCCAATTTTGTGCCCTTTTATTTTGGGATTTTTTTTTTATTATATATAGCATTTTAATTTAAATGTTTTTTTTGATAAAATTGATTTAAATATTATTAAGTTATAAAATATTCAAAATAATATTACACTTAAATGTCTAAGGAATCAATGAAAATCTTTTTACAATTTTCATTATAATGACCAACAATTGTAATAAATTTTGTCAAATTTAGGATTTTAAAATCTTAGCCATCAAACTCTCTCCTCTTTTCCATTCTTAATAGTCTTAACCCTTGAAGTTTGTTTGTTTTTCTGAGTTAAATTTATCTCATGACATATATAAATTTTAGTATTATTAAAAAACTAAAAATATTTTAATTTTTACATAAATTCTAAATTAAGATCATTTTATATATCACATTTTATAGAAATTTTAAATTATAAAATTAACTATATTTCGCTCATTATACTCGTAATAAAACTCAATTAACTTTATTTTATTTTTTTATAAATTGTATTTAAATAAAAAAAATATATTAAAAATTATTTTTATCATTTAAAAAATTAAAACAAATCGTTATTATTATTTCTTTAATTTCGTGATCGTATATTCATTTAAACAAATTTAAAACTTGATTATTTGTGGTTTTGGTTCTGGTTGTGTGAAGTTTCTGCCATGATCTTAGTGAATTTTGTATCGAATACATAAATAAGAAAGATTGTAGTGAGATGTATATAATTTTCTTAATTAATTAATGCATGGTTTGATGATCTCGTAAATATTACAGAAGTTCGATGGGGTGGTCGGCGACGTGACAATCACAGCGAATCGATCGGAGAACGCAGACTTCACCCTACCGTACACCGCATCTGGCATCTCGATGGTGGTTCCAGTGCACGACGTTCGGAGCCACCGCACCTGGCTCTTCTTAAAGCCGTTGAGTGTGGACCTTTGGTTGGTCAGTGGTATCTTCTTTATCTTTACTGGCTTCGTCGTTTGGTTACTTGAGCACCGCATCAACGACGAGTTCCGCGGCCCTCCTTCCCACCAGTTTGGCACCGTCTTCTACTTCGCTTTCTCCACCCTTGTTTTCTCTCACAGTAAGTTCTATGTCATAGATTTTTTTTTAAATTGCTTATTGTTCCTTATGTTATTATAATATATTTATGTTAGTTTATGAAATTTGAATCATTTCATCTAGGTGTTAGAATTAAAAACTTTATTATTGTATAATCTATCTATCACCTGCTGGAGAAATTTTTGTGTGCACAATGTGTGTCATATCATCCATCCACACACAAATAAAATTAAGCCACGTGGCACGATGGGCTGTTACGTAGCACTGATTTTTGGCTACGTAGCACTGATTTTTTTTATTACGTAAGACTACATAATATTGATGCATTGTTATTTGAAGCTACATAGCACTAATTCCTTGCTACGTAGTACTGACTTTTGCTACGTAGTACTGACTTTTGCTACGTAGCACTGATTTTTTGCTACGTATAGCACTGATTTTAATATTATGTAGTCTTACATAGCAAAAAATTAGTATTACATATATAGCAAAAAATTAGTGTTACGTAATAGCCTGTTGTGCCACATGACTTAATTTTATTTGTGTGCGGACGGATGACATGGCACACATTGTGCACATAAAAATTTCCCCACCTGCTGAGTTAAATTTATCTTTATCAATTTTTCCTTGATTTTGTTTTTACACCCTAAGCTCTTCTTCTTTTTCACTGTGGCTATTCAACTTTATCTCAGTTTTTAGGTATTATTTGCTGATGTTTAGTGTGCATAAAAGTAGAATTTTTTTTCAGAGGAGAAGATTATGAGCAATCTGTCGAGAATGGTGATCATCATCTGGGTCTTCGTCGTGCTCATTCTGACCTCCAGCTACACGGCCAGCCTCACCTCCATGCTCACCGTCCGGCGGCTGGAGCCCACCGTGGCGGACTTCCAGCAGCTCATCTTGGAGAGGAAGCCCGTCGGCTTCCTCCACCACTCCTTCGTCAAGGGACTTCTCCTCAAAATGGGCTTCGATGGCAGCCAGCTCTTTCCCTTCAAATCCCCTCAGGAGTACAGGGATGCCCTCAACAACGGCACCGTCGACGCTATTATCGACGAGATCCCCTACCTCCGCGTCTTCCTCAAGCTCTACTGCGAAAATTTCACCATGGGCCCTCAGATCTACAAGACCTCTGGTTTTGGCTTTGTAAGTATTTCTCTCTCTTCATCCACCTTACTGTCAAATTAAAAATTAGGGATGCATGAGAACTTAATTTATGTTATATTTTCTATATTTTATGAAAATCTAAATATTTGATTTTTTTTTACGTTTAAAGATTTGATTTTTAAATATATAAAATGGTAAGAATTGATGGCGTCACATAGGTGTTTCCGAAAGGTTCGTCACTGGTTCCAGATTTATCGAGGGCGATACTGAACCTAACGGAGAGCGAGGAGATGGTCGACATCGAGCGACGGTGGTTCGGGGACGTGGCCTCCTGCCCCGACCAGGGAAGCAGCTCCATTTCCCCCTCTAGCAGCCTCGACTTCAACAGCTTCTTCGGCCTCTTCCTCATCACCGGTGTTGCCTCCTTCCTCGCCTTCGTCGCTTACTTTCTCTCTTTCTGCTACCGGAACCGCCGCTCCTTGGCTGCCATCGGCACCTTTCCGGAGATGACCTTCGGCGAGAAACTAAATTCCATTGCGAGGCTCTATGACGCGAAGGACCTCTCCTCCCACACTTTCAAGAAGTCCGGCATTGGGGGCAAGGATGGCCGGAGATCACCTGCTGCGGGCGCGTTGACTCCGCCGAGGTACGGCGGAGCCGCCGGGTGTGAGAGCCCATTCAGCATTTCATTGGGAGCACTGACCCCGCCATCGCTGGAGTTTATGAGCCCCAGTGCGGAGATCCCGCAGTCAAAACCGGCGCTGGCGGCTGTGAATGGGGAAGCAGAAGTCCAGATGGTGGCGCCAAGGATTTAATTGTAGGGGAAGTAAAATCTTTCAAATTAATTTTCTCATTAAATTTGGGAAATATTTCATATGTATTATGAATTTTGGCAAATTATTGATAGGTTTGCACAGTTAGATTTATATTGTTAAAAATATTTTATTTAGATCTCAACATTTTATTTATATTGTTAAAAATATTTTATCTTAGATTGTCTGTTTATTTTATCAATTTACTGAATCTTATCGTGCTTCAGATCTGTTTTGATCTTCTGGATATAATATATGAGTTCATTTTTATTATTGTTCTCAGTGAATAGTGCATGTTAGAAGTGCTGTTGATTGTTGATATTATTTCAATTGGGTTTGTTTTTGTCTGTCTGTCTGTCTGTCTGTGTATCACTTTTCAAAATATCAATAGCATTTGTCATATTTCCAAATCATTTTGCGCAAAAAATGTGCATCTTGTAGTGCTTAAAAAATTATACTTATAGTTACTTGGTATTTGTTTCATCTTTCATCAATTAGAATTTTTTTTGTTTCTTTTTTGGAACCATCATAAGGATTGACACCAAAACTTCTGCATTGCTATGTGTTTGACTTTGTAATGAAATCAGGCACATTATATGATTTGTTATACTTGTTGTTGATGCAAGAAATGCACCACCACAGAGAGAAATGAGACGAGAATTTTTACGTGGAAACCCGAGTGTTCGGGGGAAAAATCACGACGCCGTCCAGGCGATTTTAATCCACTAATCTCATCTCCTCTTACAAAGCTTGAAGGTCTCTAATGAGTAGCTGTTAGACAAGGGACCGTTGTTGAGCAGCTGTTAGACAAGGGGTGTTAGAGAAGGTTCTAACATGTCCCCTCCAGAGCATAACGTGCATTGATGTACGTGTTAATTTTCATCATGCTGATTCGATGGACCTCAATGGAAATCCTTCCGCTGTGGAATCTGCAGAGAAGAGCTGTTAGAGGAGAGCTGTTCGACGCGGGATTTTAGAGAAGAAATTACTCCTTGTAGAGTCGTTAGCTCGTCATGGTTGAGCTGCTTCGTGGAAGCTGCAGAGAAAAGCTATTAGAGGAGAGCTGTTCGACGAAGAATTTTAGAGAAGAGATTACTCCCTGCAGAGTCGTTAGCTCGTCATGGTTGAGCTTCTTCGTGGAAGCTGCTGAGAAGAGCTGTTAGACGAGGGGTTTTAGAGAAGAGATTACTCTCTGCAGAGCCATTAGCTCGTCGTGGTTGAGCTGCTTCGTGGAAGCTGCTCAAAAGAGCTGTTTAGATAAGAGCTGTTTGACGAGGAGTTTTAGAGAATAGATTACTCTCTGCAGAGTCATTAGCTCGTCATGGTTGAGCTGCTTCGTGGAAGCTGCTGTTCGAGAAGAGCTGTTAGGGAAGAGGCCATCTCTGACTTTCAATCGCCGAGCTGCTATGGTCGTAAGTTGGGACTTCGAGAAGGGGATTGCCCTTGACTGCCCGTCGCTGAGCCGTCTTGACCATAAGCTGAGACTTCAAGAAGGGATTTAGAGAAGGGGTTACCCTTGACTCTCAGTCGCCGAGGCATCATGATCGTGAGCTGGGACCTCAAGAAGGGGATTGGCCTTGACTGCCCGTCGTCGAGCTGGCTTGACCAAGAGACGGGACTTCGAGAAGGGGATTTTAGAGAAGGAGTTACCCTTGACTCAATCGCCGAGGCATCATGATCGTGAGCCGGGACCTCGAGAAGGGGATTGCCCTTAACTGCCCGTCGCCGAGCTGGCTTGACCATGAACCGGGACTTCGAGAAGGGGATCTCACTTGGTGAGGGTTTTATAGAAGGGAATCTCACGTAGTGAGGGATCGGTCCTACGTGAGGGCACCACTATTGATGCACGAAATGCACCACCACAAAGAGAAATGAGACGATAATTTTTACGTGGAAACCCGAGTGTCTGGGGGAAAAACCATGACGCCGTCCAGGCAATTTTAATCCACTAATCCTATCTCCTCTTACAAAGCTTGAGGGTCTCTAATGGGAGACCAGATGAGTACAAGAGAGAGAGAGAGAGGAAGGAAGCCCTCCATTAGAGAGAGCAATCTCCCCCTTATTTATAGCTTGGAGAGGAGGGGACATAATAGGTTTAGTCTGCCACATCTGACACCTACTTCTGTAAAGGACGATTACAGAGTGGGCTCCCATGCTATCTTAAATGCTAAGTTGATATAGTAGTACGGAGGGTACGATCTTGTGATATCTCTTTGAGCTGTTGTTCGGCAAGGAGCCGCTGTAATGCAGCTGTTAGACAAGGGGCTGCTGTTGAGTTGCTGTTAAACATGGGGCTGCTGTTGAGCAGTTGTTCGGCAAGGGGATGCTGTTGAGCAGCTGTTAGGCAAGGGGCTGCTGTTGAACAGCTGTTCGGCAAAAGGCCGCTGTTGAGCAGCTGTTAGGCAAGGGGCTGCTGTTGAGCTGCTGTTAGGCATGGGGCTGCTGTTGAGCAGCTGTTCGGCAATGGGCTGCTGTTGAGCAGCTGTTCGGCAAGGGGTTGCTGTTGACCAGCTGTTCAGCAAGGGGCCGCTGTTGAGCAGCTGTTCGGCAAGGCGTCGCTGTTGAGCAGCTGTTAGGCAAGGGGCTGCTGTTGAGCAGCTGTTCGGCAAGGGGCTGTTGTTGAGCAGCTGTTCGGCAAGGGCCGCTGTTGAGCAGCTGTTAGGCAAGGGGCTGCTGTTAGGCATGGGGCTGCTGTTGAGCAGCTGTTCGGCAAGGGGCTGCTGTTGAGCAGCTGTTCGGCAAGGGGCTGCTGTTGAGCAGCTGTTAGGCAAGGGGCCGCTGTTAAGCAGCTGTTAGACAAGTGTTAGAGAAGGTTCTAACACTTGTAAAGAGACAGATCTTATTTTGATTGAAGTAGTTAATCTGTATCACATTCTATAGCTCACAACCTTAGAAATGATATTGAGACAAAGTTTGGTTTCTAGATTTGAGAAAGAATTACCGAGTTTTCATTTCAGCACTTTATTCAACCTTCTTTTTTCGTAGATAACTTTTACCGATTTATTGAAGATTGTAGAGATTAGACATGCATGTGTTGTGGGAATGTACAGTTTAGAGAAAGGAAACAATAAAATGAGTAGATAATATATTGGTTAGAGGAATTAGTCGAAAAATAGTAGATCAAAAGTAACTTTAATTAGATGCCATCAAAATGATATAGATGAGTTGGTATAGTTTGAGTTGTTGTAGTCTATGTTAAATTAAAATAAATTAGCCTATGTTCTCACTCAATTTTCTACTCTAATTGATGTTGAAACTATAGTACCAAATTTACTTTGTATATACGTCATGTTAATTAATATCTTTCGTTAATATATTTTATTAGAGCCTAAATTTTGTAATTCAATATATTTATCCCATTATTTTATTATTTTAGGTTTTCTTGTATTTACAATTTACAAAGTCATGGCTCTGAATAAGCCGTGGATATCTTATTCTAAACATATCTGGACCCGTTTGTCTAGAAATTTAAAATTAACTTGGTTTAATTTTAACCAGGCATATCACATCACACATAAAATTTAATATTAAAAATTAAATTTATTTTACATCCTACACATATTACAAAAATAATAACTAACTTACATCATGATATCCCTCATATATTCCAACATAATAACTATCTTTATTTCACATCATTCACAACTTTGAATAAAAAATATCTTAATTCAAGTTTAATTTTAATCTTATTAAATTTAAATCTTACAAACAAACAGGCCCTCAGGTTGGATCCAGGGTATAGAAAAGGTGTCAAAGAATTCATAAGTTTTTTATTTATCTTCGAATGTTAACACTAAAGTCATACGATGTTCATGTGTGAAATGCCAAAATAAGAAAAGTTTGTAATTTGGTGGTGCTCGTATACATCTTCTTATTTATGGTATAATGGAGGATTATAGTTCTTGGTTTCATCATAATCCCAAGGGAGGAGGAAAGTAATTTTTCCTTTTATCAAAAAAAAGAAAGTAAATTTTCATTTAGCATTAAGAAACTAGATAATATTAGGGAGGTTATATAAACCTTCATACAGACTGACTCAATAATTTTTTCATATAAATGAGAAAATACTAAATATCATACTTAAATGATATAAGAAAAATAAGAAAAAACTAACAGAACATGACTCATACAAATTAATAAAAATCAATTCCAAGATAAATCAGTCAACTTAGTAATCCTTACCAGCCAACTTTCTAAATTTGTCTCTCAATTATTAGTTGATCCAGATCGTTGCAATATAATCACATCTAGGTTGTTGACAATAAACTATATTAGAAATAAATTGATGGTCTATCGTGGTGTTCCCACTACAAGTGGGAGGTATCCAAAGTTTTTGGGCAGGTTAAGAAGTGTGTTATTTTAGAAAATCGATCAACCATGATAATGATTGAATCATGTTTGTCAGTTGTCTTAGGTAACCTAGTGATAAAATCTGTAAAGATTCTTCCAAGGGCGACCAAGCACAAGTAATGGTGTAGTTTGCTATTTTGCTTTTGATGTTTCATAGCAACACATGTTCGACACTTATAAACTATGTGCATGACATCCCTATTGAGGCTTGGTCAATAAAATTGGCTCTCTGTAGTCTTAATTGTTTTATTCTGTTTAAAGTGGCTAGTTGGATCATTTGCAGCACTCCAAATGAGGAAGTCCTTCACCAATGTCCACAGTAGACATAGTCTATGATCACGATAAAGACAGCCATCTTGAATAAGTAATGAATTTCTTAGGTTGACCATGTTTCACGGCGCCATAAATGGTCCTAAAGTCAGGACAATTGTGGTAAAATTCAATGGGTAAGTGTAAGACTCGGTGCCTCAAAGCATTTGTGACTTAATTTTCAACTCTTTCTTTATGTTTTGGTACAGATGTGTCTGTTTTTAGGAACTCACCCATTTAGTGTGTTGCGAGTTCAACTTCTTTTAGGAGTTTAGATACTTTAAGACTTTAGGATTTGAAAAGAAAACAAACTCTTGAGGGAAGTAATAATGCCGCCAATACCATAAAACTTTTTATCGTATGTTGAGTACTTTTGTTTGGCCTTATTGAGCATTTCACTAAAGAGGGCAACATGGTGATTCTCTTGGGAAAGACTAGTAGCCTAAGCCTACTTTGGATGCATTGTATGTGACCTTGAAAATTTTGAAGAAGTAAAAGCCTTAAGATAGGAACATCAATCATTCTAATTGTTACTTCTTCGAAAGCGTTAGTAGTAGTCTTCATCCATTAGAATGGTCTCTTTTGATTGTGATTTGTAATTAGGGCCACGATGGTACTAAATTCATGAATAAACCTTTGATAGAAAGTCACCTGCCCATGAAAGCTATGTTTGTTATGGACATATTCTATACAAAATTTAACATTAAAATTAATTTTATTTTATATTTTACACACTTTTTAATATTAAAATAATTATTTTCATTAATTTAATAAAATAACAAGGCCTAAAGGTGACACCTTTGAATTCGTTCCATCCATCAGACCAGAATAGGTTTATCAGGTGTAGGTTGGCATTGGATAAGTTAGGAGTGTAATCGGTTAATAAGTGCTTCAAAGTGCACATTTTGTGATTCTCTCTTTTCAAGTAGAAAGAAAAGATTTCTTTAAGCTTATAATATATTTTTGCGTTTGATTTAGGTTTTATATTGTCCTTAGAGTTGACAATGAAGAGGACTATAGAACGATCTAGAGGAGGAAATATTTATACCTTCACTTGATTAAGTGCAAAGGGCTTCGAGTGGATACTAGAGAATGAGATTGAGTGAGTCTTCCTAACCTTTTTTTCCCTTGAAAGTCAGATTGAGTGAGTCCTTCTAATTGTTTTTTTTTTCTTGAAAGACTGAGTGAGGCTTCACAATGGTGACAATGGTGTAAACGATTATTCCTATCAAGTTCATATTATTTTAATTAAGAAACTAAATGAAAAGTATTAAAAAATATAAATTAAAATACAATTATTGTCATCACAAATGTCTATGTGGCAATTGCTCCACTGCTAGATCTTCGTCAGGCTAAGCCAGTCGAACCAAGGTGGAATAGGCTAATGAAAGCTCCATTTTACCTTGGTCCAGCCAGTAGCAACAGTGTGTGCGATGAATCATGCCTCGTTCTCAGTCTGCCCGTGCAGATGAGACACAACCATATACTTTCCTATCATGTTCTTGCTACAACATACCTTCCTTTTTCGGTCTTCCCTATTCTTGGGAAGTAATGTATAAGGGCAACAATAGTTAAAAGATCCTACTTACCCTCAAGGTGAAAGGTCACATCAACTGTACAAAAGGAGAAACCTACTATTGCCACCTCGTTGATGATCCAATTTTCATTCCTGACACCATGGAGAACAGAGCCAGCTTTCCAACAAAAAGTTCATGTATCCAAGTTAATGTACGAAGATTTGTGTCGCCCAAATCTCTAGCTCATCTTAAGCAACTCAAATGAGATAGTCTTTTCTTCCAACGTTTTCCTACACTCTCTATAAATATAATAACATAGCCTCTATTGTACTCTCTCTCTCTCACTATGTGCTCACCCTTTTAGGAAATTTCAAAATAAATAGTAGAACTCAGGGATTAACAATTATAGATGAACAATAATTTTCCCTAAAATAAAACCTTTTTTTTTATTACATTTGAGTTTCATTTACATTAAAAGAAATTTCTTTAAAGCGAGTATAACTATTTAAATTTTTGATATTCTCAATGCCACTAAAAAGTGGAATTTTGATAAGCATTAATATGATATTTATAAATTATTTTATAATAGATACATATGGTAAAGTTAAATTATTTGATTTATAAGTGCTATCAAATTTAGTCATTAATAAATGTAATGCTTTGACTTTGATAATAGAGTTGACTTTCAGTTGTTTGCTTTTAATACATTTGATTATCTATTTTTTGCGATACTATTTCATTCCTAAAATCAATACAATGCTTATGAAATGAAAATCAATAATGAAAGATCTAATAACATTTTTTTTATTTTTTATCATATCAGTTTAGCTATTCAAAGTACGCTGCAACTCAAAATAATTCATAAGAGATTGTCATGTGTCCATGTCCTACCCAAAGACCAATGAGAGGAAGGCAAATGATAGGCATTTTGGACATTTTTCGAGCTCAAGAAATAATAGTGAAAGTTTCAAGTTTTGTGGAAACATGTTTTAAAAATTATGGCAGTAAAAATAAGAGAGTTGAGAGTAAGAAAAAGTATAAAAATACTAATGTGTGCTTACTTAGCATAAAGACAAATGAAGGAATGTCATATAAGATTATTTTGCCTTTAAAATATGCTAAAGAGGACCATCATATCTCAGCACAAGTACAAAAAAATCTTAGCCAAAGGATATGGGTTGGAAAATATCAATTTAATATTTTTTCTTTTGAAAAAGGACAAAAGAAGAGAAAAATAAGGGCTTTGTAATTGTAAGTTATTGAGATTTAGAGAGAGAGAGAGAGACGAAGAGAGAGGAAAAATAGTTTTAGTATTTTATGAAATTTTAATATTATTTAACTTAGAGATTCAAATATTAAATTTATAAAATTATAAATTATGAATTAATATTAAGTTTAGAAACCTAAATATAAATTATTTAATTTTTAATTTAAATTATGATGTGAATCAGGGAATACATTGTTCTTTTTATTTTAGTTATGATTAATTTATATTAAAAAAATTAAAAAATAAGTAACATGCATTCAATGGCCAGCGGCAGGTGAACGCGAATGGGGATTGAGGAGTTTAACCGCATAAATATATCACTCGCGCTTGTTATGCGACACTGGCTTATAAAATTTGCAAAATTCTCCAAAATCCGTGAGCTATAGTCCATCACTTTTGACGGTCGCATAAGTATAGTAGTGCGGAAAGTCGCCTAAAACATTTCGTACGAATTAAGGTGCGGAGCAGAAGGCGCACATTAAAATGCGCTAAAAATGTATGTCGTAATTAAAAAACAATTTATTCTTTTTTTCAATCATTTAATCAGATCGCATCCAATTTTCTAGTTAAAATATAGGGTAAATTATTGATAGGACCCCAATATTTATCTCTAATTACACTTCGGTCTATATATTTTAGATCTTTTACTTAGATTCTTAATATTTTTAAAATATTTTTTTAGGTCCATAAAAATTAAAATTATGTCTTAAATAAAAAATAGGCCAATGAATTTCATATTTTTTTTTAATAAAAATCATGTTATTTTAATTAAGAAGTTTAAATGAACAATTTTAAAAAACATAAATTAAAAAATAATTATGGATGAACAGTGATTTGCCCTAAAATAGAGCATTTTTTATACAATTGAGTTTCATTTACATTAAAATTCTTTTAGGTGAATATCATATTTATAATTCTTTCAAAAATTGATAGCCATTTTAAATTTGTGATGTAAAATCATGAAAAGCCATATATTTAATGATAGACCATGTACTTTTTTGATAGAAGCATAGTTAAAATTTAATTTAATTGACATATAAGTGCTGTCAAATTTAGCCATTAAGAAATGTAAATTATTTAATATTTAATTCTTTTACACATTCTAAATTGACAACTTACAAATTATTATTTTCTTGATATCTAGATATGACAGAACTATTTTTATCATATATTATTGAGATTTGACTGTATAATATATGCATAATATAATTTTAAACATTATACATGTATATTTTTTTTTTCTTTTTTCATGTTTTGTTTAGGAATTTCATAAAAAACATTGTTCATAAGTAAAAAAAAAAATTATTTTTAACGTATTTTCTAATAAATTCACGTAATATAACAATCCCATTTTCTAATAGATTCACATAATCTAAGATACGTGAAATTATAGGCATAGAATCAACCATATTTAGACTCTACGAATAATCTCTAGCACATCGATTTTAAAATTTTATGAAAACAATTACATATTATAGATGAGATCTAGGTAAATGTTTCTAAAAAGAAGGAACGAGAACAAAAAATTTATGTACACGTTTAAAATGAAATCCAAATCCGTTGCATCCTTTATTGCATAGTAAGAAAATCCAACATACCATGAAAACGGGGTTTGAATTTCATCGATCAATAAAAAAACATCGCAAATCAATTATACAAATAGAACGGAATGCCAGATCTTTTGAGCGCACTCCTTCGGTATCAACATCATCACGACAATGCCGATGTTGATTGCTCGTAACTTGAAGGTGATTCCTCCGTCATTATTGTTTGTATTCATCACGCAATTAAGACGGATGGAACTAACGACACATACTCGTATCAGATTAAAGTGATATGTACATAGAAAAACCAATAAAACAACTGATCATGTTGCTAATTTTCTGCATTAACGAATATAAAGCTTAAGTCTTATGAAATGTTATTAAAGATCAAGCATTAAGCTAGCACAATAATTTTTTGAAAAGAACAGAAGAAAAAGAGATATAGGTTAAGGAAAATTGATAAAAAAAACACAGAAAAATTAGTGGCATATATAATTCTGCAATAAATTGTTTAGCAACAGCCTTTTTTGTAATAACTATAGGCTTTTCCCTAAGGTAGAGATCATTTATACCATTCAATGAATAGAAATGAAATTATTTTTTATTTCAGGAATCACCTGATGCGGGACGAAAAAAAATGCCAATGATATTTTATACTTATATTTAGCAAAAATTAATTAGCAAATTATTTTAATTAAGAAAAAAATATTTTGCTAAATAAATTATATGATAAATAAGATTTTTGAATCTCGTAAATTACGATATCTTAAAATTTAAATTAAACTGGATCGTATGATAAATAAGAATTTATTAATTTAGATTAGGGCGTCAATTAAATTCAATAAATCAGATCCGAGGTTCAGGAATTTAGGATAGACGTCTCACAGTTAAATCCAACAGTAATTGACACACAAAGAAATATCGGGTCACACAATTAGAGCCAAATAAATAATCCAAGTCAAGCGAATAATTTGTGTTGAAATCAAATAATCAGCTTCGTGCTTAGGCATTGGGCTTCAGGCTTTAGGCTTTAGGATTAAAGTTGCTTATAGCTTTGGGCATGGGGCTTCTAGCTTTAAGCTGAGAGCTTGGGGCTTGGGAATTCGAGCTTCAAGGTTGTAGCTTGAGGCATAGGGCTTGGGTCTTGAGGCTTGGGGCTACGAGCTACGGGCTTCGGGCTTGGAGCTTGGGGCTCAAGGATTTAGGCTTTGGGCATGGGGAATCGGGCTTGGGGCTTGGGGCTTAGGGCATCGACTTGTGGCTTTGAGAATCGAGTTTAGGGCTTCGAGCTTTGTGCTTGGGGCTTGGGGCTTGGGGCTTTTAGCATCACGCTTCACGCTTCGGGCTTGCAGCTTGGGGCTTCGGGCTTGCAGCTTGGTGCTTCAGGCTTGCTGCTTAAGGCTTCATGCTTGAGGATTGGAGCTTCGAGCTTTGAGCTTCAGGCTTGGACCTTACGAGTTGCGGCTTAGGGCTTCAAGCTTGGGGCCTACAGCTTAGGGTTTGGGGCTTGTGGATTACAGCTTTAGGCTTGGGGCGTAGGGCCTCAAGCTTTGGACTTGGGGCTTTGGACTTGGGGCTTTGAGCTTCTGACTTAAGGCTTTGGGCTTTGGGTTTCAAGCTAGGGGCTTCAGATTGGGGCATCAGGCTTCAGGATTTGGGATTTGGAGTTGGGGCTTCAGACTTAGGGCTTCAGGCATGGGGATTTGGATTTTGGGCTTGGGGATTGGGGCTTGGGGCTAGAGGCTTTGGGCTTACGACTTGGGGCTTCATACTTAGGACTTTGGGCTTCAAACTTGGGGGGTTGGGGTTAGGGGTTGGGGGTTAGGGCTTGGGGCTTGGGGCTTGGCGCATTGGGAATGGGACTTACGGCTTCTGGCTTACAGCTTAGGGCTTAGTGCTTGGGGCTTGAAGCATATTGCTTGGGGCTTAGGGATTGGGTCGTTTGGCTTAAGGTGTGTGGTGCATGGCTTGGGGCTTAGAGCTTAGGGCTTAGGGCATCGGGCTACAGGCTACGGGCTTCGGGCTTCGGGCTACAGGCTTCGGGCTTCGGGCTTTAAGCTTAGGGATTAAGGCGTGGAGCTTCTGACTTTGAGCTTCACAATTCAAGCTTATAGCATGGGGCTTTGTGCTTAGGGATTCATCCTTGGGGCTTGGAGCTTCAGGCTTCATGCTTTGGGCTTCAGGCTTTGGGCTTCGAGGTTGAGACTTACAGGTTGGGGCATACGACTTACAGCTTAGGCCTTGGAATTTGGGGTTTGGGGCTTTAGGCATGAGCATTGGGCACATAGCTTGGGGCACCAGGCTTTAAGCTTGAGGCATTAGGCTCGAGGCTTCGGGCTTCGGGCTTAGGCTTTGAGCGAACTGGGAGAAAGGGAGGATAGAACCTGGCAAAAAGTAGTCGAATGATTCCAGGGTGGAGCCGAAGAGGGTGTTGCAAAATAGCCTACACTGGTAGATGTTTGAAATCGCATCACAAGTCCAAAGGGCATTCTTGAAATGCCGAGCATGTTGTACAAATCATACTTGACATTAAAAGACTCGATCATTGAACCAGGTCATCTAGATGATATCCTCTTAGCAAACTTCAACACCATTAAGAGCCACCAACTCTTCTCAGCCTACTACACCCTCAACTAGCCGAAAAAAGTTGCAATTTGATGTCTTTGAAGGGATCCTAGCCTCAGAAACTAGCCCTAAAAAACATAGCTCTGACTCTGAGGGAGAAGAACAACTGAAGGCATGCTTGCAACTAGTAGGGAGAGTTGTTGAGATTAGTCCATTAGATGAGAAAGGTTGGGAGGTTAAGAGGGAGTAGTTGTAAGATACTGTATTTTGAAAGGGAAGTTGTTTTGGGGATTTTTAACCATTAATAGGAGATAATTAGGTGTGCTGAGTCATGCTTGCAACTAGTAGGGAGAGTTGTTGAGATGAGTCCATTAGATGAGGAAGGTTGGGAGATTAAGAGGGATTAGTTGTAAGATACTGTATTTTGGAAGGGAAGATCTGGGGATCTTTAGCCATTAATAGGAGATAATTAGGCTGAAAATCCGACATAAGGGCACCAAATTGTTTGAGAAAAATATTCTAATCTTTGATTAATAATATAAGAATGTGTTAAGGGGGCGTTTGGTTCAATATTATCTCAATGTTATGTTATGTTATCTTTAGAAATTAATTGTTTGGTTTAATGACATCTTTAAATAACATTACAATTAATTACAAAAATGTCATTACATGATGACATCTAGATGTCACTCCAAATTGGGCGACATCTCAAGATAACACCATCAATTTGTCATTATAATGCCAATAACTTCCAACTAAACAAAAATAATTTGGATAGCATTGATATTTTCTAATATCATAACATTGAACCAAACAAATGTCTATTGATGAATAACAATGACATTTAGATAACATGACATCTAAATAACATTGATATTGAGATAACACTGAACCAAACGCCCCCTAAATACAAACTTAAAGGTAAAAGAGAGGAAAGGAAGGAAAGCCTCCCTGTGCTTGAGGAAGGTAAAGGTTTTGATGGGTGTAGTTGCATTGCCGAGACGACGTACTGTTGGAGAGGGGAGAGCCAAATGGTGTGTAGACGTCAGAGTCGAACAGCTAAGCTGGAGAGGTTGGTTTTTTTTTTTTGGAAAGAAAAGAAAAATAGAGGAAAGGGGGAGGAGAGGAATTTATAATGGAGAGGAAGGGGAGGTGGATTATGTGAGTTTCATTAATGCAGGAGGGGTTTTGCGCCACTATGCAGCTGGTTCATGCCTTAATGATAGCTACCTCTCCCTAGCCCGAGGCCTAAGCATCATACTGTAGAGGCATGGTCTAGGAGTTAGCTTGCAAACAAGCTTAGGCTAGGGATTCAATTCGAGATGTCTGTTCGGACACTCAGTTCGGCTATGGCTGTTTGCTTAGCTATGCAACATTTGGCCCTGATGGATTAATTCTACTAGATTCCTTAAACTATTCAAGGTCATGGTTCGAGAGTCAGCAATGAATTAATCTTAGGAGGCATTTGGTTCAGTGTTATCTCAATGTCAATGTTATTTAGATGTCATGTTATCTAAATATCATTGTTATTCATCAATGAACATATGTTTGGTTTGATGTTATGATATTAAAAAATATCAATGCTATCCAAATTATTTTTATTTAGTTGGAAGTTATTGACATTATAATGACAAATTGATAGTATTATCTTGAGATGTCGCCCGATTTAGGGTGACATCTAGATGTCAGCGTGTAATGACATTTTTGTAATTAATCATAATGTTATTTAAAGACATCATCAAACTAAATAATTACTTTTTAAAAATAACATAACATTGAGATAACACTGAACCAAACGCCTCCTTAATGTCATCCACGTCAAACTGAAGTGGCACATGAGGTATTGGCCTCTTTTTGAGCTCCATTCGTACTGAACTTCCTCATTTGGAGAAATAAAAAGTGTGGGTTTCCATTTTCAAAAAAGATTTTTAAAAAGCAAATTATAGAAACAATGCAGAGAATGAAAGCCACATGCAGTTCAAATATAGTCAAATAAAAGCAGCTGAACTAAATAAAGTTCTTAATTTACATCTATTCTACCTAAAACAATGCAGAGGTTTCTACTGCTTTGTGAAGTGGTAAACACTATATATACTACTCATTCTTTAATGAACATAAGAAATGAAAGAACAATATAACCTGTGCAAAAAGAAATATAATTAAGGAAGTCACAAAAAACTGCAGATAAGAGTTGCATAATATTAGCATCAACACAAGAATAAACATCTCAGCATTATTCGAAAATGAACTAATTTTTCATCTGCATGGAAGTTTCAACCTCTGCACTATTATGCAATAAAAAATGAAAATCATAATGAGAATAAATGTGCCAACATGAATTTTTAAGTTTCTCAGCTGCTTTGGCTAACAACACTTCAATTCAGTAACTGTTCACAATCTTCCAAATTGATGAGTAGGTGCCCAGAGTTGCACTGAAGATGCCCATAACGACGATGACGACGGCCACAGCAATCTGAACATTTCAAGTTCATTAAATTTTACTTTGATCAGTAACTACAAAAATAAAATATAATATAATCTTGTTTCATTGACAAAGGTATTATTTTTTATAGAGTATTTGTTTATGCATGATTTCATTCACAATCGGTCATTTGATGCTCAGAAAGGCTGTAATGAACCATGCAACATCAGTCCAAATAATCAAACCACTAAAAACCAAGTCTAGTAGAGCTGACAGTTCATACTCCATTGATTTATGTTAAAGAATTCCACTCGTTCGATCTAGAAATTTAGAACATCTCAATCCTCCTCTCATGATGTTTGTTGGCTTCCCTCGAACTTTGTTGGTTACAGGGTTTTCTCAGATAGTATTTACAGTTATCCCAAACTTTATGATATACACTATTGTCTTCAGTAATTAATCCAATTTCTCCTAACCCTATGGAGAAATGAGTTAAACCCTACAAGAATTTCACTCGTGCGTTTATAAGAGTTCGCCAATGCAAACGCCACATCAACAGTATTTTCCTCCTAGTCAGTCAACCAATCACATCACCAGTGAATGTGTAATATCCCTAAAATAAATATAATTAGAAATAATAATTTATTAATTAAGATGAATTTTGAATTGATCTTTAATCATAAAAAATTATGACTAATATAAAGGATATTTAATTTAAATTATGGGTTTATAATTTATTTAATTTTAAGTATTGGATAAGAATTGAATGACCTAGTATAGAGGAATAAGTGGTTAAAATTATATAATAAAATTTTATCTTAATATAATAATCATAATTATTATATATATTTATATATATAAATATATATGTGATTTTTTTTAACTAATATATATGTGATTTAAGAGCTCACTCTCCGCATACCCTTCACGCCTGCGGCCCTCTCCCCCCCCTCCCCTCAGCACACGTGAGAAGGTCATTATGACGGGTCGAAGCTCGAATTTTATTAGAAGATTGTGGACCGTTGTTGTCCTTGACAAAATTATTTCGGAGAAATTCGATTTGAGTTTCACGATGACGTTTTGATCTTTTTCGCCTCAACATTATCATTTCTTTTATTCCGAGTCATCAATTCTTGCTACAGATCTTTATCTGAATATTGTATAGATTATGTAGAGATTGATGCTTTATTTACTTGAAAGATTATTGAATAATTAAAATTATGTTAGAGATGAAATTATATGTAATATATAATTGAGATTTTTGAGTTTAGAATTAGATTTTTAGATAATTAGGCATTTAACTATCTTAAGTATTTTCTCTAGAATGTGAGAATAAACTTAATGCTAAATTTTTCTCTAGGAGAAGGAGAAACTTCACCTTGAAGTACGAAATAGTTCTATGTAGAAGTTTGCAGTTTATTTTAGGTAGGGACATATCGATTTACATATGAGATTTGATGTTATGTGCTTATGATATGAATTATGATTTATGTAGTATGTTATATGCTATGCTCTATATATTATATGATGCATATTATCATGCTTATGATTTTGAGTTATAGTTATACAATAACAACAACCAAGCTTTAATCCCACTAGGTGGGGTCGACTACATAAATCCTTTGTTTCTATTGCGTTACATCAATTAACAAATTCTGAATATAGGAGTATCTCTCCAACCCATATAAACCTTTATGTTCTCTCCGATTTGCACTCTGTTTATTATTTTCTTGTCTCTTTAGGGGTTAATCATGACCAAACTGGGGCTTCTCTGTGCAGGATCCAGATTATCGAATACCCTCAGATAGAATTCTCCATCAATAATATTATTCAATATTTAATGAACAAGTAACGAAAATCTTTACATAGATAATGAAGTCAAATACATGTTTAAGTACAAAATTGTGTTAATTTGTGGCTTTATTTACGTATAGGATGATTAAACACAGACTAAAAAGGCAAGAAATTAGATTTTGCGTACTTGCAAATTTGTGGCTTTATTTCTTGATATCCTCAAGAAGCATAGGGATGGCATTATGACAGCCTGCATGATATTGGATAAATGAATTCTTTATTTATAAGAATGATGGTTTTCATCATCCAACTTTTTCTTTGAATATTTTTCACTTGAGTAATAAAAGCAGAGTAAACATTTAACAAATTGAATACCAACATGGATAAAGGATCATTCAGGTCAAGGGAAAAATATGCTAGAAATACCATATGCACTATAAAAATAAAAATTAAAAAAAGAAAACATATCCAGAGAACAATAACAAACACCAAATTTTAGCATGTAAATTGCAGCTATATTAGGTGGTGTTGGCATGTAAAATCAGGAGCAAACAAATATATAGTATTCACTAAGATAACCAAAAAAACATTTATGGGAAAGGAACTAGAAAATAATGAGCCAAGACAACTAAATCATAGGTCATACATGATATTTGGGAAAAGTATTGTAAGTTCTAGAGTTCAAGACTCTCCTATAATGGATCAAATTTTTAACGTCACTTTAGTCAAGAGTTTAGGATTTTATTACACATTAGTTTTCATTTTTTTCACCTGCTATATGTTTGATGGATATCCAATTTTGCCATCATATTATTTTAATTTTCTTATCGAAAGAGTTAAGGTACATCAGCAAACTAGCTTTGTTTCAATATTGGCACACTTGCATAGTTATGACGTTTGCAGACTAGCTTTGTATCACTGCCGGCTCATACTTACAGAAGTTGCTCGATTTTTCAGCATTCCTAAGAGTGATTAACAAGCGCCACAATAGCATAAGAGGCATTAAATAAAAGCTTAAATTTTACTTCAATTAATTTTGTCGGAAAAAGTCAAAAATACACCAAAACTGAATAAATAAATGAAGCTTTGTAACTATTACGACATAAAAGTAAATGGGTAAGGATCAAAGTGCAATGATAACAGATCGCCATGAAAAAAACCATTGGACCACAAGGACAAAAGTAATTTAACTAAATTATTTAGGCAGCTACAATTAATATTAGTAAAAAAGGATACATAAATTAGACACAAATATTTAAAACAAGTTATCTGAAAATAGATTTTTTTTTTAAAAAAATTATAGGTGTTTGCTAACACAAATTAAATTCTAAGAAGCACGGATATGACAAGGGACACGGGATACGATAAGACACGGACACGGGGATACGTCAATTCTAAAAAAAATAGGACACGACACTTCTAGGACACGTAAAATAAATAAAATTATTTATTTACTAGAATTTTAATAAAAATAAAAGGAACTATAAATTGATCAAATATATGTGATAGAAAAATTATAAAAAAATTAAATGCATTTAACAGAACAAATCAAATATAAAAACTGCAAGGGGGGAAGAAGAAGGAGGAGACAAAAACAGTGAACAAGAAGAAAAAAAACAGAGAAGAAGAGGAGGAGGAGGAGAAGAAGAAGAAGAAAAAAGAAGAAGAAGGAGGAGGAGAAGGAGAAAAAACAGAGAAGAAGAAGAAGAAAAAAAAATAGAGGAAAAAAACTAGACAAGAAAAAAAACAGAGAAAAAGAAAAGAAGAAGGAGAAGAAGGAGAAGGAGAAGAAAGAGAAGAAAGAGAAGAAGGAGAGAAGGAGAAAGAGAAGGAGGAGGAAAAAAAACAGTGAATGAGGGAAAAAATAAAGAAGAAGAAGAAAAGAAGAAGAAGGAGAAGGAGAAACAAGCAGTGAATGAAGAAAAAAATAGAGAAGAAGAAAAAAACAGAGAGGACGAAGAGGAAGGAGAAGGAGGAGGAAGAGGAAAAAGCAGTGAATGGAGGGAAAAAAACAAAGAAGAAGAAAAAAAAACAGAGAAGAAGAAGAGAAGAGGAAGGAGGAGGAGGAGGAAAAAGCAGTGAATGAAGGAAAGAAAACAAAACGGAAAAAGAAAAAAGAAACAGAGAGCTAGCGTTGGCGCTGCGACCGCGACGGAGAGAGAGAGGACGCACGCGGACAACCTAAGGCAAACCGTTTGAACCGATTTTTTGAAAATATTAATTTTATTTTTATTAAAATTTAATTAATTAATAATTGAGCCGTGTCCAAGTGTCCTGCAAGTGTCCTACAAATGTTCAGAAGTGTCCGAGAAGTGTCCAGCCGTGTGCTAAATTTTTTTTTTTAAATTAAAAAATTAGACACGTGTCCCGTCGTGTCCGACACGTGTCCCGCGGTGTCCGTGGCATGTCCCGTGTCCGACACCGCCACGGCTACTTCTTAGAAATGTCTGTACTTCTTAGATTATATTGCATGAATGTTTGAATAAGCTGGAAGAATTTTTGAACATGCATGCAATAGAAAACAACATTATCAAATAAATAATACGGCAAAATGTATTTGTGCAGCTCTTTGACATATGCTAACTTGATATGCGTTTTCCAACTTGCCATTTTAGCAGTCATAAGAGCAAGGTACTTACGACAAGTATACTTAAAAGGGAACCAATGAGTGACATGACTAGACCTGCACAATCCAAATTGAAAAGCTGATTAAGCAAAAATTTAAGGACCAATTGTAAGAAATCAAAGGCAATCAGGACAGGTCAAGCAACATTCATAAATCAAATTTTTAACAAAAGAGCTGTAGGCTCTAAGCAAAGTTGCATATAAATATATAACGTTCAGAACAAACAACAAACACAAATATAAGCACTTGCAATAACGGATACCATGGAGAGCAATTCAAAATAGTGATTCAAAAATTCTTTACTGTCAACCAGACACATCTAACACAGTAGAAGGTTGTGTTTGGTAAATAAAACCCACTATTTTTAAAAATACAGATTTTGAGATGTCAATTTATGATACTGAAATCCTATTTGAAGTTGTTGCTAAATTACTCTTACCATATTTACGGTTATCGGATTCACACAGTGATTATTCTCTTGAGATTGCAAATATTTTAATTGAATTTTTTATGCTAGTCATAGTGAGATTTTTTATGAATTGTCACCAATGAGAGAAATTCAACATACGATTGATTTTGTTCCTGGATCTCAATTACCTAATCTTCCTTATTACAAATTCAACTCTAAAGAGCAAGAAGACTTGAATAGACAAATGTATGAATTATTAAAAAAATGCCTCATGAGAAAGGCTTGTGCACACCTTTACCAATATCTCATGCAACATGGATAGATTCGAGTATGAATTTTGTTTTAGGATTACCTAAAACTACTAGAGATCATGATTCTATCTTCGTTTTCGTTGCTAGGTTTTTTAAATAACATAGCTTGCCCAATTCTATGAATTCTATAAAAATATCAAGTTTGTTTCTTAGTTTTGAAAAATCCTCTGACAATTATGTGGGACTAAGCTTAACTTTTCTTCTACATATCATCTAAAAAATATATAATCAAAATGAGGCTGTTAACCAAAGTTTAGGTGGTTTGTTGAGGTGCCTTGTGAGGGATAAATCTTAAAATTGGGACCTTGCTCTACCTATACTAAATTTGCTTAAAATAATCTTGTTAATAAATCTACTAGTATTAGTCTTTTGGAATTTATTTATGGTTACAAACCTTGTGCCACTTGATCTTGTTGGTCTACCTCCAAATTTATGTATGTCTGGCTCTACAGAATCTTTTGCACGCCACATACATGAACTTCATGCTGAGATAAAACTAAAAATTATTGCAAAAAATTCTAAATATAAACTTACTACAGATATGTACCATAAAACTAAGGATTTTAACATTGGTAATTTTGTGATGGTTCGTATTCGCCCTAAACATCTACCTAAAAATTCATTCAAGAAACTCTACACAAGAGCTATTAACCTTTGCCCTATCACTGACAAATTTCGACCAAATACGATTTTATTTAAATTACCTGATCATATAAATTTTTTTTTGATATTCCTGAACCTCTTTCTTTGCCAAATCCTGCTCCTGTAGGTATTTCTATTCCTAAGACTCTTCTACTGCTTCAGTGTAAAGATGACATTGAGACTATTCTTACTAATGAAATTGTGAGCACAACTAATAGTGGATATTGATTTTATCTTATATAATGGAAAGTGGAAAGGACAATCAGCATTTGAACCTACTTGGATCACTAAGGACGAATGTAAAAGATTGAACATGACCATTATAAATTTCTATTTACATTCTATCTTGACAGAGTCAAGTTTTTCTTTTCAACAAGAAGAGAATGGTGTCCACCTAAAGGTCAAAAGGACCATGAGGTACTTATTTTAGGTGTAAAGGAAGGCGAAAAAATTGATTTTATTTTGTGTTGATTTTTTAGTTAAATAATTATAATTTGTTTAAATTTTAAATATTTATTATTTAAAATTTAAACAAATTCTAAAATAATTTTATTAATATAAATAAGATATGACAAGAAACTATTAAAAAAGATTTTACATACCAAGAAATAAATGAGAATTTATTATATGATAGAATATAATAGAAACAAAGAAATCATATAACCGACCGCACCTAAAAGGGATAAACCTACTATCATTATATTTAAGACTTTCGATGATTAAATAAATTTTTATCAAGATTTCTCATATTTCTTCTTGTCTTCCCTCATTTTTTCCAATTATTCTCTCTTTTTCCGTTTACATTCTACATCAATTAGGATATACTTAACATGATTGATTAGCATCATGTTTTTCAGGAAAGAAAAAAGGTAACAGTTTTCCACCATAGGTAGAAGCTTTAAGAAGTCATGAGCCAGAAAATACAAGTGATGACTGAAGAACACCACCAACCTACCTGTTAAACATATGGGTGACTGTAACCTTTCCAAAGCAAATTATTGATGATCTAAATTACCAATCGAACGTTAATCCAATTCTTTTAGTTCCAAAATTACTACAAAATCTACTTCTATCTGATGAATAAAGAATCACAAAATTTGAAAGGGCAGCTTGAAAATAAAGGGATGCATAGCAAAAGCAATATATGCACAAGGCAAGAATATCAATCTACAACTTTGATAGATCAAAGAAAGATAACATGAGGTAGAAGAAATACTCTTTGTAAAATTTCCATCTACCACTAGGGATTTGATGTTTAAGCTCGTACTTATTTTTTAATCAACCAGGAAAAGGTTTCCTTCAATTTACCAATGCCACAGACTGATATGCTTTCACACAGAACAAAAAATAATTTCAGTTATTGTCTTCGACCAAGGACTTTCATGACTACCAATTAATTTATGACCGGATACAACCATGATCAACCTGATCCACTAACATTATTATAATTATTTTTTTCCTTTTGCAGCATAACTCATTTAATTGGCACTTCTGTACCAATAAACCAAGGCTTTCTTTGATATAACAAAATGTAATAATAATGAAATCGTACATATGTAAGGAAATGATGCAAAGCTTGATCAAATATTTTCTAAGAAAACTCAGTCTCTGAATGGGCTTGTGCATTGCCTTTGTATAGCTCAAATGTAGCACGAAAATTCATCCATCTCCATAATGTTTTTAGACAAAACAACAATACTAAGTGAGGTCTTACAAAGGCTTAATCAAACACTAAAAAAGTTTGACAAACAATGCTTCACATAGCAGATTATTAAGGGATTGTTTGTTTGTGAGATTATTCTTTATTAGAGTAAGAGATATCTTTGATGTAATATTTTTCCTTCAAGATTTGAGAACGACTTGAATTAAAGTTAATTTTATTTGAGATATAAAAGATGTGAAATAAACTTAATTATTTATTTTAAAATTTATGTAGTATTTTAATGTTGAAGCTTGAGTAGGATTTGAAATATTGTTAGTTGAATATTAAAATCTTTGTATGATGTGACACATGAGATTAATTTTAACTCAAGTTAAAGATAACTAAAGAAAACAAAGAGATTAGACTTAAGTATCATGTCGTCAACGTTTAAAGCTTACCACTTTCACAAGACATTGGCATCAAGCAGTTAGTGTTATCAAAACATCTTTTCCCATAATACTTGTTCATTGTGTTTGATATATGCACTCATGATGCTTTTTTCAAATTACACCCAGATTTTGGGCACGCACAGATACTTCATATGCAGCATAAACCCTTTAAACTGGACATATTACATCTGGTACTGAACAACAAAAAGTCATAACTTCCACAAACTTCAAAACTTTTTGAGCTGATAGGGCTAAAGTTTTAAATCATCTTTCAAAGAAATAGTATGCAGGAAAAAATGAAGACCATGCGAATGAGTATAAAGGACATACCAAAAAAAGGCAGCAAAAAAGCAACGCACACTGTAGAAAAGACAAGTGCTGTTCTTAGTAGCATAGAACACCCGACGCTATTGGATATTCCTATAGGAAATAACTCCTCTATACTGCTCGCAAGAGGATTCAATAATAGTGCAAATCTGTCAAGATTTCAGGATAAAACATATGCAGACATAATTGCACCTAAAATAAATTTAGGAAGTTCTTGGTATCATGGTATGAACACTTTACTTTGTATTGCTTAAAGATCAAGGACAGAACTACCATAAATATCATAAAATAACTGAGCAACGAATTTGCAAAGTATGAAGGATACTTGGTGAAAGGATTTATTACCTGACAATAAAAGCCAATCAAAATATTAGAACATATCTGTATTTAAGGAAATTAAACTACAAGCAGATATAAAACATGAGTAATCAAGAACATTACAGTTGTCCATAGGGCAATCTTTGATGCAATGGCATCCTTAGGCAAATTCAAAGTTATCTGGGAGAGAGTGCTGTCACCAAACATAAGATACCCAATGACCGCAAAAGAGCCATATATTGTAGTGCATAAAGCGAAGCTGTTTCATGAAAAGATTATTGGTAACAAAGTAATAAATCAAATTAAAAAAAATTACTTGGTAAGCAGCTTTTGGAAAGCAACTTACCATATTATCAATGCATAGGTAAATTTGGAGCGATCAGCCATAGATTGATAGATATTTGGAAATACCGCATGCCCTGAATAGCAAAAACCATATATACCAATAGCGAATGGTATACCATTCCATCTCACGGCTTTACCTGCTTGATAGTACCCAATCTCATTTGTTGTTCCAACAGTAACAACAGAAAAGAAAACTAGTAAAGTTGCAAAGACGCCACCAGCTACAGAGAAAATAAGCAATATGAGAAAGCATTACCATTACTACTTTCAGTAAAAAAAGCTCATAAAGCATGCAAACACACCTGAAAGATATGAAATGACTCTGAGGTCTCGTAGCCAAACAGTTGGTAACACAATCAAAGCAGTCAATATGCCAAAGACGTGCAATGAGCCCAAATGAATGCCAGCCCAGCTAAGACTAGTACCAGGGAACAGCGTAGTAAGGTTATCACCTTCTAAAATAATAAACTCCACACAATATGACTGCAGAAAAAATTACAGGAGTAAGCTGAATAAAGAAGGATGCAGATTACTAATTCCCAGAATTCCAAATTTGCGCACCACTTACATATAGCTCTGTGTACAAGACGATCTGCATCATGGTTTAAGCAGTATTGATTAGCTATAAGGTCTTTTATATCAGTAGTAGCTTCAGGAAGTAGAAGAAAATTAATGAAATAATCAAACGATATTGATGATGACAAGTTTTACTTGCGTAGATAACACATTTTGGTGCAAATGCATGCCTTAAACATAACAATATGGACAGCAAAGGTTCAAAATCACTGGCGAAAACAAACGCAAAACAAGCTGATTGATACGAACAGCTTTGTTAGCAATCAATATTGGCAATATGCAAGTTCAGCTTTCCATGAAATAAGTTGAAATCAAGCAGTTAACAGCAGCTCACTCAACAAAACAACAAATAGTGGAATCGGAGTTGCAGCACGCACATTTTCTCTAAAACAATGTTAATTAGAAATACTGCATGAAGTACAATATACAATACATAATATGTTCCATCCGATACATTTGGTGTAACAGGGCCTTAATTTTAGAACATATGCTGAAATTCAAATTCCATGATGACGCTAAAACTGATCAGGAGATCAGGTCTCAACGTTACGCCAACAGGAAAACATCAGGAAATCATCTCAATGAATTGGAAGAGCTCCTGAGAGCCGAAGACAACCACAAAGCAAGAAGAGACCTCATGGCAGACACACGAGTAATCAAGGTTAGGCCTTGAGAGGGTAATACCTCGTGAAGTCCTAGAGAACCTCATGATGACTTGGGGTCCGAATCAAAAGGATTAACTCCCGAAGAGTAACCCAGAGAAGGCATTTGAGGAGATACCCCAACTAAAGATATTAAGAGCACAACTCACACCAAATAACATTCTCGTTTATGCAATTCCCCAAGCCACACTCCAAGAGGATCAACAACATCCATGAGTGAGGAATACTATAGTACAACGATGTTCGCCCGAGTATTCACCTCGTCGACCAGCATGAGACAAATTCTACAAGATCCAAGGAAAGTAGTTGAGAAGCCTACAATAGAATTGGCCTTTTAGGCATGCATGCCACTCCACGCTATCAGATTACACGGGGAACAATCTACCTAGGAAGGGTGTAATAATGGTAAAAGATAATCCTGACAATAATGTAATATCCTGTCTCAATGTAGAGGAACTGTACAATTCGGCTTTAGAGAGCTGCGTGACTTGAATAATTCTCGGGAGATCACTTATCGCAGTATTACTATAACTCAAGCACACTTAACTACAAAGTTTTCCATTATTAGCTTCATGATTTTGCCTTAAAAGGCGTCTCTACATATTGGGATTATGTTATTCATTTATATAGTTCTGAAACTACCCTTTATTTCTAATATAGGATGATTAATTCATGTGTACCTTCACCTAGAAGCTTGCCAAAAGTCATTCCTTATCTAAGTAATTCTAATTCAATCATACAGACATCACCCTAATGAACACTCCCCGCCCCCTCTGATCACAGGTCGTCACAATTAAGGCAACTCATAGCCATTCTATTATATACTCTCTATCATAATAAATAAGGAGCCTTATACACTTATTTGCAAGGGACTTTTTGTGGCATTCTTCAAGTAGGATGAATATAAAAAGAGAGACTCCACTCATCTTTTCTTCTCTTTCTACTATACTTCTTCACTAAGGTTCACCACCCTCAAGCTTTTGCATTAGCTTCTGAAGAAACAACACAAACCCTTTCTTTGTCTACCATAGTGAACTCTCACTTCAAAAAAGACTCGCTGAGAAGGAAGCCAAGTGGCAATACAAATCAGGTTGGTATCAGAGCATAGGTTCAAAGCCCTCAGTATATGGTATGCACCTAAAGCATGTACCAAAAGACTAAAGAACATCAAGTGCTCTTCAAAAAGCATAGGACTACTTCAACACAAGATGAGACATCTAGAATGTCAGGAGAAGATTGCAACAACACTAGACTGTTTGAATGTACCAACTACAAATACAGGTGAAAATGAGATAGAGATGTTAAAAGTGTTTCTATCCTTTTAACGCAGTACCGGCAAACATGGAAACAAAACAGGCCTTAAGGAAAAGAGCCCATTGGTCCCTCAAATTCTACGGGAACTCAGAAGAAGCTCTCTGGGCCGGACACACCAATCATCATTATACTTGTGGAAGACCAAAGACAACCCCTCAGGGTGTAAGCAAAGATCAACGTTCTCTCGTTTAATGGATTGATTGATGGCCTTTCTCAACCGAGACCTATTTCATCATCTATGGCTATGATACTCAAACTTGAGTGCCATATGCCCAACCAAAGATGACACACCACCCCTTGACATGATGGAATGCCTATGCCTTCACAAACAACAAACACATGACATGAGAGCATTTGAAGAAGCTCCCACGAGAAGATATCTACTCTGTTTGAGTACATGGATGAGAGATGAAATCCCATGGAATGCACCAAAGACAAGGGTAGACTATCCAAAACTATAACACTAGGCATTGACCCACGACGTCGTAATAGATGACACCACAGGTCCACGACTCCCTCGAAGTTCAATAAGAGTCTTCACAGCAGCATCACCACGAAAATGAAGATCTTCCTGAAAGAGATATGAGCTAGGACATAATCATTGTTGTCACAATCAAGCTGAAGAATCAAGCATAGTTGAAACCTTGTCCAGAGTACATGAAGGCAACTTCTCAAACTAAAGACTAGCCACCATGAAGAGTCTTTATGATCAAGAACAAGTCTTCAAAACCTACCTAGTACAAGAATAATAGGAAAAGGCATTGCACCCATTCTAAAATTCGCAGCCACATCATCAAGAAATGATAGAAGAAAATTCCAGTGTGGCTCCAAATTGATCGAAGAAGGCAGTATACAAAGGCACACATACTGCTATTGTTCTACATTGTACATCAAAAGGATCCAGTTGACACTCCTAAGTAAGCGGCCACCCTACTCTCTCCTTGATGGTAATGTCAAAGGGGGGTGAGATGGGCCCTTTAAAGATCAAACAAGTTAGGGAGGAACTTTTCATCACGAGCTTCTTGTGAACACTCTACATATTGGGATACCATCTTTTATATCGATAATCAAAGAAACCTCCTTCCCTGAGCATTAGTGGGGACACCAAGCTTGCTAATTGAAGCTCACCCAAGTCCTTACGCTCTTTGATATTTGCAGAGCAACACCAAATTATGCACAAGTCGGTCGAGTGGTTCGCCATTATGGGGACGTTCATCAACGATAACAAATGCGATGTAGCACTAGAGAATTAAGGTGCTACTTGAGATATTGTACCTTTACGGACAAAAAAAGCTTTTCATGAGCATAATCAAAGGTGTAACCATGTGGAGGAAGGGAAGAGATACTTCATCTGCCACAACCCCAGCCTACACAACATTACACTTGTGGCAACCTAAGAGGTGAAATGAGAAATCCAAGATGTTTCCTCGATCATAGAAGGCTGTTGAGAATGCCCTTAACTTGGCCGCATCCAAGCTTCACAAGCTAGTGAAGGAATACTTGGACTTGTTTTAGGAGGTGCGAGGACTAACTTCAAGGAGAGAAGACAAGCACAAAACCTAGCCAAGTCTGATGCACACTTTTAAACATCATTGTATTAGAATTTGATCATCAACAATGAGATGATGAAGTGAACGTACCACTATCATGATTCCAAGAAAGGAAGATGGTGAATGCGTGTGTACTACTAGATCAATGATCAAGAGCTAGTATCCTCTATCGAGGATCAATGATCTCTAGTTCAACTAAAGGATGTCCATGTGTTCACAAAGATGAACCTAAAATCAAGTTACCACCAAGGCTACATCAAAAAAGAAGACATGTAGAAGACAACATTCAAGACTAAGCTAGGCCTTTACGAGAGGTTGAGAATGCTATTCAGCCTATGCAATGCGCCAGCTACATTCCTGCACCTAATGAAGCACATGATGCATCCACACCTTGACTAGCTTATCTTCGTATACCTCAATGGCATCCTTATCTATAACCTGAACAGAGAAGCACACATAGAGCAGCTATGGAAAGTGTTCAACCTCCTCTGGAAGCACCAACTACAGCTCAACGCAAAGAAGAGCAACATCGGGAAGGAGTTCCTCCTCCCCCAGCTATTCAGATTGTGAATGGGGAGATCAAATTAACCCCTTAAAGACTCGTGCCATCAAGGAATGGCCTCCATCAAGGAGTCTCATACAAATACAGGGCTTCTTAGGTGCATACCAATAAGTCCAGAAGTTTATTAAGGACTTCTTGGTCAAAGCAACACCCATCCATGCTCTCATAGGCCCAATCGATCATTCATGTGCAAGGAAGAGCACAAGGCAGCATTCCTCACATTGAAAAGGAAGATCAATAAGGACCAGCACGAGCCTGCTAAATCTGTAACTGTTAAACACGTGGTTCCTGCGCTGCATCCTGGCCGAACGCGTGGCGCCTGACGGGTCTGGACTTGATTGATTGATTTGCTGACTCAGTTCCAGTTTTGCAGGATTATTGACCCAGGTCAAACCTCGGGCACGAGAGATCGACCAACCATCGTCCACGACAATCCAAGAATAGATCTTCATAACCTCGGACCCGAGGGTACGAGGTAATGCCTGTCACAATCAGTTTCACCTAACTCCGCCGATCTCCGTATAGACGCT
>KZ452038.1:590471-677632 GCA_002786265.1 Apostasia shenzhenica | reverse complement strand
GTTTTAAGGTGGTTTCAGGGGGAAATCCCTTACGTCCACCGATCGGTCAAGCGAAGAGGTTTCACTAAGTGGGAAAAGTAACCCTAAAACAGGATTTATACAGTGCTTTGTTATAAAAAAGAAGAGGAAGAAGAAGAGGGGTCGAGAGAGCTTCTCAGTTGGGGCTCTGTTACAAAAGAATGAGAAAGCTAGGAACCTTGAGAGTCCCTCTTCTTCTTTGTTGTTTCTTGTTTTTCTTTTTCTGTCTCTCTGAATCCCTTTGGCTGGGACTGTTCTCTGTGTGCTTTTCTGGTTGCCTGGGACAGAACCTTCCCCCTGAGCCTCTATTAACAGGCTCCCCCATTTGTGTGCCGCCGTCTTCCGGAACTCTCTCTTTCTCTTTGGTGTTCCCTGGGATTCCCACATCCTACGTCAACAGTAACAACCATTCAAGGAGGAGAAAGATGCATCCAAATCATTCAATTGGACCAATCCTCACTCAGTGGTTAACAACCATTCAAGGGAGATCTGTTGCATACTTTTCTAAGTTACTACAGGGAGTTCAAAACTTTTTTTATATAGGGGGAGTTCAAAACAATTACCTGACCTGTGATAAGCAATTCTACATAAATGCTGTCATTTCGCTAGGAAAGGAGACAATTATATGTTCCATCAACCACTTGAATACCTACAGGCTCAATCAAAGCTCCAACAATACAAAGTGATTAACATATATCCTATACATCAAACATAGGAAGCAAGTCAACAACAAGATGCAGATGTTGAGACCATCGGTCAAGCTATGCTGCCACAATAAAGTTGCCCATGACCAAAGGCAAGCTTATGCCTCACTATATGAAGTCGATCCCAACAGAAAGGAAAACTAGAATGAGGCAAAGGAATGGCGAACCCAACTAAGGATAAGATTTGGTGGATAAAAGAGACCAATGTCTTGAAAGCAGATGGACACTTCAGCGTCAACAAAACCATCACGAATATAAGGCACTACCTACATTGGCAACACTCGAAGGAGACCTACGGAGATTCATATAAGGATGCATGTATTGTATCTCACAATTTCACAAAAAAAAAGTAATTTCACGAAAATGACTAATAGGAAGCAATGACTACACAACGTAAGGAGATTCCCAATCAAAATCATGGGAGAGTATTCCATGAATTTCTTAGTAGGCCAACCTCACACCAATCTGGCACCAAGCAATGTTCAAGTCCAACTCGAGCACATGCTTAGCCCCTTTGGTCACTTCGTCTGAGTTGGCATACTCACACCAATCGTTGCTCGCCCGTTACAGCCAACTTGCATCGAGATCTGCCTCCTTGCCGAATCTGTATGGCCTCTATTGCTCGCCCCCACGTGCGAGTTGCTCGAGCTAATCACAGCTAAAAGCTACAAGTCACTTGTCCAATCAATCAACACGTGACTCTACACTACTGAATTCGGGGAGAACCAGCTAGCTCTGGGTTCGAGTGGCATTTCACCCCTAACCACAACTCATCCGCTGATTCTTCAACATCAGTCGGTTCGGACCTCCACTTAGTTTCACCCAAGCTTCATCCTGGTCATGGATAGATCACCCAGGTTCGGGTCCATAAGCAGTGACAATCGCCCTAAAAAAGATGTCTCACAGCAAGGCCAAGGAGTCGATTCTAAATTGGAATCAAGAGCTAGAAGCCAACAATAGCTAATTGTTTCCCATTATAGAAAGCAACAACCAAGCTTCCATACTTGAATCAACAAGAAACTCCCTTCTTCAAAATCAGGGCACATGATTCGGATATCAGTTCCAAACCACAGGACAATGAGGAAATGATAGGGTAATTATCCCGATGAATTAGAAGAACACCTGGTAGCCATAAGATATCTATGGAGGTAAGAAGAAACCTTGTAGCTGACAGCACGAGTAATCGAGGTTAAGACATGATTGGAGAGAATCTCATAAAGACAAGGAGACAACTCAGCTGACTCTAGAAGAGACAAATGATACTGTGGAGAACATCAAAGTAGAAGATTTGGGTCAAAAGACGAACTAAAAAGTAACCTAAGAAGGCATGTAAGGAGATGCCCTGACCAAAGATCTTCAAAGCACAACCAACACCGAACATCATCCTCTTCTGCACAATTCCCCAAGCCTTGCTCCAAAAGGATGGATGACATCCACAAGGAATACTCAGAATATCATAGCGCTCGCTTGAGTATTTTCCCAACTGACTTGTACGAGACAATTTCTACAGATAGAAGGGTTCTAGCTGTAGTTAAGGCAACCCACAGCCTCCCCATCCCACAAATAGGGAGCCTAATATAGGTGTAAGGGATTTTTGCGGCATCCTTGAAGTAGAGTGAATAATGGAGACATTACAAAAGGAACTTTGTTTCAGCTTCTCTATTCTTTCTACTACACTTCTTCTCCAACATCCACCCCCCAAGCTTCAGCGTCTACATCCGAAGAAACCACAAAGTTCCTTTCTCCAATTTGTCATGGTTAGCCTCTAGATAGAGAAAGGCTTGCTAGTGATATGGATCAAATTTTTTGCGCAGTTGAGATGAAAGCCTCAGATAATCAGACTATTTTCATTGCCCATAATGCACCATAGGAAATTAATGAACCCAAGTTCTAATTATTGATTTCATAATAGTCATTAGCACCAAAAAGACTTGGTTGATTTCATAATAGTCATTAGCTCACTACTGTGAGTTAACATCCATTTGTCCCAACAGCATGTATGTCTTTACGAGGTTCTTAAAATTCCTTTTGTGGATACTTAGCATATAAATAAATTCTTCCACATCTCATTATGTTTTCTGTATTCTCTTATTTCAACTCAGTCATCAAAATATTTTACGTTTTCTCTACAAGCATGTATTGTGATGAACATGGCTTCTTTTATAGTACTTTTTTTTACATGTTCCCAACGTGTAATAATTGGCTTAAAGATTCAAGTTAATTCATGGACTGCTAATAAAGAATAAGAACTCACAGATATGAAAAGGCGCCCAAATCTTCCAAAAGCTGCTTCACCAATGTCTGGATAGCTCAGGATTCCATCCTTGCTCTCAATACAGTACTTCATAAGAAACCCAGTGTAACAGCAAATAATTGCAAATAGACCTAAGAAAGCCAAACCAATCCACCCAGCCTCTTTAATTGAATACGGTGTCGAAAGAAGACCAACACCTGCCAATACATTGACACCTGCTAGGCATCAAGAAGATCGTTTAGAATACTAGTTAATGGATAGAAAAAGAGTTAGCAATAGAATCTTCTAATCCAATAAATCAGTAAATCATCTGAAAGCACCAATGCTAATTTTAGAAAAAGAACTTGAAGCAAATACCCATGACTAAATTTTACCATTAAAAACTGTCTGAGTGACGCTGCATCCATAAGAACTAAATCCTTCACCATGAAAAAGCACTTGGGAAGATACTGCTTCCTCTGGTGATGAAATTATAGATTTCCTCAAGCTCTTAATTGATTCTTGTTTCTCCAAAATGCTACCAGCAACAAGTGGTGATTTTAAGTACAGATCATGACCACTTTCAGCCCGCAGGTCCAAGCTCGAGTATATACTAGGAGTGCGTCCAAAGAACCCAAAGCTTGGGGATGCAGCAATGGTGTAGGAATCAGTTGTTTCCCTATCCGGTAAAATAAAATGGTTGCATTAGCATTTGAAAAAGGTTTCAATAAATATATATATAGTTATTAAAAAACATTCATTAGTAAACATACAGAGGAAGACATACGCACCAACATTAGTTTAACATAAAAGTGAGCTACTACAAAATTAATATATAAGAACAAGTAAGCTACTACATGCAAAGAAAATCATCTAATTTCATTTTTAAAAGGTTAGATCATAAAAGTGGTTCACTGTATGATTAGCATAACATTTTTCACATAATCTACAAAAGTACTAACAAACTTTTATCACAAATAAAGGCATTGCGATGCTAGATATAAAAATAGTACTACGAAGTACCGATACTTCTTGAAACCTAACATATCTATATCGTATTTATAACAAATATCAATTTCTCTGATACTCTACCGATACATATTCGATACGCCAAGTGGTGTATCAATTTTTATTTTCTTAACAAAAAATTCGATACTTGTCTGATACTTACCAACACTTCTAAGTAAAGAAAAAAATTGGATCAATCGATTTGATTCATACAATACCAAATGAAAAATGGATGTTATATAAAAGGCAACTCATGCTTAAACTTGATGGCTAGCAATGGAAAAGCAACCGAGTTCACGTAATTGGAAATACAGAGAACTTCACACATACTAGAGTTCTAACAGTAGAAAAAAATTTAATATCCGCAAACTGCTGCATCCTCTACTTTAGCTGACACATTTTGTAGTTATAAAGATAATGACTGTTATTTTTTCTACCTCAACCGATACATTATCACTACTGTTATTAGACATTAATCATGATTCTTCTTTATCTTAATCGAACCCGTATTGCAGAAAGGCTAAGGCATTACCCTTTATGTATTAAATTTATTTATTCACTAAGTCGAAGAGTCGAAGAGATAAAGGCATGCATCTACTTTAATTAAATCAGTATATTTGAGTTTGTATTACAGCAATTATAATATTAATCAATTGTATCTCATTTGCATCAAGCTAATTGAATTGAGTCGAATTTAAATTGAAATTAAACTTAAGACTACTGACATATTTTAAAACTCTCATCTACTTAAATATGTTGTGATAAGTTAGGAAGCAATCGAACAGCCTTTATAATATTATTCTAAATTTAAAATATTTTAAAATACAATTGTAGTTGAAGTTTATTTTTAATTTTTCAAGTTAGATTATACATAATTATGTTTTTAGCAATACCAAAATTTTGAGAATATAAATATAATTTATTTTAAAAAAACTTAAAGGATGTTTTTGAATTCATATCAACAAGATGAAGTATTATGACCTACCGTATTAGCTATACCTTAAATATGAAAATATAACACAATATATATACATATCTATTACATAAAACTGTCGTATCCTGACGTACTCATATCCTATTTTTTAATGTCATATGAGACAATAAGACATACTATAAGACATATGCCCAATTTCATTTGTACCATTTTATCGTTGGGATTCTTATAACCTACCTCATGGTGATTGTTTCCACAAAATAGTTGTTAGGAGAATCTAAATAGACTTTGACCACATGGTCGTCAACCATTTGACATGCACGACATTTCTACTTGGTGACATGTCACCCTAGGCTAACTTGTCTTATGTAAGGCCTCGATTGTACGAACAAGTTTTCCATCAACGTTATTCCCCGAAATCAATGGGTCACCTACATGTATGTAAGACCTAGTGATGTAGATGCGACGTATGTGCATGTTACATAGTGTGCGAAAGGTGCTTACTTTATATATGAATGCAATTTGATCTTGTTGCAATGTTCAATGAAAACTAACATTAGATTGAAATGACGAAGTACAGTTGATTTAGCAATTAATTTGTTGACTTTTTGTGATAGCTATAATAAGCTATAAGCACAAGAATACTATACGCCAGAAATAAAATTCTTAAAAAGGCTTGGCGAATGCAAAAAAATTTGCACGAGGGATTACCAATTAAATATAGTCGATTTAACAAAATGATAATAGCATAAAATATAAAAGACAAAAAGTACACCACAACAAATATATGGTGAATTACAATTAAAATAAGAGATATGGAGATACAAAAGAAAGAGAAACATAAAATAGAAAGTACAAGTTTAATGCAAGAAAACACGATAAAAATAGAGGAACGCTTACACACAAGGCAAAATAAAAGTGTAGAAAATAGTACAGATACTAGGAGGCAATGGGTCAGTGGTTAGGCCTTTGACCGTTTTCCAAAGTCGAGATGCCTCGAATTCTTCCTTAGCATGAGGGTGCCACTAGAGACGTTCTCCATAATAGCAGAAGCTCAACTCTCAAAAAATCACTAAGGGGGCGTTGGTTCGTTGTCATCTTGGTGTTATGTTATGTAATCTAAATGGCATGACATCTACATGTCATCTTTCAACTAATAATTTTATAATCTAATTAAAGATTATTTATAGATGTCATTAAACCAAACAATTGCTTTCTCTAGATAACATAACATAACATCAAGATAACATTGAACCAAACGCCCCCTAAAATCAAACTTCTAAATCTCTCAAAATGGCCCAGGAAACACCACTTATAGAAAAGATCGCCGGGAATCAACCTCGCTAGTCAACCGTAGCATTTCCGGTGCAAAAACTGGCCTGATCAACGAAGAGGGTGGCCGGGCCGGGAACCATGACTCGTACCATCTTGAGTAGTAGATGGGAGAAAAGTGGAAAGGATAACAAGAGGAATTGTTAATATCTGAGGAAGTGGTGAAGAGAAGAATCTAATGATGGCTCTAAGTACGAGGTTAAATTAACTACATTAAATACTAGGCTAAGGCCAGTATCTAATAGGAGATCTACTTTATATGCATTTTCGTCCACTTGACGAATGACCCTGAAAGGACCACATTTTCGGGGGATCAGTTTCTTGTTAGTTCCTGAGTCAACGAGCTTGCTAAAAAAATTTCCTTTTTTCAAACATACAAAAAGCAAAATTTTACATAATATATTAAAAAAAGTACATAAACATAATTAAAGTCCCGTGCAGGACTTCTCAATACAGGCAATGTCGAAGATGCCTCTGCGAGTGCTAGTGCCAGTAAGATTATCAAAACTTGGGGTAAAGCTGGTATAAGTCGTGCAGTGTAATCCATGAGTCGTCAAATAGTGAAACACCCCGCTACCTGATCAAATACCTATGAAAACTACCATTAGTAGCTGTAATATCTTACTCATCTAATATAGCCTCAGAGATGATGGATCTGGCGGTTGTAGCGAAGGTAGTAGCGATGCAGCTGGAGTAGAACTCGTAAGTGTGCCAGACTGAGTGACTCGAGTTATTAGGGACTGAACCATGACTCATACCATCCTGAGTAGTATATGGGAGAAACGTGAAAAGGATAGCAGGAGGAATTGTTGATATCTAAGGAGGTGGCGAAGGAGAATCTGATGATGGCTCTGAGTACGAGGTTAAATTAACTACATTAAATACTAGGCTAATGCTAGTATCTAATGGGAGATCTACGTTATATGTGTTTTCATGCACTTGACAAATGACCCTGAAAGGACCCCATTTTCATGGTGTCAATTTCTTGTTGGTTCCCGGATGGAGCCAATCAGGATGTATTCTCACCATAACTTGATCACCCATTCTATACTCTACAAATTTTCTATGTTGATCAACTTGAGCTTTGACCTTACCGTAACTTGTGGCTAGGTTTCTATAAATTTCTACATGAATATTATAAATATGCTGTACAAAATGAGATGCTAGCTCACTACTTCTATAGGCAAGAGGAAGGTCAACCAAATTTACTGGCAACCTGGGGTTATAAACCATAACAATTTGAAATGAACTCATACATGTTAATCGGTTCGCAAAGTTATACGTGAATTTTGCGATGGGTAAGATCTAGTCCCATGTTGACAAGTTTTCTCCAATGAGACAACGCAATAAGCTTCCTAAACTACGATTGACTACCTAAGTCTGACCGTCTAACTGAGAGTGATAAGCGGTTAAGTGATGAAGTTTAATTCCTAATTTTTTCCATAGTATTTTCCAAACGTAACTCATAAACCTAGAGTCGAAGTTCTTCATTTACAAAGAGCGTCTCCACATGCGAAGCATCGAACATTTTAAAATAAAAAACAAAGTGAGCCATTTTTTAAAATTGGTCCACAAGACACAAGAACAAAGATCGAATCATGCCTCCGCGGGGTAATCCTAAGTCAAAGTCCATATTCAAGTCTTTCCAAGGTTGCTCATGAATAAGTAGGGGAGTTTTAAGCCAGTGTTATTATTTCCTCATTTGGCCATATGACAAATACGACAACGGGCAACAACTCAAGCGACATCCTTTCCCATTCTAGGCCAATAATACCGATCGCCAGTCAGATGCTCCTTCTAAGCATAATTCCTCTATAAAGAAATCATGAAATGATGAATTAGAAATGCAAAGCCTTAAAGAGAACCATCTCATAATAAGTAATCAGAATTGCGACTTGTCGAGTCACAAGTCAACTGTACAAATACACTCCCAAAATTATCGCATGTAGGATAATTTGCTTTCAGTGAATCAAATCTGGTGACCATGACATACATTGCAGTTAGAATCAGACACTCTACTGAGAGCATCTGCGAGTTTGTTCTCAACATCAGCTCGATGCTTAAAAATAAACATGTATTCTTACACAAATGTTGCCCGCTTAGCATGTCTAGCACTCAAGTTCTTTTGGAAGTTCAAATATTTGAGCGTTTGGTGATCATAATATTAAAAGAAATCACGAAAGAAGAGGTAATGACACCAATAGCGTAAAACTTGTACCCTACACAGAATTCCTTATCATAAGTTGAATAACATTGTCGAGCATCATTTAATGTTTTGCTAAAGTAGGCCATGGGGTAGCCTTCTTGACTGAGCACTCCTCTTATCCCTGAGGCGTCAAAAGCAACCTCAAAGGCCTTGCTGAAATCAGGTAGATGAAAAACATGAGCCTCAGATAGGTGATCATTAATCTCTTGGAATGCTCTGAGTTGCAGCACTAGTCCAATGGAATTCCTTTTTTTTAGATAATTTGTTATTAAGGCCATGAATTCACGGAAGAACCGCCTATAAAAAGTGCCTAATCCGTAAAAACTCCAAACATCATGAATATTTGTCGGCACTGGCCAATCTCATATAGCTTGAATCTTAGTGGGGTTCGCTAATACACCTTTACTGAATACGACAAATCCGAGAAAGATAATCGAGGATGTCATGAATATGCATTTCTTTAGTACAAAAAGATTTTCACGATAAAGAACAGTGAGAATCTGCTGTAAATGGCCTAAGTGATCACTTCAAAAGCAACTATAAATTAGAATATCATCAAAATAGACAACGACAAAGTTCCCAATGAATGGGCGAAGCCATTACTCATATAGAAGTGCTAGGTGCATTGGATAGGCCGAAGGCCGTGACTAACCACTTGTAAAGACCGTCTTTTATTTTAAATGTGATCTTCCATTCGTCTCCTTCTCAAATTCGGATCTGGTAATAGCCACTTCGTAAATCAATCTTTGAAAATATTACTACTCTGGCCATCATATCAAGTATGTCATCCAATAGAGGGATTGAAAAATGATATTTGATTATGATTTTATTGATGGCTCGAGAATCTACATATGCGTCAACTACCATCTTTCTTAGGGATAAGAAGAGCGGGTACTGCACAAGAATATAAGCTCTTACGAATAAATCCCTTTTAACTAGGCCTTAAACTTATTATTGAAGTTCAACATGTTCAGTTGGGTTCATCCTATAATGTGGTAAGTTGGGCAGGGGCGACCCCTATATTAGATTGATTGTGCGCTGAATACTTCGTAACGGTGGGAGCTCATCTGGGAGTTCCTTAGAAGACAAGTCCAGAAATTCTGTCAATAGCGATCTGACCTCTATGGGGATATCACTAACTTTTTCTATAACATTAGCAAAATGAAGCATCACAATTGCATAAATATTAGCTCCACTACAACTTTCGTGTTCAAGCTGCGGGAAAAGATCAAGTGTAGACTCTTCTTCTCTCTACTAGGGGTACAGAGTCCCTTAACCCTCTATTATTGTTGTTGCGTGACATGGCAGGATTGAGCAGAATTTTCTTGCCTTCGAACTTGAAGACAAAGGTGTTTAACCTACCGAAATGGGTGACATCACGCTAGTATAGCCAAGATCTATCTAATAAAATATGGGCTACGTCCATGAGGATGACGTCGCACCACACATGATCAGAGTATGTACCATTATAGATTGGTACTTCTCATTGTAGTATAACCGCAAAAGATGTCTTGTCTACCTAAGCGACACGGTAAGGCTGAGGATGGGGTTCAACAGTAAGACCCGTCCTAGTCAAAGCAATTGTAGAAAAGACGTTCAAGCAACTTTCCCTATTAATGATGTGCTTACACAACTTCTGTTCGCATTTAACATACATTTAAAAGATAGACGTGCGTTTCTAGTCTGATGCTGTGCAAGATATGGCTAGTACAAATCTCATGACTGTCAAAGTTTGCTCTTCCAGAACCACTTTTGCATCACTTGCACCTCAATTGGGGTCAGGAATAATGACAGTTTCACCATTGTTCGCATCTTCCTCCTTAATTGTATCATTAAAAAGTAGACTCCTAATGGGGCAAGAGTTGGTATAATGCTTAGTCTTGCTACATGTAAAGCAAGTCACATGTGCAACTTTAAAGCTTGAACTCGTAGCAATACTTTTACCTTTTATGTCTGTGGTATCTAATTGCCTTCCTTAGTGAAAAGTGGTGTTATTTTGAGATACGATTCATTTGGATGTATCTCCAGAAAAGGTAGGAAGTTTTCAGAATTGCAATCATTTTAAATACTATTCTAGTTGTAACGCTAATTGAAAAGCTGCTTCTACGTAAAAACATCACAAGTAAGCATTTCTCGTTGAATATTCGGGCAAAAAATGGCTCTGAACCCGATAATAGTCAAATTCGGGTCTTCAATAAGATCACATCGAATTTTTAGTACCTGTCAAAGGGTTGTAAACTCATCCAGAAGCTGTGTGCAATAAGTCAAAGGTAGATACTTTAATTTCAACATTTCCTTTATTTCATCTCAAGACTCAGTTAAAGGTTGTTCTGTTCTCTACAGTTATCTCTCATAATTGATCCAAAATATTTTGATATAACTCGTGAGTTTCATGCAGGCAAACATGACCTATCGCTCATTTGACATAGATACCCATCTAGAGTAAAGGTCCGTGTTAGTGAGCCAATCCATGAATACCTTTAGGTCCATGCAGCCATCAAAGGTGGGAGGATCGATTTTAACCCTTCAAATAATGTCATTTTCATCCGCTCCATAATTGTTCCTATGCAGTTGAAGGTGGTCGTAGTAGGGATCCTTATGAGTCCGATGTTGCGGCAATGGGCCTCGTGGTTGTCTGGTATCTAGTCCTGTTGTATATGGGTTATCATAACGGTATGGTCCAACGTAAGGCTCATACCTAGGTGGTAGGTTACCCTTTCAATGATTTTCAGGCCCCTGAGAATTAATACGACCCCTATCTTCTATGCATAGGTATATGTAGTTATCCTCATCAACTATTGGTTGAACCCTATGTTCGGTCAGAGCATTTACATGAGTTCCTTCCACTTGACCCATTTTTTCGATGTTGGCTTTTGTTTGGTTCGATGCGGGCCATTCAGTAAGGGCAGCTTTAATAGCACCTACCCGCATCCTCAACTACTCGAGTTGCTCTTTCATTTCTAAGAAAAGTGCATCACACACTACCTCGGTTAACCTATCATGGTAAGATAGCCCACTCCGAGTCGGCATGGTCAAAGTAAAAAAAAAGAGTTTTTTGAGCCTAAATATTCGATAAAATTAAATGGTTTCTACTAATAAGATCGTTTACAATTTAAAAGTCGTAAATCTATTCTGATACCAAATGTGATGTAGATGCAATGTGTATACGTATTATGTAGTGTGCGAAAGGTGATTACTTTATATATAAATGCAATTTGATCTCCTTACAATGTTCAAAGAAAATTAGTGAGAGTTCAATATGACAACGTATAGTTGATTTAATAGTTAATTTGTTGAGTTTTGTAGTAATTATGATAAGCTACATGCACAAGAATACTATATGCTCGAAATAAAATTCTCACATAGGCTCGGTAAATGCAAAAAAAAACATGTAAGGAGGATTACAGAATAAATATAGTCGATTTAACAAAGTGAAAATAGCAAAAATATAAACGACATAAAAAATACACCACGATAAACATTTGACGAATTACAATTAAAACAAGAGATATGAGAATATAGAAGAAAAAACAGCATAAAATAGGAACTACAAGCTTGATGCAAAAGCACATAATGAAAACAGAAGAATGATTACACACAAGGCAAAATAAAAGTATAGAAAATAGTACAAATATAGGATAGCAATAAGTCAGCAATCAGTCCTTCGATCGTTTCCCAAATCAAGACATCTCAAGCCCTTCCTTAGTGTCAGGGTGCCACTAAAAACGTTCTCCATAGCGGCAGGAGATCAACGCTTAAAAAATCCTTAAAATCAGACTTATGAATCTCTCAAAATAGCCCATGGAAGCTCCATTTATAGAAGGGAGGAGAAGATCCCAGCGATTAGCCTCACCGGTCAACAGGCAGCATTTCTAGTACAAAAACCAACCTAGTCAAGGAAATGGGCGGCCGAGCTAAGAAATCATAGCAATAAGGGCTGGGCAGCTCGGGTCGCGCTCCGAGTGGAGTAGCGCATGCGGGCACGCAGATGTCGCCGACATAGGTTGTGCTCCCAGTCGGGCAACACGTGCAGGCATGTGGCTGCCGCAAGACCATGGGCCCATGTGCAGGCCACGACAACACGCACGACTATGCAGGAGATCCTGCTAGGGTAAGCGTAGGTCAACGGGCTCGCACGAGTCAACGATCCCGCACTAGCTCTTCTATCTCATTTTTCTCCTTTTCTCTTTATTTTAATATTTTTTCCTTTTTTAAAATATACAAAACACAAAAAATTTACACAATATATAAAGAAAAGTACATAAACATAATTAAAATCCCATGCAGGACTTCTCAGTGCAGGCGATGTCGAGGATTCCCTACATCACCAAGAGACTTGTTCCAAAACATGATCTTCAAACTTGCTGGGGATTTGTTTCTTTTCTCCTGCTTATCTTCTCTTCTATCATATCTATACATCTTTACCTTTATGTTATGTTCATCAAAGCTCAACTTTAAGCTCATATCTTATTGCATTAGTTATGAAGACCCAAACTGGATATATTCAAGAAATAGTACATTGATGTATGTTTTTTATAACTGATATTCTCCTTATTGATAGAACTAGGAAAAGAGCTAAGGCAAAACTCGAAATATGGAGAAATGCCATAAAAGTTAAATATTTTCACCTTAACAAATTAAAAATTGAATATATGGAGTATAAATTTAATCAAGATAGAAGCCCTTGTATTAGTGAGATAATAATTAATGATCAAGTTATCAGAAAGAACTTTAAATACTTTTGATTAATTATATAAAATAACGATAAAATAGATGATATTACCAATAGAATCTAAGTAGTCACTAAAATGAAAAAATACTCCTAGTATGATATTATGATAAAAAACTTTCACTCAAACTTAAAAGTAAATTCAACAAAACAACTATAAGACTAGCAATATTATATAAACCATAAGTCAATAAAAACTCTATTAAGAAGAGTTGAGCTATTAGACATTGCTAGTGTTAAAAAAGAAAAAAGAAGACCAAATAAAACATAGCAAAAAGCTATCAAAAAGGATCTCAAATATTTACAGATAAATGAGCATCTGTTATTTGATAGAGCATAATGAAAATAAAGGATTCATATAGCCGACCCCCACCTAGTGGAATAAAGACTTGCTTATTATTGTTGTTATTTTATAGTAAGTGCTCAATCAATGACCCACATTATTTTAGTACAATAAAATCAATCTTATATAATTCCATTAAAAATACAAGATCAAAAAACAAATAAGTCAACACATGGTCTTCATGGCTCTTCTTCTTCAAGGCTTATTTCTTCCATCTTAATTACTTCGAGCACTTTATATGTGAAAATCCACTCTCAAGCTTATATCAACCATGTGTGGAGCACTAAACTTTCCATCAAACCTCCAAGCCTACATAACTTAATAAGGAATTAATTTATACTAACATAAATATAATTTATTATAAAATTATATTTTATAAATATTCATTGAATTATTAAATCATATAGTCATACCCCAGTTCAGTTGAACCTTACAACCCCGAACCTTTCATTTCACCGGTTCTAAGATTGGTCCAATTTTCAAAACCTTGCTTTCACCAAAATAGTAGACATAAAGAATTCGCTACTCAATTATATGCTTTTTAAAATTCTAAACTAGAAACCGTTGACAATTTGTTAGATGATTGAGTACTAAGTTTATCATGTATGGATTTAAGATTTTTAGTTTTGGACTTTTGGGCCTATACTTGGATAGAATTGAACTTTTATAGAGCATCCACTCAAACCTAAATGATGAATTATATATGTCACCCCTAAAGAAAAATGTTTTACTCATTTAACGTCCAAAATTAAATATTTACATTTATCACCTTATATTTTAAATGCATAATCACAAATATCACCCTCTCATATTAATGAATGGCTAGATCTTCCTCTCAAACAAAATGAAGGGCTAGTTCTTTCCTAATTTGATGGAGGGGGGAGGGGGTGTAATTTGTATTTAAGCATTCAAAATATGTGGTGATATATGTAGATACCTAACTTTAGTGATTAAATGTGTAAAAAACTATTATTTATGAGTGACATATAATTTTACCAAAAAACTTTTGCATCTTGTTGAATAATTTCACTTTCAACCTTGTATTGTTTCGGCAGCCAATAATTTGAAAGCCTAATCCCTTGGGTTGCACCACAAAAAGGACAATATTCTAGCACATCTCCTCAACACAATCTTAATAAGCATTTACAATGAACTCAACATGAAAAAATTTTGCAGGAATAAAACACAACAGTCTTATAATTTTCTTCAGCATGTTATGGACTTTAACAGAAGACAAAGAAGAATAATTCAAGATTTTTGGCTCTCATACCAGATGATGACCATAATCAAATCAATCCAAAAGGCTCGGCCTTCATGTTTCAACGCAAGAATAAATTTCTAGTAACAGCTACGATAGACTCGATAAAGACAACTTTTAGACAATAATTTTAAAAAAGTCTTGCATATCTTAATGCATATTAACAACAATGATGATGGTGATCAACTTTCTAGAGCACTTTAAATTGGTGCCTCGGTTATGAAAAAAGAAAGCTACTATGAGTCCCACAAATGTAATACTTTTTACTAAAATTTGTTTTTTGTTAATGAAATGCGAATGTAATACTTTTTCAGATGGCTAGAAGTGATCCTGTTAACAGCAATCTTTATCAGGCATCACATTGATTCATCACAGTTCTCTTAAACAATATAACTTCAGAATCCGCTTATCAGAAGGCTGAGTACCCCGTCTTTGTTCTCTTAAACATTTGCATAATGATCTGAAATAGAGTTGGAAAACAGAGTACTGTTTCGATGAAAAATCCAAACTAGAGATTAAGGATTGGAATGATGTATTAGAGAAATAATAAAGCGAAATAAGGAGCTTAGGGTGAAGGAAGAAGGAGGGTAAGCTTCCCTCAGGATCGCCTTTAGGAAGGAATGGAGGAGAGCTAGGATTAGCTGTTGATTGCTATAGGGAAAACTCAACTGGAAAAGGCTAGTCGAACAAAGCCTGTGAGTCCTGGGTGAACAATAGGTGAACAGTGTTTTATCCATTCGTGAGCTCACACTCTGAAAGTTGGAACCCCTTCTTCACCATAAATGAGGTTATCTAGAGTGAAAAAATAGTGGATGAGAATAGATGGGTTAAGTAACTTTCATTACTTAGGTTGTGACTAGGCTTGCTCAAGCATTAATGGCAGACATCTTCCTTCTACCCCTAAGAGGTGATCAAATCGCAAAACATGACTATGATAAGACAATAGCCTGTCAGCTGGCTGTCTGTTAAACCTTGTTGTTCGACTAGGCTCACACTTCGACCTCAACCCAGATGAGTCATTCGGCTTGTTCAAGAGCGCTGTTCGAGTGACCCAGTTTGAGGATTTAGTCAATCCCATCCACATGTCATGATTAAATGACGCAACAGCTTTTCCCTTAACAAGTAACTTCCCTTTTTCCAACAGTTCCATAAAAATACTCGAACTGCAGAGACGCTCACAACCTTATTTGTATTCACAGCGAGGGGTGCTCGCTGCTTGAGGTTTGCAGGGTATCCGTCCGGAACGAAAAATACCACTTAAGACCCACAATTGATATAAACGAAAACACAGGTTAATGAAGCCGACGAGAAGACGAAAGGTACTTGTAGCTCTGAGGCCATTGGCGGGACTGGAAGGCCGATGATGGCCCCTCATCCTCATCCTCCTCCTCCTCCTCCTCCTCCTCCTCCTCCTCCTCAGCCGCTGCGTCGTTAGCACTATCGGCATTGCTCTCGGCATCTTGCACTCCGGCGCCGCCGCCATCCTCCAAGAAAAGCTCCACGTCCTTATCCGCCATCGTTGCAAAACCCTAGCTCCGCCAGAGACAGATGATAGCGAGAGAACAGAGCGCAGAGCGTGAGAGGCCAAAGACGTAATGCGCCACGAATATGGAATCAAAATTCAGGGAGATTCTAGAGGCGGGAGCCCAATCCCCGAAGTCCCCACCCATTTATTACAACCAATGGAACATTAACACGTAAGAGGTCCTCTTTGTGGTCACAAGGTGGTCTCCGTTTGTTATTTTTTTAATTTTTTTTGTTTAGAAGGCGTTATCTTCTTTTTTTTTATTATTATCTTCGTAACTTATATATATAGAGCCAGACAAACCGTAGTCCCCGAGACTTAACGGTAACGGTAAATAGAATATTATATAAAAAATATATTTACTAAAATGGCATTATTATTTGTAAATCAATAAATCACTTGCTAATTTTAAATTTTTTAATTTCATTATATAAATGGCAGCTGAACGGAAGTTAATGTTTATTTTGAAATTTTCAAAAGAGCCGTTGGTTTCATTTTGCCATTGAAAAAAACAATTAAAGTATTTGGCATCAAAAGAATAATTTTAAAGTATTAATTTCTTTATATTTTTCATGAATGAATCCATGATATTTCATCAATTTTTTTTAAAGAATTAAAACATATTATTATCTTATATGCGATATGATGCTCTGACAAACTAATTTTTATTTTAATACATTTTAAATCAAACGATGAACTTCTTTATTGTAATGTCACCTGCAGGAATTAATATATATAGCTAATTACTGGGGGACATGAAGATAATTAATTAAATTAACAATTCAATTTCTGGATGAAATATATTTTAGTAATAATTTAAGTTTATATATATATATATAAAGAAAAAATATGATAAATTGCATCCATGCTCTTAAGTAAGAAGGGCATTATAAATTGATCTCAACTTTTGAAAGACTTCAAATTGGGTCCTCGAGACTATAAAAGTGCTATAGTTTTAATCTCTTTTCTAAAATCTTACTATTTTCACTAATTTTTTAATAAAAATATAAAATTTGATCGTAACTTAATAGTCATTTACATTATTTAAAGAATTATTGTACTACTCTATTTTTACTTTTTTAAAAAATTTAACAAAAATTTGAAATTTAATTTCTTTTACCACTTGTTTTTTTATTAAAAATTTTAAATTAAAAAATATTAATATTAATATTTTAAAATTTTATTACAAAAAATCTTAAAGTTAAAAAACTAAATAATTTTACAGCGTGTTAGTAAAAAAAGTAGCAATTATGTATTAATTACGACCAAAACTATAGAATTTTTGGAACATTAGGTACTCAAATCAAATTTTTTAAAAAATTGAGACCAATTTACAACATCCTTCTGACCTCAAGAGTCCAAATGCAATTTATCTAAAAAATATTATAATATTATGATAAGAAATAAAATTATTTATTATTGATATTTTTATCTAAATATATGAAAGATGTGAACTAAAGTTAATTTTAATATTTAAATTTGTGTATGATATAAAATAAATATAAAATGTTAATAAAAATATTTTTAGAGATGTTTGAAGTTTTTGAGCTATAACCAAATGACGTTAAGGTAGTAAATGAACTGCAACTCATGAACTCTGATCAAGCTTATGTTCATTTACTAAAGCCGAACTTAAACTTAAACTCGAGTATATTTGAACTTGTTTCACGAGCATAAAGATATATTTGAGCCTGATTCATGCTTGGTTTACAAACATGCCCACTAATTTATTTGCAAATAAGCTTATATACATATAAATTCATGAACACAAAAACTATAAATAAGCTCTTAACAAGAACATAATTAATGCGTTCATAAACAAGCTCATCATTATACTAAATCAAAATTCGTGATTTTTTTTAATTAATAATAAGATGTACTAAAATCTATAAATTTATTATCCATTAATTAAGCTCTAAAAGAGCATTATATTAAGCATATTCATGATTTTCATATGAACAGTTCACAAATATCGACAAATTAAATATTAATATGTTTAGACTTATTTATTTATCAATGAACGCAATGTTGGTTTACATCTCTAAATATATTCGCCTATATACAAACTTTATTATGCAATTCAATGTTATCAAGACACATGTTACACACTTGTATTGATTTTAAAATCATTATTTTTTTTGTAAATCAAGTTGAACATTGAACATCACAAGATAGTTATTGCCTCTAAAAAAAATCCATTCAAAAGTATTCAGGTATAAAAAAGTAATAGGAGATTTACATACAGAACACTGAATTCATCACAAATTACATATTTCACCATCTTTTAGTAAATATTACAGATATCATACTCTTTTTACATTTCTATTGTTACAATAGAAATGTAAAATCCATAAGCAGAGTGTGTATGTGTAATATTTACTAAAAGAAGGTGAAATGCATAATTTATGATGAATTCAGTGTTCTGCATGTAAATCCCCCAAAAGTAATATAGATACTTAGTACTATCTTGGCAAAAAAGATAAGTGATTATTAAGGCTCAAGGGAAAAATAAAAAATACTAGTGCAATTATTAACTTGTAGCAGACTTTTTAGTTTAGTAAAAAGAGCATACAAGTAAATTATTTTATATCAGAAAGTGAAGGAAAGTTTCAATGCTATGTATATGATCTTAGAATCGTAACGCACCTTTTGAGGGACAAAATCATAAAGTAACAATCTATGGGACAATACATCGACATCTAAAGTTTGATTTTCATATTGCTATCGAAGCCAACCTCTTGCATTTCAGATTGACTCAGCCCCTTTGCAGTCCAGAATGAAGTCTCTTATCTTTGTTAAGGCAGCAACCTATGACTTAGTCATGTCCAGCACATCCTTGACATGCTCCATCATCATTTTGCATAGTTGGCTAACTTACTAATCATAAGAAAAAGTAGTTGATATTTTAGTAGCAATCTTACCACATGAGACAGTGGTTTGCTTATGGTGTTGACCAGTAGTCAGATCAGTCTCAGAGAAGATATTAAAGAATGTCTTGGTTAGCAAAAACCTGTTTATTGACGAGTTGAGATAAGTGAACAAAATATAGAGAATATAATAAAGTAAAAGGCATACAAGTTTATGTAGTTAAGAGAAATTCTCTTGGATTGACGGGTTGAGCTGAGTAAAAAATCTACTAAATGGAGAAGCAAATTGTAGGGACTTTTCTGTGATTGGGACAACGAAGAAGGAAAAAAAGCGATTTCGAAAAAAAAAAAGGAAGAAAGAAAGCTTCCAAAGGAAGTTCCATGGGATGAGCTCTCGAGTTCTCGGCCGGAGACTTCACTTGAACATCCCTCCCCACCACAACATATCTTAATACTCATGTATTTGTGTGCCCCATTCTGAGTGAGGTTATGATTTGGTATTTATACAGGATACTGATATTATTGCTTTAGAATGGTGGATAAGTTGTCCTTAAAAAAGCCATTGGCATGTTCTATTGTCAGTGGCTACACACTCACCACATGTCAACAATCTCCTAGTTATGGAGGATTGGAGGACAAATATGGGATGATATTTTTTCAATTGATATTACTTGGAGATCTTAGCAAGATCCTTTTATTAGGGTTATTTTGGAGAAAGAATATAGATTCTAAAAGAATCTAATATGTGAGATTTCTTTACAAGCCAGTTCACTTTAAGTAATGATTGGGGGCCTAGTCTTGGTTGTATTCGCTTGATAATGCTGGGAATAGGTTCCCGCAGAGGAGTAGAATGTGATAAGGGAATTTCTTGTGACATAACTTGTTAGAACATGGTCAGAAAGGGTCAACTTGGCTTAGTATTATGGCTAAAGACTTTAACCTCCTCAACCAAGTCGTCACATGAACGGTTGTAATCATCACATCATTAATTAGTATCCTAATAAGATCCAAGTGCAAAGATCATATAGTTGCTTCTGGTGACCATGTCCTACATCAAAATCATTATTGAACCCTTGTTGCCATAAAGATGTCTAATTAAGTCTCTATTTAGGCGATAGTTGTGAAACTGAGATATGTTGGTACACCTCAAATATGAACTCATTAATAGATAGTATCTAAAGAAAAAAATCTCGAAATACTCACAAGTCATCGAACATAATTGCATTGTCCACTGAACAACATTATCATCAAGTGGAATAGAAGTCTTTTGGGTCTTTTTGTATTGAACATGTCATTTTTCTTTAAACAAATTACTCAGACATAAGTCTCGTATCATTGATAGTATTACAACACTAACCATTTTCACATCATTGACATTATTTTTGTACAAAAGATGAGTTATCATAGGAATGAATATATATTTAGATTTGAGTTTGAGAGTCACATTGTTGAGCTAACAGTCAGAACGTATCAATCTAGAGTGAAACTTGTTTGGCCTTATTTTCAAATGTGATCAAATTTGAAGCTTTAAACTACAATAATTTGTCGAAGGAATTTCTCCTTTTTGGATGTAACAAACGATAAACTCACATAGAAATAAATTGAGATTCATTTAAATTAGTAATAGAGCTATAAATAATTTCTAAACAAAAGGAATTTAATTGTGTTGATTTTGAGTGAATTAGTAATAATTTACAAATAACACTCACTAGCCGAGCTTAATCAAGCTAGTTAATTGTGATTTAAGGTTGATAATCATATTCAAAACTCAGGCTAGAATTGTTGGAATTTACTTAGATTTTGATGGATAAGAGTAGCTTATGATTAATAATTACATATAACAGTAATTTATTTTAAAAAAATAAAGTACATATGAGACTAATGCTGTGATACTAACATCAATAATAGGAACAATTTTTCCATTAAAAAAAAACACTATGAACAATTTTTTCATAAAAAAAACAACAATATGAACTATTGAGCAATATTCTATTCAAGATATATAACAACTTTAGAAACTCCAAACAAAACTGGCTCATAGTCGGATATCGAACATTTTTTTTATTGACTTGAATTAAACTCGTCAAGAAATCCAACTTATTAAATGTCAATTGTGATGATTTACAAAATATGAAAAAAAAAGTTTCAAAATTTTATGATCTATGAAGTATGAACTCTTCAAAGAACCATGTCGCCGATATGTTGAACTTTTTAATTTTGATGATCACAATTAATTTAGTTATTATTAACTAATCTTCTTATTTAGTATATTCACAGAATAACATCATCTTGATTGAGGATTAAAGTTCAAATGAATTTAAGAAAAGCTGGACTATATTGAAATTTTTTATTTTCTTTTTTTAGAACACTCATATAAACATGTGCATATTATGTCAATTATGAATTTGAAATAAAATAATATTGTTTAAGGGCTTCCATGACCACTACTTTGTGTTTTGTATTTTATTCTCTAGTTTCATCTTATTGTGCCTTCTGGAGGTTGTTGGCTTATTCATTCTTATGTTGTAACTTAAGCTAGCTAGTCTAGCAAGGTCATTCTTACTCTTTCTTTCTCTAGTGGAGATTTGGAGATTTGCTCGACTTTTGTTCATGCAAAAAGCCTTTGGTGTATGTAAGTTTGCTCGACTTTAGTTTGTGAAAAAATCCGTGGGTATGTGTAGATTTGCTCAACATTGATTCGTGCAAAAAGCAGTAGGTGTGTGTAGGTTTGCTTGTCTTTGGTTTCTGTAAAAAATCATAGGATTGTGACGGATTTGTTTGACTTTGGTTCCCGTAAAAAATCGGAGTTATAGCGAAATTTTATTTCGATGTGCATGTGAAATGGACTACACGAGAGGCTAAACTACTATAAATTCTTTGTGCTCTCTTTTTGTGTTGAGTTTTATTAATCTAGCTCTAAATTAAATTTAAACTCAACCAAAATTTCCAAATTTTCTTAAACAAAATTTATTATGATATATAACTCAAAAGCCCACTGAGATTTCTGTTTTAATCTGCTCTACTTTTATGCTGAGTTTGATTTCTGAAATTAACTTCGTGCTCTAATTATATATTCTGTTCCTATATTATTACAATTTTATTTATAAAATTAGCTTCTCCGAGTTAATTATATTTATTTTTATTACTTAATTAAATCTAAAATGTTTTTAATTACTCTCTTGGGATGCCTTTGGGTCAACACGATATAGACATAGAGAAAATGCTGAAACACCGTATCAGATACGACACGTAGTGTGTTCTAATAAAATAATATTAAAAAGCTAAAAAGTATTTTTTAAATAACCAAGAAAAGTTTAGGATATTTTCAGGAATTTTTTAAATTCAGGATATTTTTAAGGCACTTTCATAACACTTCTAATATTGTCATTTTTGAGACACTTCCATAATTTAGTACATTTTTAAGACAAGGACACGAACACATACATATGAGATAGAACTAAATATATATTTAATATTAATATTAACTTTATCTATTAATATTATATTTTTTAATAATACTAAGGGGGCGTTTGGTTCGTTGTTATCTTGATTTTATGTTATGTAATCTAGATATCATGATATCTAGATGTCATCTTTTGACTAATAATTTTATAATTTTATAGAAAATTATTTATAAATGTCATTAAACTAAACAATTATTTTCTCTAGATAACATAACATAATGTCAAAATAACATTGAACCAAACGCCCCCTAAATATAAGACTAAGGCCCTATTTAGTGCGAGGACTAAAATCAGGACTAAAACGGTACTAATTTAAAAATAATAATAATTTTTAAAATTTTTTACATAATTTTTAATATAAAAAATATTATTTTACTTTGCATACTCAAATATTTTCAATAAAAATATCAACTTTATTTCACATTCTAGACTAAAATATTCGAATCGAGTATTTTGATTTAGGATACAAAATAAAGTTAATATTTTTATTAAAAATTATTGAGTACATGAAGTAAAATAATATTTTTTATATTAAAATTTGTGTAAAATAATTTTAAAAATTTATTATTATTATTATTATTATTATTATTATTTAAATTAATACTATTTTGGTCCTAATTTTAGTGCCAAACAGGGCCTAAAACTTATAGACACATTAACCTCCTCTTAGTTCTTTTTGTTAATATTTAAAAAAAAATTATTATTATTAATATTTTATCTAATAAAATTAAAAATTTATATTTTATAATTATTAAAATTTTACTTAATATAAAATCAAAATTCTAAATTAATCAAACTAAATTAAATTTTTTATTCCGTCGCTGCCCTCGACCCTAAAAAAATGAAACTTATAGACACATTAACCTCCTCTTAATTTTTTTTTTAATATTTAAAAAAATTATTATTATTAATATTTTATCTAATAAAATTAAAAATTTATATTTTATAATTATTAAAATTTTACTTAATATAAATCAAAATTCAAAATTAATCAAACTAAATTAAATTTTTTATTCCCTCGCTGCCCTCGACCCTAAAAAAATGAATCAATTACAAAAAATTTGAAACTCTAATTTCATATTTGTTCTTTTCTCATCCTTAACACCTCAATGCCAAGAACTCTTACCTCCTTTTCTGACAAATAAAATTATATTTTTCTTATTTTCTCACTCACTTTGAAAAATAAAATTTAAATCTATATCTCAAATCTCTTCAATGTCAATGTCTCTTCTTAAGTTCTCATTTTAATTTTATGAGACTTCTGTGCTACTCACAAGTTATTTATACTTAAAAATTCAAATTTTTTTTATGTTTTATGTTTTTTAAAGTATGAATTTATAAATTTTATTATTATTGTATTTGACGTGTCATGACGTGTTCATGTCCTATATTTTAAAAAATCGTTGGTAATTGGCCTTGACTTGTGCTTGTTCCGCATGCAAAAAGTTCAGAGTCTATAACCGACATAATACAGCTACAATCAAAAAAAGAAACAAGTAAAGATTGAAGGCCTTTAAAATGAACAGCTTCTGCTGAAGAAAGGAACTTACGGAGCACAATCATTTCACCTGAAATATGTGCAGCTCATTTTTGGGGAAAAAAAAGGGACTATTGGAACACCTTTCTTGAAGAAAAAACCTCATCAAGCAAGCTTTAAACAGGTTTACAGATCATTACACTACAATGCTCACCCACAGGCAGCCAAAGGCACTCGGCATGATTCTTCATACTTGATTCAAGCATTATATTATCAAAAAAGAGTTCTGAAGAACAATTTGAAAACAAGTTTCAGTCCTTTAAGGCTCATCTTCCCAGAACACTGCTGTTTCCATTCTCCAAGTCTTGCAAAGCGAAAAGATAATCACTGTATGAATAGATGAGTTTGGCTCAAAACCACACCAAATCATCACATTTGATAGGTCTCGAACAGCATCAAAATCTTCAACTTCTCCTAACTTGCTGAATCCATCAGTGAAAGTAGCATACATGACCAAATCTGGCTTCAGGCCTCTTCGTCTGCCTCCATATTCCCTGATTTACAGTTTCCACCAATCTAACAACTACAAGAAAGAATATCATAAGAATCTCTTTGTAGGAACAGCTTCGTTACATCCACCAATCTCCAATCTTTGCATACACCCAATAGTTACATAGACCTATCAGCTTTCAGACTCTGCTGAGAAGCCTTATCAAGAAACATTTATGCTTCTTCCAGCTTCATCTGACCACAATGAGCTCACATTACCATAGTGCAGGCGGGTTCGGTCCATGACTTAGCATTTTCTTTCTTAGTTTCCAAGCACCATCCAAAACCCATGAATCAAAGCAATTTCACACTTGGAATAATCCCATTCATCAGCATTTCATTGGACAGGTTTTGCTTCAGTGATCATCTTCTTCCTCCTCCACACATCAATAAAACAGTTAAGAGGTCAAAAGAAATGGCCCAACCCCTGCTTTGCTCAGCAACCCATAAAAGCCTTTTCCTAATTGACCTTTGCTTCGTTACACAGAGCAGCAAGAACACAGCAATATTTGACAATTCTCCAGCAAGCTTAGAACAGATGCAAAGATCCTTATACAACAATTGTTATCCAAACGCAGCCTCAGGCTCTCGGCATGATTCTACAGCCTTGATTCCAGCATTGTCGCATCGTAAAAGAGTTCTGAAGAACAATTTGAAATCAAGTTTCTGCCCTTTAAGACACATATCTTCCAAGAACATCACTGCTTTTTCCATACTGCCAGCCTTACAAAGCGAACAAATAATTACTGTAAAAAAAGATGAACTAGGCTCAAAACCATGGCTAATCATCTCATGTAATAGCTCCTGAACAGCATCAAAATTGCCAGTTTCACATAAACCCCCCAACAATGACGAAAACATGGTCAAATCTGGTTTTAGGCCCTTTCTCTCCACATCCCTTGCGAGCTCTTGAGCAGCTTCAACATCTCCTATCTTGCAGAATCCATCAATCAAAGTAGTATACATGATCACATCTGGCTTCAGGCCTCTTCTTTCCGCCTCCATGAACAGCTTCTTGGCAGTCTCCATATTCCCTGTTTTACAGTTTCCACCAATCAAACAATTATATGAAACAATGTCATTAAAACCATATGAATCAATTTGTCGAAATAGCTTAGTTGCTTCCTCCAATCTCCAATTTTGGCATAAACCAAACAGTAAAGTCCCGTACATGGACTTATCAGCTTTCAGACCCTGCTGAGAAGCATTATCAAGAAGCTTCAATGCTTCTTCCACTTTCCTCTGACCACATAGAGCTCGCATTACTATAGTGTAGGTGACAATGCTCGGTTCCGGTCCATGACTTTGCATTTGCTTTATCAGTTTCAAAGCATCATCCAAACGACAAATGACACAAAACCCATGAATCAAAGAGTTATATGTCTTTGTATTTGGAATGATCCCGTTCATGGGCATTTCGTTGAACAGAGATTGTGCTTCAGTGATCATCTTCTTCCTCCCCAGCACATCAATAAAGCAATTATAGGCCAAAAGATCTGGCTTAATGCCCACTTTGCTCATCAACCCATAAAACGCCTTTGCCTCATTGACCTTTGCTTCACTACACAGAGAAGCAAGAACACAGCTATAGTTGACATTGCTAGGCTCCAGTCCAGACTGCATCATTTCTCGGATTAACCCAAGACCGATTGCAGAATTTGAGCAGCCATTACGAGACAATAACCCAATCATCATCGAGTATGTGAATCCATTGGGCGAAGGTCCCTTTGCACGGATATCGGCCAGAAGGTTTAAAGCTTCTTCAATGCGGTTTTCTCTGCAGAACCCTTTGATCAATGTGTTGAAGGAGATGATATCGGGGGTAAGACCAAAATGGCGCATTTCGTCGAACAGTTGAAGGGCGAGGGATGAGCGGCCAGTTTGGGAATAGCAATTGAGGAGTATGTTTAAGGAAACGAGGTCGATGGGGACGGAGAGGGTGCGAAGGGAGTGGAAGAGGGTGATGGCGAGGTCGTAGTGGTGGGATTTAGAGAGGGACGAGAAGACGATGTTAAGTGTTGAAGCGGGAGGGGGACGGAGAGGATAGGAGCGGGCGGAGCGGAGGAGAAGGGAGGTGGCAACAGAGAAGTCACCGGCGGCTAGGTGGGTGCGGATGAGGGATTCGGTGGTGGAGGAAGAAGGGTCATGGGTTTGAGTGGAAGCGGAAGAAAGAAGGGAGAGCTTTTGAACCCAACAAGGCTGGAGGATGGAAGAAACCCTAGCAAGGATTCGAGGTGAATTATTAGGGATCATTGAGGTATTGAAGGACTCAAGACGGAGATTCTAAAAGAAAAATATTTGACTCAAGACGAAAGGGACGAAGCCAGCTCCGGCACCAGTCCGCCGTCGGTCCCGTTGAGAAAGGAGACGACCAACGTGAAAATTGCAACAGGGAAGAACAGCACGTGAACGAAGAAGAGAAGTTTTGTTTTTCAAAAAAAAAAAATTATTTTAATTATAATTAAAATTTCAAAATGAAAGCATTTGGTTAATGTTTTTAGCACCTAATCTAACAAAATGATGATTTTTTTTAAAATAAAATCATTTTTAACAAAATATTCAATTTAGTTGTATTTCAAGAATCACAAAACAATATAAAAAAAAAAGAATCACCAAACAATAGATTGCATGTTTCTAGTAAGATTTTGAATTTTAATTAGTATATATATGATTTTATATTGGAAATATCAGAATTTATAATATCTACTATTATGCTGCCTGCCTGCTTATCTCCACCAAATATTTTATATTTTAAATTATTTAATGTAATATTAAATTTTAAGTATATATTTTAAAATTCATAATATAGTTATTAAATTGTAAATTTATCTTAATTTATATTATGCATTTAGCTTGGTGACCACATTGGTCATGCCATTTTTTCCATTTTTTTTCATTTTTTTTATAAAAAAAATATATTTTTTGAGGTATGTATATAATAAAAAATAAAATTAATTAATTATAAAAATATTAAATAAAATTAATTGATGCATTAAAAATTATATAGATTATTTTATTTTTTTAAATAATTATGATCAAATTGGACATCAACTAAATAGAAGCCTAGCTACTTGTTAAAATATTTACAGAAATTTTTTTTATTTAAATATATGATAAAATAAATGAACACGCCTCGTTTGGTTCGAGGGGAGTTTTTTGCCCAACACAAATTTCAACTATAAAAATCAACTTTATTTCACATCTAATATAAATACGAATATCAGAATTAAAAGTATTTCACATTTTACATATTTTCTAATAGTAAAATAAATTTCTCTTCTATTAAATTTAAAAAATTAATTTTTTTTTCATGTCTAAAAAAAAGCTCGAACCAAACGAAAGACTAGATACTTAAAAATTTTAAAAACTAATAACACATTGACAAGGCAAAATCAATATATGATTTTTTTTCATAACAATTATTTTTGGCATTAGTTAATTGCAATGATAATATATTTAGAATATATTATAGAGAATATTTAGTTTAATGTTTATGCTATTTAATATATATGTCATGACATTTAAATTTATCTTTTGAGTGATAATTTTATTATTTTTTAGAAAATATTTTATATGTGTTATTAAATAAAATAATTATTTTTTTAGATAATATGACATAATATTAATATAATATTAAATCAAATACGCTCTTAAATTAATATTGTTAAACCATAAATAGAATAAATATTAATTAATAAAATAAAAATCTAATGGCATGAAAATTATTGAATGATATATATATATATATATATGACTGAAAATGATACGATAAGAATTTATAAGGAATAACTATGTGTATCTAAAGCTAAATGAGAAGTTTGTATTTAATAAAGTGTAATATAAATAAAAAATTTATGTAATCAATGTTATTTAGTAAGATAAAAGCTCGATTATTATTGTTAATTATTATTGATAATATATATATATATATATATATATATTTGCCAAATAAACTCATTTAAGATAAAAGTAAATGGAAATAAAATAAAAAAGATAATATAAGCATTCAAATTTCATGAAAATGAAAAGATTATTATTGAAAAATGAATAATTTTATTTAAATTTTTAATCATTTATTTCTCTAAAATTCTCTTGCATACCTTTTACTTAGGTTGGCAAGAGATTATAATTTTCTCTGTATTTTCCAAAGATTTTTCTTTCATCAAAAAAAAAATGTTTCTAGACTTCGTAATAGTTTAATTTTTTTTGCTTTACTTAATTATGCAATTTTTATATTTTTTTTACATTAGGTTTTAGGGTCTAATAAAAAAAGTTTTAGGGTAAATTGCATATGGGTAGGGGTGTGCATTCGGTTTAAGTGGTTGATTTGGTGACCAAACCAAAAAAAATATTGGATTCGGTTTTAAATTTAATGAAATCAAACCAACCAACCAAATAAATATCAGTTCGGTTTGGTTTGGTTTGGTTAAAATCATATTTTTGGTTTGCAACTCTTTGACCTGCAGCGCAAGCCGCGCAAATCGTGCAACCCTAAATAATCTGAAACTTCTCGGTCGGTCAAATCAGCCTTCTTTCTCGCGAACCCGTCTATGAGCGAACTCAAATCGACAAATTGCCAACTGAACCGACCTAATATAAATAAGTGGGTTAATTATTATTCGGTTAATTCGGTCAGTTTGGTTTCCAAATATGTGAAACCGAACCCAAACCATTTAACCGAAATATTCAAAATATCAAACCATCACCAAACCGCTAGATTCTAAACCAAACCAAACCGTTAAATTTAAATGATTCGGTTCGGTTTTTCGGTTTAAACCGTAGTTTGCACACCCCTACATATGGGCTTCAAGGTTTGAATGGTATTATAAATTGATTACAGCTATTCAAAAATTTCAATCTGGGCCTATTAGATTGTGAAAGCACTGAAATACAACTAAAACAGAGTTGTTATAATTTTACCATTATTATATGTAACAAGATTACTTTCAAATATTAATTTTTTGAAATTTTATTATTTTAAAATATAATTTTTTATTTTTATTTTAAATTTTTAGAGAAGGAATTCAAGATATAAGATTAATTAAATTTTAATTTTTTAAAAAAAAATTCCATTGTTTTTTTTAAAATTTTTTATTTTTAGAAAAAGTTAAGGAGAAATGGTGTAACGCTTCAAAATAATAAAAATCATATATAATGTGAAATATATATGTATACATTTTTTTGTGCCATCTATTGATGTGGATTATGGAGCTCATTTATTAGCTGGCCGAATCATTCAACCAAACACAATAATTTGATTGATTTACACTTAATATTAGACAAGGAAAATATAGAAAAAAACTAATTATTTTCAAGCCCTCGAGATTGGGCAACACTTAAGCACAAGTACCAGCAATTCTTAGTCTTGAAATAAGGTCCATCAACTCCGTAGGAATGTCCGCAGGTCACCAAAGTGGCCATTCCTACTGACATAAAAATATAATATTTGACTCAATAAATAATTCAAATACAATACATGAAAAATAAAGATAGCTATATACATGACCCAAAATAGATATAATCTAGGTCTAAGACAATAAATTATATCCATATTGTCGATACGTCGGGTCAAGCGCTGCATTAGAGCATCATTTTTTTTAAAGGAAAGCATCATTTTGAAGTCAATGAAAGGGCTTTGTTTTCTCTCTTGGTGCCTTTCTACGCTTGCCTTCTCGATCAAATTTGGAATAATTATTGAGTTTATTTGGCTGAACATTCATTCGTGCCATACCAGTAGTGGACCCGACTCGCTGCTGATGCGGCGCTCATCTACTGGCCAGCCGAATCATTTGACCAAACGCAATAGTTCGGCTGATGTAATTAATAATTAGTCTATCTATTATATTATTGATTTTACACATAATATAAGACAAGGGAGATCAATCAAAATACAAATGAAATATAGAAAAAGCTAATTATTTTCAAGTCCCTGAGATTTGGCATCACTTAAGCATAAGCCTTCAGTTGACTTTGTTAATCCCTTATATTTGATATTATCAGATTCCTCAACTCTGAAGATCAATGAATCTCTCCATGCCCATGGACTCCTCCAAGCCCTTGGGCACCATGGCAGTCCTCTGCGAAGCTTTCTCCCTCCCCACGAAGAACAAGAAGCTCATGCTCTCGCTAATGCTCCTATGCTTCCTCCCCTCCTCCCTCCTGTCCATGGGCAACTACACTTCCATCTACCCTCTCCTTCTCACCTTTCTCATGAAGCTCAGCCTCATCACCAAGGAATCCCCCAACACGCCCCAGTTCTTCGATGCAATCGTGGGTCTGAAGGGCGAAGCCGAACGGTTCGTTCACGTCCAGATGATCTATGCCATGGCCTCTTACGTGGTGTCAACCATCACCACAATATTAATTCTTCATTCCTCAACTTTGATTCACTCAGGGAAGCAGCCTTGTCCCAACAACTTGGTTTCCAAGTTGAAGTCGAACTGCATCAGTGTGTTTGTGACTCGCATCTTCTTCTCTTTGTTGTACATAGGCTACTCGGTCATGTCCGTTTGCCTGATCGCGATACCGGTGCTCAGCGCGAGCGGATCGATGATTTTGATTGTGATTGGCGGATTGATGGCGATCGCAGCGAGGCTACTGTTTGTTTACTTGGCCATGGAGTGGATGGTGGGAGTGGCGATTTCAGTGGAAGAGGGAAAGTGCTGTGGTTTGGAGGCATTGTGGAAGGGGGGAGAGGTGGTGAGGGGGAGGAGGGCTCAGGGTTTCTTCATTGCTCTGATTCTGCTTTTGGCTGAAGGAGTTTTGACAGGAGCATATGGATTGTGGGGGGCAGAGAATGGAAAGCCATTGATTTTGGTGAATTTAACAGTGGTGATGAAGATGTATTCAGACATTGTTTATGCAGTGTTCTACAGTGAGTGCAGGAAGGAAGCTGCTTACTCAAGAATGCCTGCAGCTTCTGTAGAACTGATTCCTTGAGAACAAAGATTTCTCTTTTTTTTCTTCCTTTTTTGCTTATTAAACAGAAGGTAAACTGTATCTAATAAGCCAGTCTATCATTTGAAGGAAGTTTAATAGAGTAAAAACAGATGGTAAACTGCATGTAATTTCATGTTTCTGAAGTATTATGTATTGTTTAATCCTTCATATTACACAGATTATCTCAGAAATCTGTGATAGAGCATGCCTTTCAAAACTGATAAATTTTAGAGCCCATGAAAAATATCCCTACAAAATCTTCAATTCCAATGGAATTTCTGCTGGTGCCATGCCATTTGGATTACTGGCTTCAAATGAAGACAGATGAGAGGATATGATAAGAGCTTCTTAGAAACAAAAAAGTTGATTCTTGAAAAAGAAGGTTGTCTGTATAGCTGGAGCCATGTGTAATAAATTGAAGGATTTAACTAATCCTGGAGGGAAAACCATTGTAATTAGGAGTGTAAAAATATCCGAAGAACTGCGATCACACACGAAATTGAACCGACCAATGCAATTTGGATCTTTATGATGATATCCGAGCAACCCTGAATTGATCGGAATCAAATATGTTGTACTACTGACGCACTAACCGGTATGTATTAAGAAAGAAATGGGGTTAAAATATATATATATATATATATATATATATATATACTTTTCACGAATAATATTATCTTTATTGATAAGAAAGAAAATGAAAACTCAAGTTATGAAAAAATACCATAAAATCTAAAAATTTTCGTCTTAATATATTTAAAAATTAAATATATATAATACAAATTTAATCAAGATAAAAATTGTAACAGTAGAGAGATGATAATTAATGATCAAATTATTAACAATTTAGGTATATTAGATTAATCATACAGAATAATAGTGAATTAAATAGAAATATTATTAGCAAAATTTAAACAGAACAGATAAAGTGAAAAAATACATATAATATATTATGCGATAAAAATAATTTATTCAGACTTAAAAATAAATTTATGTGATGCTAAATGCCTACACAATAGAAATATATAAAAACATAAGCGTCGAAAAAATGAAAGTTACAGTGGATAAATGGGCATTTGCAAAAGGATAAGATAAAAAATAAATATATCCACCACAAGTTGATTGTAATCTCAATTGAGAATAAGCTCAAGAAAAGTCAATTTAGATGCTTTGAATATACAAATCGTAAGCAAATAAAGCTTTAGTAAAGAAAGTTGGTCCTACCCATGTAAAAAAAGGAAAAGAAAGACAAAAAAAAATGATCTTCATACTTATAACTTAATGGAGAATTATGAATTAATAGAGAGCAATGGAAAAAAAAGATTCATGTATCCTACCTCACATAGTATGATCAAAACTTGGTTATTGTTGTTGCCAAATAAAATTACATATCACCTCTAAAAAAAGGGCTTTTTACTCATTTAATCCTTGAAATTAAATATTTATATATATTATCTCATATTTTGAATATATAATTATAATTAGGCGTTGATGAATAGCTAGATCTCCCTCTCCTTTAATAAGATGAGAAGCTAAATCTTCCTCAATTTGATAAAAGAGATGTAGTTTATAAATTATGTATTTAAAGTATAAAGGGACATATATAAATATCTAATTTTAGAGATTAAATGAGTAAAAAATTCTTTTTTAGAAGTAACAAATGTAATTCTCTTTCGTTTTTTGTATAAATCATGTTAGCTTTATTTGATAACATGAAATCTATTACCATTCTATTCGCCTCCTCTTTTTGCAATTACACGACTCCAACTAAGTTGTCTATTTGGCTACCGGATTTTGGACATGACAAACCATACAACCCACTCTTTTATATTACCTATATAGTGAATTATTGTACTTTAATTCTGATAAGAATGAGAGAGTTAACATCTTCATGAGAAGATACATAATTAAGACTACATTATAATTATGGATTATAACTTTCTAATTTAAAATCACGAAAGGGAAATTTGGAGCTGAAGTAGAAAAAGACCCAAACTAAATTTGTGTTTGGATCCAATCAAAGAAGACATGACAAGAAACTATAAGGAGTGATCTTAGTTACTTAAACTTAGAAAAGAATTTGATAACTGATAGAGCGCAATGAAAACAAAGGATTCATATAGCTGACCCCACCTAGTGGGATTAAGGCTTGGTTGTTAGTTGGTTGGTTGGTTGGTTTGGATCCAGTAGATCTCAGTGCGGGTTTGTATCAAAGGCTTGCATGTCAATTGTCAACTGATCCAAGTTGGACCGAGCTCAACTGCTAATAGGAGCAACTTCCCCTTCCCCCAAAATACATTTGGGCTCATTTGGTGTACAACAACAACCAAGCCTTTATCCCAAAGTTTAGGATTCAAGCAACAAGAGAAACAAGGTGGAGATTGAACTATTTACCAATGAAGCACTAATCATAAGAGAATGGTGACATATTGTACGCCCTCGCATAGTCTTCCCATACTATCATATGACCTGGGAGATCAAAGGGGAAAAGATAACGTTTAAAGTTTAGAGTAAGGGTGGACACTGAAGATCCAACAGATACATGTTGGTCTTGTGAGAAAGAAGGTAATAAGCATAAACATACAATAACCACCACCACCACCAAGCCTTTATCCCACTAAATGAAATCAGCTACATGAATCCTTTGTTTCCATTGCTTTCTATCTAATAACAAGTCCTCTATGTTCAAATAATAAGAATTATCATAAAGGGTACAAAATAATTGAAGACAAAAAATTGAACTAATCAGATTCTCTACAACTGGAAGGGATACGATAAACCCAACCACCAATGTCGAAGAAATAAAGCTAGCAGTTAACTGGGAACAAGAATGAAAACAAACAGCAGTAACATTAGAAGACCAGTAAAGGTGACAAATGGCTGAAGTTGCCGTCCATTATTCTCGAAGAAAAACAAGACCACAGCTATAACTGCGGTTGGATAATATCTGTAACACACAGACCATAATCAACCAGGATTAAGTTTGGCATCAGCAAAACAACACAGCATAGCAATCTCTGATGAGTAACATAAAACCACAACACAGCACAACAATGAAAATATCAGAAAATCAAAGGGTTCAATCATCGCCCTAATTGCGGTGGTGGTGATGCTTGTGATGGCGATGCTTCTTTTTCTCATCATCAGAGTCGCTGTTCTTCTTTTTCTCATCCGGATGATCACCCTGAAATGTAAGTCCAAGAGAATCAGATATTAAAAGCATATTATAGAATAAATTTCCACAACTAGATTGATGTTTATCTTCAGAAAGCTACTCTCAGCAGCAAATTGAGCATATCAGCATTAACATAGCTGCCAAAGACAATGAAGAAAATTTCACTTCTTCGTTTGTTTTAAGTTATCTTGCATTTTATCATTAAGCTATGTAAGGGGAAGTTTAAGCTATGTATGGGGATGAAATATTCCAAAATCTGTAGGAAGTAATAACACATACTCCATGCATGAATCATGATATTGCCTCAAAGCTACCAATGACATTTCAAAACTAATACCAATTCACATAGTTTCACCTCATTCGAGCTGAAAAAAAATCATAGTAATTTCAAGGAAAAAAAATCATAGCAAATACATAAAGGACTTTGGCGGTGTACAAGGAAGAGAAGCTTTTAACTAATATGACATCAGAATCAGCCTAGTATAAACCACCGAAAACCTTCTTTATGGCATAAAGTGCTCTCAATCACATCTAATTTCTTTGCTTCTGCAATAACAGCTTTTGATGCAACTGATGTTGGTATCCTAAATGAATTTTTAGGATGTCTCTGGTCCATGAGAATCCAGCATACAAGCATCGAAATCATATCAATAAAGGTTATACCATCATAAACAAAAATAATAATAATAGTTCAAAGACTATAACATTCAAATATATAAAAGAACCAAGATAATACAACATCACACAACAATAATAACGTGAATCAAACAGCCAAAGAATGCATTTTATACAAGGACATATGCAAGCAGAAGGTTAGATTGCATAAAAAGTAGAAAGAAAGAAAAAAGTAACACAATTCTCACATATTTGCCACGCCCATATCCTTGCTCTTCTAACCCACCATAATAGCTCGGCTGGCTGTATACGCCGCTGGCATCCTCATCCCTATAGCTAGGCATCTTGTACCTCGCACTCTCCTCACCATAACCCAATATCCCGTATCTCCCGCTCTCCTCGTCTCCAACGTAGCTCGTCTTCCCTCCATACCCATAGTTATCACTCCTCCCATATCCAACACCACCACCTTCATACCCTCCCCCTTCACTCCTACGGTACTCACTCCCTCCATAACCTTGGCGCCCATAACCTTCGTCATCGTTTCTCCGATACCCAGATCCATACTCCCCCCCTAAGCGCGCCGGCACTTCATGGCCGAACCCGTAGGATTGCTCCTTCTGGCCGTAACCAGATCCATAGCCCGATCCGTACTGCGGCCTACTTTCAAAACCCTCGTCTCTCCTCTGCCTCCCGCCATCGTACCCCGATCCATACTCCTGGTGCTGGGGGCTCCCGCCATACACCGATCCGTACTCTCCACTGGGGCCATAGGGAGGCTGCGGCTGGGGATGAGAGTAAAAGGCGGGAGGTGGCGGGGGCTGGAAGTCATAGGCAGGCTGGGGCTTGGGGACCTGGCCCGGAGGCAGGAGGCCGTAGCAGTCGCCAGTTCTACTGGCGTTGTGCGCTTCGTAGACAGACATCTGGGAGCCGGAGAAAAAGTTGGGTCGCTGGTAGTCGATGTCGCCAGCGACGGAGACGGGGTAGCAAGTTTCCTCAGACGGTGGAATCGGACGACCGTATGTAAGGGCGATATCGTAGCCGCCGGAGTACGGCGTAGGATCGTAGTCGTCGAAGTCCGTATCGCGGCCGCCAGATCGCCAAAAAGACATCTCTCTCTCTCTCTCTCTCTCTCTCTCTCTCTCTCTCTCGTTCACTCCGCGTGCACGCCGGCGGCGACGGAGACGGATATTTTATAACAGGAAGAAGGAGCAGGGAAATCGCCCTGCAGTTTATTTTAATTACAAAAATATCATTGTAGACAAGATTTTGAAAATCGGACCTGCTTCAGAACGGGTAGATTGAAAAGCTCAAGATTCAATGGTTGAATCGGGGTCAAACCGGAGTCGAACTGGGATAAAATAAAAACTAAAAAAACTAATAAAATATAATATAAACATAATTAAGATATATATTATTCACACATCAACACAACAATTAAATATAAAATGAATGTTTAATAATTGAATTTAACAAATAATATCTTATGTCAATAACCTAAAAAATAATTCCAACTAAATCTAAATAACAATAACCCAACAAAATATTCATAAATCACAAATTGAATATAATATTTAGTACATTATTAAAAGATCTGAATAAATAGTATGTTTTATTAATATTAAAATACTAAATTATTTCATCATTTTATATCACTAAAATACTAAAATACCAAATCATTCCGAGAGGATAGGGGCTGGAGAGAAGAGTGCGAGGTAAGGGGAATCGCGAGTTCATGACTGTCGCGCGAGTAGAGGCCGCAGAACGAAGGCTGAGTTAGGGATCTAGGGTTTAGAAAAGTTTTTTTTTTTAATTTTAAACTCAACCGATCTAACCGACCGGTTGAACCGCGGTTTAGACTGGTTCTGGTCGGTTTTAAGCGGATCCGGTTATAAAATTAAACCGGATCGGTTGGCTGATCGGTTCACAGTTCGATCGGTTGAACCGGCCGGTCCGGTCCGATTTTTAAAACCTTGATTGTAGATGTCGCCGCTCCAACCCGAAAAATTATTAGGTTAGACTGACACAAATTGACAACACCACACTTTTCGATTGGCCAATAACATCACACCGCATGATCATCTACACAATTGGAGTAACTTTTTATATCTGACGCCAATCAGGCGTTACCACATTAGCATTGTAGTGGGCCCCATTATTGATGTGGCAGCACGTGATTGGCCTTGAACTTGTAAAAAACTTCACACAATTGGATAATGTACTGTGATGAGAATGGTAGAGGTTGGTATAATATATGAGCGATGAATATCTCTCTTTCACCACTTAGCACAATTGAAAACCCTTATAGAAAATAGATCCTCTATCATTTTTTATGAAAATTTTTCAAAAAAAAAACATAGAAAATCATTGATTAATATTTGAAATCGATGTACAGCTCAAAAAAATAACCTGATATATGATATTAGATACAGTCTTTCAATATATTAGAGGTATATATAGAAGGTCATGCTTTTCACACCTTCATTTTACTTTGGGTAAATTACATTCGAATCTCTAAGTTCAGAGCATAATTTCACGTAAATTCATATTTTTAAAATTTTAACATTTATTAGTCATTAATTTTTAATATAATTATCAAATGTATCTTTTTTTATTTGTTAAAATTTCAAGTGTATAATTATATCAAATATATCAAATGTATCTTTTCACACCCTTGTAGGGGGAGGGGTAAAATTATAATTTCAAAAAAAATAATATTAAAAAAATCTATTTAATTATTATATTCAAACTCAGAACTAGATGCTAAAATTTAAAAAATATAAACATACGCAAAATTATGCCCTAAATTCGGAAACTTACAGATATAAATGATCTCATTTCATGTAAGTTAAGCTAATAAACATCGTTAGAGATGTACATAACTCTCTAAAAACCTTTTACATGCTATATTTAAGTTTAGAATACAAAAGGTACATAGTTTAAAGTGTAATGAATATAAACCTTTACAAATTATTTGTACATTAGTATGTTAAGTAATAGGCAAAATAATATATTAAATAAGATTTTTTTGAGTGATATGTTTAATTCTCTTAAATAATATATAATTTTAATTAAAATTCAAATAGTTGCTCTTATCATTCTTGTTTGTTTATTGATTCATTTGTCAATTTCTACTAAAAGAATATTTGGTTCATCATTATCTTGAAGTTATATCATATAATATATGATATTTATATATTATTTTTTAATTAATAATTTTATAATTTTATAAAAAATTATTTATAAATATCATTAAATCAAACAGTTATTTTTTTTAGATGACATTACATAACATCAAGATAATATTAAATTAAATACCTCCTAAACGACATATATATTTGATCAAATTTATATTTTATAAAATATTTGAGGTGCACTATATTGTAATTTTTATAAGCTTTTTGGAATTAATGGGGGTAGTTGGGGTTGGTATGTTGGTGGAGGTCAAACCTGTCACACATGATGTGTATAGAAATCAAGCAATATGATGTGATGAACTTTATATTTAAACATCAACATAATGTGAATATTCTATTAATATTTGATTAATATTCGAATCGAGTATTTTAGTCTAGAATGTAAAATAAAATTAATTTTTTTATTAAAAATTATTGAGTATGTGAAGTAAAATAATATTTTTTTATATTAGAATTTGTGTAGAATGATTAAAATTTTTTATTTATTATTATTATTGTTGTTTTTAAAATTAGTATTATTTTGGTCCTGATTTGGCCCTGATTTAGTCCTCGCGCCAAACAGGGTTAAGACTGAATAATATGTTGTGATAATCCATGTCTCAGTGAGTCATATATTTACATTCACAAGAGTTTGGAGGCAAATATCAAAGATAATCTGCATATCTTCTGATTTATGGTGTTTTGTAACACTTTCATGGCATATTTGCAGCTACTCCACCATACTCAAAGCTTTTAAGGCTCACTCGAGCAAAGTTTACTTTAACATTAACCACATCAACCTCTCACTTGCTTTCTTCCAACTTATCGACTGCACTTGATCGACTACCCTGCATTGACAATTGATTATCTAGATCACTAATGTCCTAAAAAGAGAAATAGCACCGCCCCAACTGAGCCTAAAGTTATCAGATCACCTGTGAATCCTCAACAACAATTTCATCAAACACTCGTTTTTTCTAGATAACATAATATAATATCAAGATAACATTGAACCAAACGCCTCCTAAACTAAATCAGACATTTAAAAATACAAGGAGAGAATTTTTCGTATTTATTACATAATTTAATTTCTTTATGTTGTTTAAGCTCGACATTTTCTTTTTCGATACTTCAAAAAAAAATTAGAATCCATTCTATATAGCAATTATACATTACTTTTGTTTGATTAGGACCAAAAAGCCACAAAGCTTTCAAAAAAACATTTCAACTAATATTTTATAATAATTTTAAATTATATAAACATTTTAATATTAAAAATTTAACTTTATTTTTTATTTTACATAAATCTTAATTTTAAAAATTAATTTTATTTGACATCTTATATATTTTTAATAAAAAATCAATTTTATCTCACTTTATTTTATATCATAATATTTAAATAAATTTATTATACTTTTATTTTAAAATAATTCAAATCATCACAAAAATGAACTTCAACAAAATATTGTACTCTAGTTGAGTTAGTGATGTCAATAATATTACATTATCTGATCAAATAATTTTAACTCATTTAATAAAAAGGTTGAGCTCAAATTCATATAATCACATCATCTTAGAAGTTAGAAGTGAGAGTTTGGCTAAAGATCGATGACTGCTTGGTATTCAAATTGATATTAGCTTGAATCGAGTTTGAGACGAATTCATTGAACTTAGTGCAAGCTATAGTAAGATCGGTTCGATTTAGATCAAATTTAACTAGAATTTTATTTTTTTAATAATTATTAATGTAATTTATGTGTATAATAAATTTGTTTACCGTAATTTTATAAAACGAATGCAAGACAGTGATTATAATACGTGTTAGCAATTCTGTCAATATGATCAACTTATATTTAAAATTCAATGAAAAAATTTATTTGTTTAAATAATTCTAAATTTATGGAGGAATTCAAGTTTGTTCCATTATAGTAAATTGAGCCAGATTGAAATTGAAAAGGATAAGTCATGCTCGACTTGGATCGAAATCGGCTATTAAATTCAGGAATAATCTGAGCTATTAACTCTTTTTATAAAATAATATTTAAAAATAATTTTCAAATGCCCAAATATTTATATAAATTATATTTATAAAGAGTTAATTATTATACAATTATTATTTAGGATAAGTTACACCTAGGGCCTTAAAATTAGGGAATAATATCATTATAACATCAAGTAATTTAAATATAAAAAATATTATTTAATTTAGTTTTAAAAAACTATATTATTTGATTATCTTCTAGGAGGTCACTTATCCTATTATTATTCTAATTTTTGCATGCATAGCTATGATATTTTCGATTATTAGAGTTACAATTTTACCTCAAATGACACATCTACCATTTAAGATCATGTTATCTATTTATATAACTTACTTATCATATATAGGACGATTTTTTTCTATGCCTCTCCATCTAAAAGGACCAAATCAGGACCAAAATAATACTAATTTAAATAATTATTTTTTAATCAAACGCCCTGCTTTAATTAGCGTGAGTTTTACGCCTTACGGCAACCGTTCTTCACTCTTCAGCATTTCTTTGCCGCATCTTTCCCGTGTTTTACTTTTTATTTTCCTTAAAAAAATAAATTACATCGTGACACCTCTAAAAATTTATTATTTATATATAAAATTTTTAAAATTTATTATTTTCATGCGCCCCTATCTAACTTTAAAAGCGGAGTGTTACTTATAAATTCACTTTAAAATGAGAAATACTGTTTGAAAATAATAGATTTTTAAAGGTTATAAATGTAAATTTTTCTTAAAAAAATCCTCATTTATAATGGCATTAATTTTTGAAATATCAGTTTTATGTTAAAGATAAATTGGAGTGAGTCAACAGCAATTCAAAATTTTAAACTTTTTTATTTTTAAAAAAAATAATTTCCCTTGAGCTCAACTTAAGGTACACCTATCATAAAAATTGAATTATAAAATCAAAACATTTTAATTATGTACATAATATTATTATTAGTTACAAATAAAATAATTTTTTTGAAAATTTTACATATAGTTATTGAAAATCATTCCACATGTTGCAGAAATACAACTAAGTATTTATCTTTTTCATTAGAGTCGATTAAAAATAGGATATTATAATTCAATTTTTGAGTTATTCAAAGTTAATTAAACACCTTGAACTTTGTTTTTGCATAATTTATAGAAAATTTGTATATTCGCATAAAAATTTAATTTTTTATTCAAATTAATCAAACATATCCTCTAATTTAAGCATGTTAACCACAATTTTTTTTTTTCGTCTTTAATGCACAATTATGTTGGTATAGTCATATTGTATGTTACATAATATATGTCACTCTAATTTTTTATTACAGAATTTTTAAAGATAAATTTTTAAAATTATCATATCTAATTTTAAAGAATAATCACAAGTCATTTCAAAGGAGTTGTATTTTATAGAATATTAATCAAAATTAAGAATTATTAATGTAACTACTATTGTTCGAGGATTAATTGTGTTTTTTTAATTAATTTAACTTTAATGGAGTTAAACTTACATTTCATGATGATATTTTTTTTTTAAATATATGAAAAGAAAATATTTTCTTATAGACATAAAAAATATTCTGTCATCGAATAGATCTATTATCGAACTTGAAGGGAATTTTGAGTTCGGCTCGGCTCGAAATTAGTTTGAAATCGAAATGAGACATGATTCGAGCAGATTTTGGCTCGAAATGACTCGATTTTGAGCCTGCTCGAATCATGATTCGAATCGACTTGTAGTTGTAAAAAATAATATTATGTATACAAAAGAATTTGATTGAAATGAACTTCAAGTCAAATTCGTTAACTCATGATTTGATTCAAAATTTTTAAATCGATTTCAAATTGATTCAAAAATTAAAGGGTAAATAGCATCTGGGTCCCTCTAGTTTGGTCGTATGTGCAAATAGGTCCCTAGAATATTTAAATGTAGCAAACTGGTCCTCTAATTTGATGAAATATGCATATAGGTCCTTGGCCGTAACAGACGTTAGAAATTATTTTCTCTCTCCTCCCTCTCTCTCCTCCCCGCATCTCTCTCTATACGCAGGCGGGTCGCGGAGGCTGGCAGCCGGCGGGCTGCGACGGCGGTCGGGCCAGGGCGGGCGGCTGCAGGAGGATTGGCGCCGCGGGCGGGCGGCGCACGGTGCGGCGCTGGTCGGGTGCACGCAGCGGCCGCTGGTGCGGGTGGCGCGCGGAGGGGCGGAGCGGCAAGGGCAGGGCGCGCGTGAGGGCGCGGGCGGCGGCGGTCGGGTGCGGCTTGCGCACGGGGCTCTCGGGCAGAGCGCGCCGGGCAGGCGTCGAAGCGCTTTCGCGTGGCCCGGTGTGCCGGCGGGCTGCCGGGAGGCGACGGGGTGGAGCGAGGAGGGCGACGGAAGCAGGGCAGTGTGGGACGCGCTGGCATGGCGGTTTCTGAACCGGCAGAGAGGAAAGAAAGAGAAAGTTGTCCCTTTTTGGTCCCTGTAAGAGAGGAGAGAGAGGAGGAGAGAGAGAAATAATTTTCTAACGTCTGTTTAGCGGCCAATGACCTATAGCATATTTCATACAAACTAGGACCAGTTTGCTACAGTTTAAATATTCGAGGAACCTATTTGCACATACGACCAAACTAGAGGGACCCAGATGCTATTTACCCAAAATTAAATGAATTCTGAGTTTCAGATATTTCTAATACGGCTGTCGTAGAATTGTGAGTTGAAAATTATATGAAAATTATAATTATTAAAAAGTTGAGGTCACGTACGTAATTTGCTTTTACAACGCACCGCCTCGCTTCATGCGAGTAACTTCGGCCCCCATTTTCCGTTATAAGCCCAGCGATCTCATCGGCCGCATTTCAAATTTTGTAGTTTCGAAACTTAAAAAAATTTCTAGTTCTGTTCTCTCTCTCTCTCTCTCTCTCTCTCTCTCTCTCTCTCTCTCTTCTCGATCTGTTTGGAGGCGATGGGCGGCTCCCACAGCCGCGAGGGCTTGGAGCTCTACGATGCCGACAGTGATCCCGAAGAAGACGAGTCGGATCAAGAGGAGGAGGAATCTCCAACGCCTACTGCGGGCGGCGGCACTGGCCGCAGCCCGGCCAAAGCCCTAACGCCTGGTGCTTCTGCCTCTGTCGGCGAGGTTGGCGCGATGCTTCAGTCACTGAATCTCAAGCCCTCCAATTCGCCCTCCTCCGTCGCCCCGGCCAAAAACCCTAAAGTTAAGCACACCGTTAAGCTGTACCTTCACACCGGCGGAAGCTCCTCGGCCGCTAAGTGGAACCTTTTCGAGAAGCACGTCCCGTTTGCGTTTGTCAAGACTACCTCCACCTCCAACCCTTCCGCCTTCGATGGAAACTCGGATGATGAGGAGGATGTCAAGGATGAACTGGATGGCTTTTCTCCTTCTTGGTTCCTACATATCGGATCCACAATTCGTGCGTGGGTTGGCCCTGAAATGCGGATGAAGGCCTTTCCGGATGAAAGGAGGGTTGATTTCGTTGCAGATGGAGTCTGGGCGATCAAGTTCTCTGATCCCAAGGAGTTCGGGCGTTTCCAGAACGAGTATCAGAGGTGTCTGTTCGAAAATACGTACGGTTTTGAGGACAACGAAGATAACCAGCTAAAGGTTTTTGGGAAAGACTTCATGGCATGGGCCAAGCCGGATACTGCTGACGATTCCATCTGGGAGGATGCTGTTGACACCTTTGACAAGCCCCCTGTACTCGTTTCTCCGGCAAAGGAAGGACAGTCCTCGATTGACGAGTTTGAGGAAGCAGTTCATGAAGGAGGAATTCAGAGCCTTGCACTTGGAGCTCTTGATAACAGTTTCCTTGTGGGCGATGCTGGTATTCAGGTTGTAAGAAACTTTCACCATGGAGTGCATGGCAAAGGGGTTACAGTTAGAATTTCTGGCAATGGGAACAGATATTCCACTCCTAAAAAGGCTCTCTTGATGAGAGGGGAGACCAACATGATGTTGATGAGCCCATCGAATTTGGAGAAGCCCCAGGCGAGTGGAGTTCACCAGCTTGATATTGAGACCGGAAAGGTTGTGACGGAATGGAAGTTTGAGAAGGATGGTGCTGATATTACAATGACTGATATCACAAATGATAGCAAGGGTGCACAGTTGGATCCGTCAGAATCAACTTTCTTAGGATTAGATTACAATAGACTTTGCCGGTGGGATATGAGGGATCGGAGGGGGATTGTGCAGAACATAGCAAACTCAATGGAATCGCCTGTTTTACACTGGACACAGGGTCATCAATTTTCAAGGGGTACTAATTTCCAGTGCTTTGCGACCACTGGCGATGGATCAATCGTGGTAGGGTCTCTTGATGGCAAGATCCGTCTTTATTCTAAGAGTTCGATGAGAATGGCGAAGACTGCTTTCCCAGGGCTTGGATCCCCAATCACTCATGTGGATGTTACATATGATGGGAAGTGGATTCTTGGCACGACCGACACTTATCTTATATTAGTATGCACTGTTTTTAAGGACAAGGATGGGAAAGAGAAGACTGGTTTTAGTGGAAGAATGGGGAATAGGATTGCTGCCCCAAGACTATTGAAGCTTATTCCATTAGATTCACACTTGGCTGGCAAAAACAAGTTTCAGAAGGGTCAATTCTCATGGGTAAGTTATAGCTTCTTTTTAATAACCAATTATTTAGCATACTTTGGTGGATGGAGTAAATTCCACCTTATTTACATGCAAGTGGCACGATTTTTCTCTCACATCATTGTGAACTGTAACTTGGCAAGACTAACATTGCATTCGTTTGAATGATTACTTCCACTAGGTTTGCCATCATAGTATCTGAAATCTAGATTTACCCATTACATTACTAACTAGACATTTTATTTTGTATAAGCATGAATCTAGTATGTGCCTTCAGAAGTGGCAGTGAAGTATTTCTGAATTTACTTCTGTTGAAATTCAAGTGTACAATGCATTGTTGAATGACCATACCATGCTGTCATATTTGCAACATAATTTTTTATTTATTTTTTCATTGTGGAATCGATTATTAGCCAACCCCACCTAGTGGGTGGTGGTTGCTGTTGTATGGAATCGATTATTACAGTGGATTTTATGCTCAAAATGTAATGATATCTATGTTTGTTGTCAATATTAATAGTTGTTTTGAAATGTTTGGGCTTTTTCAGCTTGTACTGCTGTAGGCTTATGTGACCTGCTCCTAATTTTTTACTCTAGTTTCATATTGACCAAGGTTCTATTGCTGTATACACTTTATTACACTCAAGGTTTTGTTGGTTGGAAGGAAAAGTTTACAGCCCCACTGCCATGATCTCCATTAAAGCCAATTTATAATCATATTTTTGAAAAGTCAAGATATAATCTCAGTTAAGGGGTTTTGGCTGAATTATGGGTTGGATGTTTGTTGACAGTGTTATCTAAACTTGAAACTTAAGATGATTATGTAACAAAACTGCTGACCCCTTCTAGTTTGGGATTAAAGCTTCATTGCTGTTGTTGTAGTGGCCAAAATCAATTTTTATGGCCTGTTTGGTAAGAGGAAGTTTTAGAAAAGTTTTAGTTATTTTAGGGATAGAGAAAAATAAAATTATTTTAATGTTATGATGTAAAATGATATTATTTTAATAATAGGATTTGTGTTAGATGTGAAATAAAGTTGATTTTTTATTGAGATATGTGTAACATGTAAAATAAAGTGAGTTGTAAGGTTGAAATTTGTGTTGAATGTCAAAATAAAATTGTTTTTTTATTATTAAAATTTTTATGTGATGTGAAATGCATATAGAAATATAGTTTGGTGTTTTTGAGAGGGATTTTTGTTGAATTTGGTCCCATGCCAAATAGGGCTTTAGGATAACCTATTTTGAGTGAGGTACAAATAATTGGAGATGATTTAAACATGTAAAATGGAGGGTAGAAGAACAGCAATTAAGATGCATGAATTGACATGGTTAATCAATCTTGCTACTCAAATTGAAGAAAAAAGTTCAAAGAGTGGCATTTTATTGCATTCGATTTCGTAACATAGACCTTGACTTCTTTATATAAAAGTCAGTGTGCCACCTTAAACCTATTTTTGGAACCAAAGTGGGATGTTGTTGAACTTCAGTTGGCTTGACTCAGACAATACGCTTGTCCCTGTGAGCACTAGGAGAGTGCTTAGATAATCTGCTGTCAATCTAATCATAGAGGTTCTTGTACCAATTTATAGAGAGGAGTTAAGACTAATCCAAAAAGGAAGTAACCAATTGACCAGAACAGTCTTTCTATTCTTATGCTCAAGCATTTACTTTCCTAATGAGAGATCTCCTTCTTGGGGCTAACATAGGATCCGGTCAAGGACTGATTGTTCTAGGCTGCATCCTTTGATTGGAGAGGCTATTTTTGGGTTTAATAATGAAAGTGCTTATATACTTTTTTGTTTTGTTTTTTTGAAAAGTACTTACCTGTTATCGAAGATGCATTGAATTATATGTGGTGACTGTGACTGTGAGCGTCAAATATAGCCCTTAGTGGCAATGAATTTCAAACAATGACTTTGTGATGGTGGCACATTGTGTTTATTTATGCAACTAAATATGCATATTTGATAAACGCTTAGATGAAGATTGGAGCTGGCATGAGTAGTAGAGCTCTTTTTGAGACCTAAACCTACCACTGAATTCTTTTTTGCTTGTGGGATATCCAACCGTAGCATGACTTGCTGATTTCTTGGTCTTGATTTTTCCTTCGGGTGTTCTCATATAGGAGTACGTAGCATATTACCTTTTCTTGTGAGACAACTCAAATTTTTTAGCATGTATCTTAGACATGTTAAGGTTATGAATGAAAGCCTTTGCAATTCATGTTTTTCTTTATTGACTAATGACCATGCAATGTTAGTTTATTGATTTTTTTCAGGTTTTTAGTTTAGAACGGTGTGTAAATCCACCAATCTTGTCAAAAATTGTAGAAGTTTTTTTTTTTTTTAGAGAGAGATGAAAACAGAAAATTTATTTTGTACTCCTGGAACCAGAAGATCTCCACATGCTAATATAAGAAACCTTGTTCTGTAATGATCTATCCAGTGTACTTGTCAATAAGGCCCTTACTAATTCAGTTAGAGGACGATATAGTAATTAGAATTTTAAATTAGTGGATGAGAAAGTGTATAATTGCAAAGGTAATGATAGATTGGTTAGAAAGAGAACTAACATTAGCTGGGTGGCGATCCTAGCCTGTTGTATCCCTATATAAGTACTGGCATGTGCTAGTAAATGCAACAGCCTCAAACTTCTGATACAGAAAAGTGGGGACTAAGGATGATGATTATGGACGACACCATAAAGAGGACTTACGTTGCTTGAGAGAGGATAATGGGAAAGGTGGAGGGCTTCAAGAGTTTCTGGAAAATACTCCTATAGTGAACATGGATTCCACTTTCATATGTACAGAATTTTTCATACTTAGAGGGAGTTTAGTTTATTGTAATCTAGATGTTATGTTACATTTTCTTATGGAATAGCTATTCCCACATTTACTTGTTCGATTAGTTATTCCAAAAGAAATCACTATTCCACATTTCATGGAATAGTCATTCTTTCCAGATTTCTCAAGGAAACTTGGGGGGTCACTTTCCTTTATTTAGAAATCAAGATAAATAAATGACAAGTGTTGATATATATATATATACACACATGCATATATATATATATATATATATGCATGTGTGTATACTTATATGTGTATGTTCATATATTTGTTTGTATACTATGGAGTGTGGGGGAGAAAGGAAGGGACTAAAAGTTCTTGGATTGGCAACAGTGGCCTCATCAAGCAGCACATGGTAAATATAGGGATGGGTAGGCTAAAAATAACTTGCCATATGGTTATTGCACGTGACCTAGCTTGCATTTCGGAGAGAATATTGCCTTATTGTTGGCCCTAACTAGTTTGGAGTTGTAGCATTCTTAGCTATGAAGTATGGATACTTTAAAAAATTATACCATGTTCGTGTTGGACACACAAACACAGGAGCCCATGCGAGGACACGCTGGGACATCGTTCCGGACATGCCACATGTCTTGTCCTAATAAAATAATATTAAAAAAATTAAAAGACGCTTTTTGAATACGCAAATACACTTTAGGACATTTTAGGACACTTTTGAGATACTTTCAGGATATTTCTGAGATACTGGCACTTTTAAGATGCAGAACATTTTTGAAACTTAGGACACTTCTGGGACATGTATAGGATAGAATTGGATATATTTAATATTAATATTAAATTTATTTATTAATATTTTATTTTAATAAAATGTATGGATATATTTACCTTATTTTTATTCTTCTTATTAATATTTAAAATATTTATTATTTTTTAAATTTTATCTAATAAAACTAAAAATCTATCTCTTACTATTATTAAAATTTTACCTTAAAATAAGTCAAAATTTTAAGCTAATCAAGCTAAATTAAATATCTTCCTCCTTTGTTACTCGAAAATGAACCAATTGTATAAAGTTTGGAACTGTAGCTTCACTGTTACCATTCTCTCATTCTCAGTGCCAAAATTTTTTTCTCTTGTTATCATTCTCACTGTGGTTGTCCTAACAAGCAAAACTGTATTCTTTTATTCTCTCACTCAGTTTGCAACATAAACTCTAAATTTACATCTCAAATCTCTTCAATGGCAATGTCTGTTCTCAACTTCTCATCTTGATTTTACGAGACTGCTGTGCTGCTCACAAGTTATTTATACTTAAAAATATGTAATTTTTAAGTATGAATTATTAATTTTATTATTATTGTATTTAACGTGTCAACCGTGTTCGTGTCCCATGTTTTGGAAATCACCTTGTTGTTGTGTCGTGTTATGTCATGTCCTCATGTTCTTGTGTTGTGTCTGTATTTCATAAGTTCTTAGTCTTGTTGTTTGATTTTTGGGTAAAAAAAGAGAAAATATTTTATTTTATAAATTTGAAGGGAAGAAAATTTATTTTAATATTGAGAAGTGTGTAAGATTTGAAATATAATTGATTTTTAAGATTGAAATTTATGTTGAATGTGAAACAAAGTTATTAAAACATGTGATAAATTAAAATATTAATAAAATAAGATTTTGCCTCAAAATAGCCTTGAATTAAACAAGGCCAATGTTACAGTAAAATGATTAATCAGGTAATCTATTTGTGGTTGGATCGAGGAAGCAGACACAAACAAATTAAATTCCCCAAGTATTATGTTTTGGTGTCGGCGTTTTTCTGAAATGTTGCTCTATTATTATGTTGGCTATCTCAGCTAACTTCCATTGCATTTATGACATTGTCCAAGTCGTCTCCAAGAGAACAACTATCTTAGGAAGTTCCTTTTGATGTTTGGTTTATTTGCTGCTTCATGCTTGTTTTGAGGTTTATGTTGTCCGTGCTAAAATGCTCACTCTGATATCTAGACTTATCATTATGAATTTGATAATTTACCATATCTTCACCTCTTTCATGCTGTTCTTCTTTGTAGTCTTACCTGTTTCCCAGCTGAGATTTCAATTCAAATTAGCCTTGCAAGCATCCTCATTCTCTCTCTTTATCCATTTTATTGGGTGTTCGCAAGTGATTTATTCAACTATCTATCGTGAGCAGGTTACCGAGAACGGCAAGCAGGAGAGGCATCTCGTTGCAACTGTCGGCAAATTCAGCGTCATCTGGAACTTCTTGCAGGTGAAGAACAGCAACCACGAGTGCTACCGCCACCAGGAAGGGCTCAAGAGCTGCTACTGCTACCGCATCGTTCCTAAAGATGAATCCATTGTTGATAGCCGCTTCATGCACGAGAAGTTTGCTGGTAGCGGCTCGCCAGAGGCTCCACTTGTGGTTGCGACCCCGATGAAGGTAAGCTCCTTCAGCATTTCAAGCCGGCACTAAGTTGGCCAATCTTTATCATGTTTTAGTGTTCTTTTATCAAAAAATAACTTTTAATTGCTTCTGTGTAGTTTAAACTGCTTTTGATTGCTTTAATTACTTGCCACTTCATTGTGCTGTATTGCAAATATGTTTCGAGTTTGCATCATCATTGTAATAGTTTGGTGCTCTAAACTGCTACCTGCTATAAATAGCTTTTCGTTGTGCTTGTAATGCAGGCATATACTTTAGCCATTATCAATGTTTTAATGATCAATTTAATATATCTCTCTTTCTTTCTCTATCTAGCTATATAAATGTTTATATATATAGATAAATATCTTTAAATATAATATGGAAAATTGAAAGTCAATATTTAACAACAATAACAAATATTGTCATCGCTAGGTCCCAGGTCTCTCAAATAAAAAGGTGGAGGGTTGCGTTTGGCAGTCAACAGTCAACAGTTTGCATAAAATTTATCGAAGAAAATTGACGTGTTTTCCAACACAGGGCCTTACTGTCTCTCCTTTTTATTACTACTGTCTACCTTAGAGTCTTGGACTAGCAGAATATGCTAAGTAAATAAGATTAGTCATATTTGTTAGGTTGGGTCCCAATTCCCATCATTATCATTAATTGCGTTATGTAGGGTTAATTATTGAAAGGATCCTATAATTTAAAAATTTTCTGAAAGATCTCTATTTTTGAAAAATGTTATAACATTTTAGGTTTTTGTAAATTATGATTATTATATAACAGGTCTTATTGACGATTTTTGTCAGCATTTAGAGAATATTATATTTTAAATTTTTAATTTTTTTGTTTTTATTTAGGGGGCGACCAGCACCCCCTCTCTCCCCCCCCCCTTGCCCCCTCACACATGCTTGCGCAAGAGTGGCGAGGGAGTGCCAGCGCTCACCCCCTCCCCCTCCTCTCTCTCCTCCCCTCGCCCTGCGCAAGCACGCGTGCGTCTGCGCGAAATCGGCGCCCGCCTCCTCTCTCTTTGCCCCCTGTCTCGGCGAGGTGTCGATGGCAAGGTGGCATCGACAAGGTTGCAACAACGAACGACGTTGACACGACGAGGAAGTGGCGGTGGCAGCGAGTAACACAGAATTTACAATGACAAAAATATAAAAATTTGAAGGAGTTTTAATGGTAAAATTAAAAGTCCATTAAATTTTATAACAGAGGGACGGGAACCTATGTAATATTCAGTAAATTGTATGGATTTTCCAGTAAATTTTTAAAAATTATAGGCTAAACAGTAATTATAAGTTAACTACATGGGCCTTAATCCTTATGTATATACTTTCTCTTCAATTTCTTATGATTTAAACACGAAAAGAGTCATGGATTTTCGTCATTTATCTTACACTATTAGACTTTTTCATGAATGGCTGCACTAGTTTGATAATAATTTATTCATTTATTGATTTTTTTGTATATCATATTGGTTATGTGTGGGGTTCTGCATCATAGCCGTACACGTGGCGGCAGACATTGCATTGGATTCGAGGTTAGGATCTCCTCCAGGGTTAAGCCAACTAAGCTTGATAGGTTCAAAGTTTCTTTCTGCAATGAGGTTTCACTTACCTTAGTACTTTAAAGCTCCTGTCACTTACCTTAGTACTTTAAAACTCAGGTAACTGATTCATAACTTCTCCATTTCTTGTCGTCAAAATGGCGACATTGATGATTGGAAATCAAGATTTGTTGTGACCGGCTACTTCAAGGAGAAAAACACCCCCAATGCCTTTAAATACTCCTTATATATCTGTATAGAAGGGGCATTTCGGCTAAGTTCTGCGATTGACAGTCTTCTTATTTATTCTCTTATACTTTCTTGAAATTGCTTGATAGCAACTATTTCGTCACTGTGAAACTTTTTCTTGGCTCGGGTGGTCTGTGTGGAACTTCTCTGAATCACCTTGAATCCTGTCTCTTAATCTCTCTTGTTGAAATCTCCTTTTTTTCTTAGCTAACCGTCTTCCTACAAGGAATTCACTGTATTTTTTTTTTCTTTTTTTTTTTTATGCATCAATCAACCAATTGGATTTGTCTTCTTGGGTAGATTACTTCATGTAAATGGATCAGATAGAGACTTAGGGACCTTTGTAAAAAAACATTTGAGTCCTGTTTGTCTAGGAGTTTAAAATTAACCTAGTTTAATTTTAACCAGGCATATCACATCACACATAAAATTTAATATTAAAAATTAAATTTATTTCACATCCTACACATATTACTAAAATAATAACTAACTTATATCACATCCCTCACATATTCCAACATAATAACTAGCTTTATATCACATCCCTCATATATCCCAACATAATCACTAACTTTATTTCACATCATTCACAACTTTAAATAAAAAAATATCTCTATCCAAATTTAATTTTAACCTTCTTAAATTTAACCTTACAAACAAACACACTCCATGGTAAAAAGGATCTGTGTGAGGCAATTCAAAAAAATATGGACCTGTTCAAAAGATTTTAAGGGAAAAAAGACTTTTTTTTGTCTTATTTTCTCTCGCTTTGTAGTACGAGTGGCGGGAGGGAGAACGAGCACCACGGGTAGAAAGAAAGAAAGATATGAATCGCATGTAAGATGCTTGAAACTTGAAAGAGCGGCGGAAATTAGTAAAGAAGATTTGAAATAAATAGAAGAAAGTTGGTGACTCTAAAATCATGGTGGGTTCGTTTGCCCTCGAAGGCAAGCTTTCAATTGCATTGATGTTCAATTAATAAATAGAAGAAAAAAAATTTGCCAACTGAGTTTGTGTGAGTTTGTGTGAGTCGGTGATTTTGAACAGTTTGATTCGTGTCTAATAAAATTTAAAGGTAAATTACATATAAGCTTCTAAGGTTAGGAGAGTTGTAAATTGATTTCAATTTTTTAAAAATTTTAATTTAATCTTTGATGTCATAGAATTTTTTTTTATATAAAATTTCATCGTTTTTTCTAGCTTTTTTTCAGGAAAAATATAAAATTTGATTATTTTTTGTTAGGTTAAATGGCACGCACATTTTAAAAGTTTTTTATATTTCTTTTTCTTCACTCATCCGTGAAAATTTAATACAAATATAATATTTAATTTCTCTTTTTTTTTAATTTAAAATTAAAAATATTAATATTAAAAATTATAATTTAAAAATTAAATGTTAATGATACTAATAAAAAAATTAATAGACATAATATTTTTATAATTTCAGAAATTTAAATTATAGTTTTTAAAAAATTGTGGAAATTATCATTTCCACAATTACTTATTCAATTCAGATTTTATTTTTTTAGACCTCGTTTGGTTCGAGAGTTAAATTTTAAATAAAAAAATATTTTATTTTATAAATTTAATAAAAAAATTAATTTAATATTAAAAAGTGTGTAAAATGTGAAATAAAATTAATTCTAATATTTGTATCAAAAAAGCCCGAACCAAATAAATACACTTGAAAATGATTTTATTCAATTTCAGTAAATTTCATATATAATTATAAATAAACCAAAAAAATAACATTATATATAGCTCTACTAAATTCAATTTAAAAATTAATTTTCAAATAGAATTGCAATTATAAGATGTTAAAGCAAGAAAATGTCATTATGTAATCATAATGTACTCTAACATAACTATGTTATATATTTATTTATTAGTTAATTTTGCTATTAATAATTAAATATTTTATTGAGGGAAACATAAACCATAAAATAATTTAAAATTGCGACAAGTATCAAAAGCATTTAAGTAACTTTAGATAACGGAAATATCTATAGGAGCAATGAGGAAGTGAAATCGTTTCCCTCTTTATTGCGCATTAGCCTACGATATGTGGTAATTTATGTGTGGTTGGACTTTCAATATAATATTTATATAATATATCAATATTATTTATGCTATACATATAATTTTGAGCCAAATCGAATCATGTTTCGAGTGAGCTAGAGCCAACTCGAAATTGGCTCGAAATGAACTTCGAGCCAAGATCCTTAGCTCATAATTCGATTCAAAATTTTCGAACCGATTTCGAGTCGATTCAAAAATCGAACGAGTTCCTAGCGAGTTTCGAGTTTCAGATATTTTTAACACCCCTAATTGAGTGTGAATCAAAGCGAAAGGTTTGAAGAGTCTAGAGCGACTCTAGGGCTCTTTAGCAGTTTAGCATGATGAATTGAGACCATGCCGGATGAATCTGGAAACCTAGACAGAGAAGGTGGCAGGGTGGCCAGCTCATTCAAACTCTTTCGTAGCTGAAGTTTAGACAAGAGCTCATCAGCTGCATCGTCTGCCCTATACAAATAGGCGACAACATTCTAACTGTAAGCTTTAGTCTTGCCTCTATCTTTTTTTTGCAACAACGTACTCTAATACGATATAATTATGAATCATAAATTAACTTATATAAATTATATTTAAATATAGATTTGAGAAATTTAAAATGGATTCACAATGAATTACATCTATGCAAATTATATTCAGATATAATTTCAATAATATTATAGTCAACTATGATTTTAAATATGAGATTCTAAATCAAGCTATAAAAATTATATTCTAAGGCAATTTTTGGTGAAAATCAAATTGTATTCAAACACAATTTAAGATTAGAGTTTTAATCATATAAATTATATTCAAATCGAATTATTTTCATATATATAATTGTATTAATACGATTTTGAGTTCTTGTATATAAATTGTATTCAACTATGATTATAATTGTTAGAATCATAATTGGGCAATATATATATTATATTTCAAATATAATTTGCAAAATATAAATTGTATCCTAATATGATTTAATTCATCAAATTGAAAACATTTACATGCATTTTTTTGCCGATTTTTAACTTCTAAACAAACTCGAATTAACTAAAATTTGAGGCATTAGTTATTATGATATAATAATTTAATTTTAAAATAATTTATTTTTGAATTAATTTAGTATTTATTAGATAATAATACGCTAACAGTTAAGTTAATTAAATTATTTTTAAGACAATTTAATTAAACTACTGAATTAAAATATAGTTTACTAATATGTTGTGAAACATGATAAAAAAAAAGATCAATTTGATCATTTCTATTGATTAATTAAAAAATATATTTCTTAATTTATTTATGTATTATATTTTTTATTATTTTTCTACATCAGTCAAAATTTTTAAGAATCAACCATCATAATCATAATATTTTTATTTTTATTTCAAACCATCAAAATATAATTAGACAAAATATTCAAGTAATTTAGTTTCCAAATTGATTTGATATTTCATTGGATAATTATTTTTTATTAATTGAATGAAAAGAGTTGACATCAAAATGATTAAATAAGATTACTAATTTAAAATATAATTTAGCTAATATATATTATTTAAACATGGTAGAAAAAATAAAAAGAAATATTTTTTTAAAATTTTTTTATTTATTTTATTTAGCTATTTGCACTTTTCCTGTTTCAGCTAAAATTATTGAATTTAATTTGAGTTATACGATGAAAATATTGATTTCGATATATTTAATTTCAGTTTTTTCTAAATTATATTTAAATTTATAAAAATTAATTAAATTACGTGGCAGTTGCCCGATTGGCACGGCATAATTTTGCAAAGTTTTCGTTGAAGCTATGGCAGGTTAAATATTTTTTTGACTCATTTGATTTAAATATATTTTATAAATATTTAAAATTTTACAATAATGATAATCATGTTTTTTATTTCATTAATTATGAATTAATTACATAAATTTATTATTTTCATCACACTTTATTAATCTCTTTCTCTTTTATTTTTAACACAACCAAAATTCAATAGCTCATTTTTGCTGAAATTTTTATTATTCTATAATTTATATGTCTAATTCATCAAAAATTTTCTCATATAAAATAAAAATATATAATAATACAATTATTATTATTATTATTATAAAGTTAATTTTTACATTAAATTTGTGTGGGATGTAAAGTAAATTTTATTTTTATTATTTAAATTTAGGTAAGTTAGGAAATAAATATAATTATTAGTAAAAATATTTTTTAAAAATTTAAGAATCTTTTTAAGCTCTAGTGAATGAAGTCAAAGCTTATTTCATAATAACTTTAAAAGTTTAATAAATATAAAAAAATTTATATTTTGAAACTGGATAAATATTAAGTTACTTTTAAAGGAGTTTTTAAGTACTTAAATAATAAAAATAAGTTAAATTTATTATTTTAAAATATCAATTAAATTATTTTGATTTGAAAAATAATATTTGAAAGCATTTTTAGTTCAAATATCTTGAAAATTTAAACCCACGTAAATTCAATAACATCATTTTACACATACTTCGAATTTAAGAAACTTTATTCAAAATAATAATAATAATAATAATAATAATAATAATAATAATAGTAATAATAATAATAATAATAATAATAATAACTTCAAGCGTTACCGAAAGCATTTTTGCGAGCTTTCAAGGCACGGCCGATCGCCGGGCGGATAAAGTGGGGCCGTGGGGCCTACAAAGTCGACGTGGCGTCGTATAAGTGGTGGGGACAACAACGTGGTGGTCCAGGGAAGAAGGAACGGTTGGCGCAACTGATCGCCACGTGTCGCGACTGCGAGACTCTTCGATCTTTACCCGGCCGGCCCAACGAATCCCGATCATGTCTGGCCGGTGAATCTGGGGGCTCCACGTTAACCGGCCAATCGATTCGTGGCCCAATGGGTTGTTAATAATATCCAATTTTGATTTTTTTTTTGATTATTATTTTTTTTGAAATTTGTTTTTATTAAAAAGTTTTATTGAAATCTTCATTAAGAAATTAATTGAACAAAATTTAATGACTCATTTCAAAATTTTTAATATTTGTGGTAAGCATGCATTCAAAATTTATCATGACTTAAAAAATTTATAATTACAATAAGAATAATAATAAAATAATTTTAAATTATGTAATTCTATATTATATATATAGGTGTGTGTGAACTCAAAATTACATATTAAAATGTTAAAATACAGTTATCTAATGATAATAATTCTTAAATTATTAACATTATTTTATTTAAATTTATACTTGGGACGAGCCTGTAGGCCTATTAGTTCGACTAGATTTGATCTGATTATAAATTATGCCATTTTGATGATACCAATTCTTACAAGAAGTACTGTATTTATTATCTCATCTTACTCATTCCATCTTAAAAAGCGTTCAATCCATATATTTCATTGTTTTTCTTTCGTCTTAAATCATCACGTCTCACTTTTAAATTAAGTTATTTTTTGTTTTTTTGTAAAAATATCTTTTTTATGCTTAACTTTTTGTAGACAATTGTTGTTAATCGAACAAAATTAATTAAATTTAATTTAATCCTCTCATTGGCAAGGATTAGGAGGCAATATGATTAATTTATTTCTATTTAACTCAATTCTAACATGCATATTAAAATTGTCAAGCATTAAAACCTGCATTCAGCCTATTATCAAACAATGAATAGCCCTACTGGGACCCTAAACTATTAATTTCAATTTTTATATTTTTTAAACTCCATAAAATCAAAAAAATTAAATTAATAAATGAAATTGAAAATATAATTAATAATCAAGTAATAGCACCAAAATAATAAAAAAAAAGAAATAAGAAATTAAAATTTTCATTGGCATGATTTACTTTTTTTTTTTTTTTAATTCTAAGTCATGGCTTACTACTATTTATACATACTAGTCATTTTATAAGATTGATGTTGAAGTAGTAAAAGTGTCAAGATCAGAAGAGGAGTTATTACATAGAAACCGACAAGGCAGAAAACCACAGTGCCTATCTGTCAGCGATTTAAAAATTTTTTATTAGAGAGCAGTGTTTACAAGAGAGTGAGCAATAGTTAGCCTACAATCTGAGAGGGGAGATAAAGGGAGAGAACATTAGATAGGATTTGAGCCCTTTTTTTCTATTACAATGAGATTTTATAGCCTAAACTTATCTTTCGGTAGCACTTCAGAGGAATAACTTCCGTCTCTAGCTTTACTCTAATGATGACTGTTGACTTAGAACATCGTGACCTTGCTTGTATGGAACGTACAACCATACTTCTTAACTGCGGCATGAGGCCTTTGTTTGTACTTAAACTGTGCGGGCAGTTCGGCATGGGGCGTTCGTTAATCCAATTCGATAAGTGACTTTCGTCATGCGTCCGTCATCGGATTCCTCTTGAGATCTTACCACGTAAACTTTCACGTGTACGTTTCAGATGTGCCAACAATTGATTAATGCGCTATAAATCATGTCAATTTTAATAAAACTTCTAGAATATGAATATCTATATATTTTAATTGGTTTCAAGCTATCCATGATAATTGGGTTAAGCTGAGGGAAAAGCTATGATTTTATCAACCGGCGAAAACAAATTATTATTATTTTTAATATAAATCAATAAAAGAATTTAAAATGTGGATAGTATTTAAATAGCTGTGATCGAATCGAACACGAAGACCGGCTCTGCCCTATTTCGTAATGAAGATTCGGTGAGCAAAACGGTCCAAGGTAATCTCACCGGTCGGTTTCCTTAGCCCCCATCGTCTGCGACTTATATGATATCATATATCTGCCGCGTACCGGCTCGTATTCCCCCCGAAGAATCTGAATGGCCGCCTCCCCTTCTGGGCCACTATTCTCTTCTTCGCCGCCGGCGATTCCAAACCCTAACCCTAGCCCGTCTCCCTACGCCGTTGAGGCGAAAAACATGCTGTCCCGCTCATGCTCTGACCTTCTCCATCTGGCGGCGGGGGGGCCGCAGCCGCCTCCGCCGCCGCCGCTGACCCGTCTCCCGCGTGTCATGACCGTCCCGGGTATCCTCTCCGACACCGACACCGAACTTTCTAACGTTTTCGGCGGACCTCCCTCTCCGTGTACGGCTAGGGAACGCCGCATCGTCGTCACCAACCAGCTGCCTCTCCGCGCCTTCCGCGACCCGGCCTCCGGCCGCTGGTCCTTCTCCTGGGATCCCGACGCCCTTTCGTTCCAGCTCCGATCCGGACTCCCCGGCGGCTCCGCCTCCACCGACATCGTCCACATCGGCACTCTCCGGGCCGATATCGACTCCTCCGAGCAGGACGAGGTAGCCCAGATTCTGTTTGAGGAGTTACGCTGCGTCCCCGTCTTCCTCCCTTCCGATCTCCACCAGCGGTTCTACCACGGTTTCTGTAAGCACTATCTCTGGCCCCTCCTCCACTACCTCCTCCCTCTCTCCCCTGCCGTCCACGGCGGCCTCCGCTTCGACCGCCGCCTCTGGCTCGCCTACCTTTCCGCCAACAAGCTCTTCGCAGATCGGGTCATGGAGGTCATCTCTCCCGACGACGATTTCGTCTGGGCACACGACTACCACCTCCTCGCCCTCCCTACCTTCCTCCGCAAGCGCTTCCCGCGCATTAAGCTAGGATTCTTCCTCCATTCCCCTTTCCCGTCTTCCGAAATCTTCCGCACCATCCCCGTCAGAGATGAGATCCTCCGAGCTCTCCTGAACACTGACCTTCTCGGTTTCCACACCTACGACTATGCCCGCCACTTTCTCTCATGTTGCTCTCGCCTTCTTGGCCTCGACTACGAATCCAAGCGTGGTTACATCGGTTTGGACTACTACGGACGAACTGTGACAATCAAAATTCTTCCAGTCGGCGTTGATATGGGGCAGCTTAAGGAGGTAATTGCCTCTCCGGAAACTGAATCCAAGGTCCTGGAGTTAAAAAGCAAGTTCAGAGGTAAGATCTTACTACTGGGAATTGACGACATGGATATATTCAAAGGCATCGGCTTCAAGTTTCTGGCAATGGAGCAGTTGTTAGAGGATCATCCAGAGCTCCGGGGGCGAGCGATCCTATTGCAAATCGCCAATCCGGCGAGGAGCCAGGGGAAGGACATTCAGGAGGTTCAGGAAGAAACACGTTTTATCGCAAGGAGGATTAATGAGAAATATGGCTATCCTGGGTATGACCCCATTGTCTTCATTGATGAAGGTCCCCTGCAAACCTACGAGAAGATTGCTTATTATGCTGTTTCAGAGTGCTGTGTGGTCAATCCGGTAAGGGATGGAATGAATTTAGTGCCTTATGAGTATACAGTTTGCAGGCAGGGTAAGGAGAAAATGAGCATGATCGTGGTTTCGGAGTTCATCGGGTGCTCTCCGTCGTTGAGTGGAGCGATCAGGATCAACCCATGGAATGTCGATGCAGTTGCCGAAGCTATGAACTCCGCAATCACCATGCCAGAGGCAGAGAAGCAGCTGCGACATGAAAAGCATTACAAGTATGTGAGCTCCCATGATGTTGATTATTGGGCAAGATCATTTGATCAGGACCTGCAGAGGGTTTGCAAAGATCATTTCACCAAAAGGTGTTGGGGAATTGGTTTTGGATTGAATTTCAGAGTGGTTGCTTTGGGGCACAGCTTTAGAAAGCTTTCAGTGGAACACATAGTTTCTGCTTATAAGAGGACAAGCAGTAGGCTGATACTCTTGGATTATGATGGGACGATGATGCCGCAAAGCTCCATTAATAAAGCTCCCAGTGAGGAGGTTGTGCAAGTTTTGAATCTGTTATGTGCAGATGAAAGAAATGCTGTTTTTGTTGTTAGTGGTAGGGGGAAGGATTCATTGAGCAGGTGGTTTGATTCTTGTGAGAAGTTGGGGATCTCTGCTGAGCATGGGTACTTCACGAGGTAACTTCTCATGTTTCTTTCCTTAGAATTTCCTTTATTCTTCGTATCATCATGAGCAGCATCATGGAAATATCAATGTCATGATTCCATTTCCAAGGTTGTTCATTTGTTGTGAATGAGGCGGATGCTTTAATAAACATATATTTGTCTACAAGATTGAAATAATCATAATCACTAGTAGTTTATGTCATGTGAATTAAAAGGGGAAAGGGAAGGAGAGATTGAGAGGTGAGAAGACGAACCTGGGAGAATAGAGGACACCATAAATTTTTGGGAATATTTTTTTCTTTTAAATTCATCAGATTTGACATGATACCAAACATAAGTCCTACTTATAGAATTCTTGCACATAATAATGAAAAAGGAATGTACCTTACCTAAAATGCAACTGCTTAAATAATAAATAGTATACTACTAAACCTTCAAAAGTTACCAAAACTATAAGAAATGAAGCTAATACACAAGCTGCAATCTCCTTTGATTTGTTTATGAAACTGGAAACCTATTTCATAGTTTCTCATCAATGAATTGTTCTCAATAAATGCAGATGGACCAGGGATACACCATGGGAGTCATCTCAGTTAGCTGTAGACTTAGAATGGAAGAACTCTGCCGAGCCAGTAATGAAGCTTTATGCGGATACTACCGATGGCTCCTACATCGAGCGCAAGGAAAGTGCGCTAGTGTGGCACCACCAAGAGGCCGATCCTGATTTTGGCTCATGTCAGGCAAAAGAACTCCTTGACCACCTTGAGAACGTTCTTGCAAATGAACCCGTTGTTGTCAAGAGAGGACAACACATTGTAGAAGTGAACCCTCAGGTAATCCTCAAAAAACCTCCAGTTCTTCTACTTCTGACAGTTAAATGTCCTTTCTTGATGCATCAGCGAACGTTTTACAGGGTATAAGCAAGGGCGTGGTTGTTAGGAACCTCATGTCAGCCATGAAAAGTAGAGGAAAACCTCCCGACTTTGTACTCTGCATTGGCGACGATCGCTCTGATGAAGATATGTTTGAAGCTGTCATGGGTTCTTCTCCGAACAAGCCACCGTTTTTACCCGTGATTTCTGAGGTGTTTGCCTGCACAGTAGGTAACAAGCCAAGCAAGGCAAAGTATTATCTTGATGACACTGTTGATGTGATTAAGTTGCTTGAAGGTCTTGCTGCCTCCATGCTGCCAAGTAAAAGGCAATGTCAATTTAAAGCATCATTCGAAGGATTTCTATGATATTGGCAAGAATAGAAGATTGAAATATAGTCTTTTCGAAAAAGGAAAATTATACTTCTCTGCAGCCAAGTCAAAGGCAATGTCAACTTAAAAGCATCATTGGAAGGATCTCTATGATATTGGCAAGAATAGAAATATAATCTTTTCAAAAAGGAAAATTATACTTCTCTCGCATTTGGAAGACTGCTTTCCGATTGTTTGTTGTAGATGTTTTAGATGCTTAAACAGTGTAAAAATCACAGAAGATAGGATTCTTTTCTTCTTACTTTGTAGATTTAAATCATTATATGAAATGATAATTCCATTCCTTCCCATTCCTATTATTCTACTTTGCTTGTTGCTTTTGTCTTTAGAAAGTAAATTGATTGGAGTTTTTAGAAAGATGAATTAAACATTATTTTTCCTAATATTATCTAAAACAAAACTAAATTTCAGCTCTTGTTGTTTAGAAATATTCAGTTGAGGTTTATTTGATACAGTCAATTTTTTTTGGGGTATTTATCTGCATGCCACACAAACTTTTTAAAATTACACCACACACATTTTCTTCACAAAATTTACACTATGGATTGTGAAGAAAGTGTGTGTGGTGTAATACATGAATATTTATGTGACATGTGGGTAAATATCCCATTTTTTTTATACTGCGTGAAGGAGAAGCTTCTGTTTTTTGTTGTGTTGAGATGAAGTTACGAGACTTCACTTTAAGTTTTTAGCAAATGGTATTCTACTGTGTTTACTTTTGCGGCATTTAATAGAATTGCTTGATACAACAACTCTGAAGAGTTGAATTGCTCTGCTGTGTTACTGTGTATTGAAGAGATAGATACTGATGCTTTGTATTGTTTTGGTTGATACTTTGGTTGGTATTGCATTCAGAACTTCGTTCAGTTCATATTGTTCTTGTACAAGATCTATATAAAAAAAAATTACACAAAGTTCTATGTTGCATATTTTCTCAGCTATATCTTGTTTTAAAAGTGTATGTTTGAAGTAAAAAAGAGTGTACGTCACTTATTCAATGCTCCTTGTTAGCGCGGCTATTCATCTCGCTCCTCCTTGATTTGAGATGCATCGGCTTGATATCTCGTCAGCTAGCTGTGCCAGTTTTATTGCTTGTGTTGCTCATCTCTAAATAGAAGTACTCCGCCTTCGTCCTTGTGTGTAGATAAGAAAATAAGCTTCGAAAACCTAAAAAAAAAACATAAAAAACTTAGTTTTGATAGAGAAAAAAAAAACAAATAAAAAACTATCCAAAAAAAACTTTTATGAAATATTTATATAGACATGAGGAAGAACCTGTTTGAAACTTTGATGCAAACTGAGGAACCAACAGAAAGTTTTTTTTTTTTTTGTAGTTATAAAAAAAAACAGAGATTTTTTTCAAAATGGGCCCTTATTCTGCATGTTTATTTTTTTTAAATATTATAATATAATACTGACAGTTTGTATTTGTTAAAAATGATTCATTATAATGGGTCTTTTTCTGCTAAAATTTATTTTTAATGCAAAAAAAGGGCAAGATTTGTATAGGCATTTTGGGTGATTTAGACTTTTGACTTCGAATTGACTTTTTTTTTGTCTTTTTTAAACTTTATTTATTTATTTATTTCCTTGAGTTGGAGTTAATTATCACTCCTATTTTTTCAATCAATTTTTCCTTTAAACAAAGTATACAAGTGATAATGCAAACTTATAATATCAGTTATCTATTCCATTAACAAAAACATTTATATTTTATTTTAATTTATATTATGGATAGATACAAGTTTGAATCTTATCCAAATTAATGACAAATTTGGTCATGTATTAAAGAAGCTATCATATGCATATAATTATTTTTTTAATCCCAAGCACCACAAATATTCTCCAACCCAATTCCTAATTATACTAGCGACTCTTATTGGTATCTAAATAAACTCGTTTCTCAGTAGAATAGGAGAAGCTATGCTATTCTATGCAGTGTTGTAAAGATTAAATCAGATTGTCCTATTAAATTAGTCTTCCTGCGAGTTCATATGTTCTTATTTCTTTGATATGAATTATTTGAAGATGATAATAAATTAATAGAATAAATATATCTATTATTTTAAATATTTGTTATTATTTCTTGTAGATAGTATTATTTTTTAATTTTTTTTAAAAAAACAGCATTTTGCTGATTTGATGGTCAATTTATTCTTATTTTTTCAACATTATAATTCTTAAAAACATTCTATTTGAAATATTAAACAGGCAAATTTCACCTTAAACGGGCAACATGAATACTTAAAAAACATTCTATTTTCACCTAAATAAATGTTTTTTTTGACCTTTTTTTAATAAAAGTTTTAGCAATTCAAATTAAAATATGTCAATACCATGAGTCTGAATGTTTAGCAAATGAAATGTAATTTTTAAAATGGTAAATATCATCTAAATTTTTAAAATTTGAGCATAATATTAGGAGATTTATGATTTTTTTTTTTTAATAAGCTACTTAAAGTTTACATTGATATTTCAATTAAATTTTTTTATTTAATTTAATATTTTTCCACATTTTATCTTTCCAATGAAATTTAACTTTTTATTTTAACATAATGGTCTATATGACAATAACAAAAATAACAAAGTTTTACTATTTAAAATCAGTTATATTAATGCATTTAATGATGATAAATGTTGAGTGATTATGAATTGCTGAAAATAGTAAATTTTTTTTTTCACTTTATTTTTGAATTTATTCATTTTTTTGACGTTACTTAAAAATTATGATAACGGTGTAGTTCGAATCTAAAATCTCTCGATATACACATAATCATGCTCCTCGCTGAACTAAAAGAATACCACTACAGTAAATAGTAAATATTACAGCACAAAGAAGGATTCATCGAATGTTACAATTGAGCTAAAGAAGTTTGGTTGTTTATGCCAAACTTTAAATTTTGGTTTAATTTTGAAATAATTTGCAGTTGGATACTCAATCGATTCATTAGTGTTTTTTTTTTTTATGAGATACATTAGTTAAATTTTGTCGCGACTAGTGTTGTAAAATCTCAGTCTGACCGCAAACTGGCACATCATTTGATCTAACTTATATTAATGTTGAAGTACATATCAAACTACATCAAATTATAATAAATTAATTTTTCTTCATAATATTTATAATTTTATAATGATAATAAATCAATATAGTAAGTAAGTTTATTATTATGAACATTGAATATCATTTTTAGTAGACAGTACTATCATTATAATTTTATAAAAATAAAAGAGATTTACTAGTTCAACTGGTTCGGTATTTGGTTTGGTTGGTTCGTCGTGAATGAAACAGTAGGCAAATTCTTAATCCAATCTAGTTTTACAACATTGTACGTAACTTTATAATATCTTTTAGATTCATGTTTAACGAAGAAATAAAAATAAGTAAATATTATCTGATTACTTAAATTAATTAAGTTCTAATTTTACATAGGTTCACGAATTTGAATTTCTTTTTGTTTGGTCCTTATGAATAGAAATAATTTAAGTTGAAAATTTAATCTTGGGACGATTACCTATATGCTATAAAAAATTTCAAATATTACCTATATGTAAACTTTTTCGTAAAATTTGAAATATATAGATAGTTGTTTAAATTTTTCTTTATTCTCTTAATTCCTTAGATCCTCCCCAATGGCTTTAAAATCACCGAAGAAGTTGTAGGCCCAACTCTTTTGGGCTTAGGGTGCAACGCGGAGGTTCTTGTTGACTAGAAGCAGGGAAGGTGCAACAGATATCGTGCTTTGTGAATGACGGTTGGCACGAGGATTAGTTGCTCTGGTGGTCAGTAGGGTGCATTTCCACAGATGACGTGCTTTGTCTTTACTTAATTATGCACGAGACTCTGACCATTGTGATACCATGCCTCCTGCCAACGTAGCCATGCATAGGTAGGGATGGTGATGTGCGTGGAGACGGTGGCTATAGGGTGTGATCGTGACTGAGAAGTTTGGGCACGAAGGAAAAATAGTAAATAGGTAAAAGATGGTTTATTTTTTTTTAAATGAAAAATTAACGGAAGAACTAATGATAAACTTTTCTATTAGATACAGAAATAAATTTAAATTCATAAAACTACATGCGATAGAAGTCTAACGTCGAGAGCACGAATGAAATTAACACAATAAAACGGCGGTGTTTTCCGTCACTTGGGAGCTGATTGAAAGCATGATTTGAGTGGAGGGACTTAATTGAAAAATAAAATAAAAACCCTTTTCCACAATTAAACAAGTAGAAGCTGACTGCAGATAAAAAAAACAAAATAACATTCAAATAAATTTTATATTATTCTGCCGCCGCCAACTTAAAAGAAAAAAATACCATTAAAAAAAAAAACTCGATTTGAGCTCATCTTATCCAATTGGGTCTACGTGTCTATCTGGCCGCATGGTCCCACTGACTTGATCTATAATGTAATAATGCCACTAATATGCTCATTAATCCAAATTATATCCATAAAAATTATTGGCGGATATCAACCCGAGTTCGAGCGAGTTGGTCTTAAACTCAGGGCGGTAGACTTTCGAGTTTCTTCCAGTTAAACGTTTATATCTGGATTCAATGTCGCATTTCGGCTATACACATGGCACCTAAAGACTCATTCAAATTTTATTTTATGTCATTGTGCATGATATTTGGTTCATCAGTCATGATATTTGACTAATCTTGCTTTGGCTTTACAAGTCTCGGAGTACGAAGCTTAAAATTCAATGGGAGGGCGAAAGCTAAGGCAAAGATTTTGCTTCCCCTGATTAAATACATTCGAGCCACCTTTTCGGCCCGAGTTAAGACAAAGGAATGGTCTCACTCAGGTGGAGTGGGCCTTCATTAAACAGAAACTAAGTGAACTCCGAACACGAGGATTCAGCATCCTATGACCTCTATCATGATGTTTGGACAGCCGTACTTCCCAGTAACATCGGCTACGATGTTTGCTTATCAGCTGTTGCTGCCTCAGTTCAGTGGAGACCGCTACGTTGGCATAGCTTCCATTAGCACTGACTCCCATCAGTCACACGAACCAAGGATCCGAGTGCTCTTGCCACTAACAATGATTTTCTTGGAGCCGGCAATGGTGGGACTAGCAATATGGATCTAGTAGTTATAATATTCCAACAGTATGAAGCCGACGAATATAATATTTTATTCTGAAAAATCCGCTGAACTCCACTACAACTTACTTCTAAATACCTTTGGGCAAAGTTCTTGAGAGAGAGGAACATAGCTTATATTCTCCACTTTTTCCTTCTTGTACTGGTCCATTGACCAAATCCTTTTAGGCTTTAGTGAAACACTTTTTTCTTAACAAAATTGGTAGACATAGGGGAAGCTATCCTTGAACCACCTTAAATTTCTGTATTTTTTTTGGATTATTGCTATTTCTCTGACACTGAAATTTTAGGATAGAAACATCGCGTGCTGCTAATTCTCAAAACTTTATCTCTCTCCATCAACATAAACCAAACGCATTTGATAATTATTTGGATTTGTACATTATAATCTCATATGTGAATTTATCCTTCTTTGATTTATACTTCAATTAGAAACAATAATTTAAATACGTAGAGATACATATTAATAAATATATATTTTGCATTATTTATATAATTATTTGGGTAATATATTAATAAAGTTATGTGAATTTATGGTCTGTTTGAATTATTTAAACTCAAATAAATCTCTATTTATATTAATTATTTAGGCTCAATATAATTTAATATAATTAATACGGAGTTTTCAATTTATTGTCATGTTCTATGTAGCAGTAATACTTTCTATTGGGAAATGATTTTAAATGCTTTCTTGCGAGAATTTTTTAAATATTTGCAATATAGTAATTAATACACTAAATAGATTATAATCAGAATATACATGCTACATATGCATATTAAATATTAAATTCTCATTAGAATTTGCATATATATATATAGATGTTAACACATGGTTCCAACGAAGTATCCCTGCCATACACGTGGCGCCTAGTTGGCTTTTGGCCTTCATTTCTTTTAACTAATCCATCTCTGTGTTCTCACAGGTCAGACCTCGGTCAAACCTCGGACACGAGAGTTCAACCAAGCCTCGTCCACGATGAGCCAGGACCATCCCTGGTAACATAGTCCTCGATGTTACAAAGTGTTGCCTGTCACAATTAAGCTTGGTCAGACCGCGCCGTTCCCCGTACAAGACGGTTTTTCCAGACCCACAAATCAAGGGTCCGCATGCCCCAGCTGTCACGGATCCCCAGAAGCAGTACTAATATTAAAAGTTAGCATCCTCCTTTTGCTGCTTTCGGTCCCTCCGACGGTCAACAAATAGCGCGAATTCATAGCTTGTTCACCTCCTTTTTTCCGAAAAATCAGGATAAAGCTGCACTATCTGCTGCCTACAAATACCTCTAAACAGTCTTCATGAAAGGGAGAGAGGACAGATCAAAAATCAGACTAAGGAGGATCCAAGATTATAGATCAGGGTGCAAGCAGCTTCTGTGATTCTCTCATTTTCATTGTATCAGAGCCCCAACTAAGGAGCTCCTTTTCTCTCTCTTTTTTTCAAGCATTGTATTAAGCCTTCACGACTACCCTTTTCCTCTAGTGAAATCCTTTCACTGATCGCTCGGTGGACGTAGGGAATTTCCTCCCTGAACTACCTTAAATTATTGTGTGCTCTTCTGGATGCCCCGAACTCTCTTGCTCTTTCTCTTTTAAGCCTCCACTAACAGGCTTACCTCTTTGCGCGCCGCTGTTTCCCGGAATTCTCTCTCTTTTTCGGTATTTTTTGAGATCCTCTACATCCTACGTCAACAATATATATATATTTGTTATATTTATTCTCATTTTTATTATATTTATTCTCATTAGAATTTCAATGATTACCTCTCCTTAAGTTAATGAATTTAACGGTCTGATTTAATAGCCGGAAAGCCAACGGGATAGATTTCAACTAATAATTGTTAACGAATATTAGTAGATTTTCTTCATTATGTCAATCAGCTGAATGTATATGACCATATGGAGCATCTTAATTCATATGAATAAGTGAATTTTTTTATTAATTATTGAAAGGTAATTTATAATTATAATTTAATTTATAATTTTTTAAAAATTTACTGGAAGATATTTATTTTAAAAATATTATTATATAACAGATATGTACTAACGATTTCTATTAGTATTTGAGGAATATTTAATTTTACATTTTTTAAAATTCTATTTTTACTACTGTTTCTCTTTCTTCCCCCCACCCAACATAGTCGTGCGCGCTTGCACGGAGGAGGGCGGGCGGGATGCCTGTCTCTCCTGGTGTGGCACTGGCAATGCGATGAAGTTGCATTGATGAGGCAGCGGCGGAGGCAAGACGGCGTCGATGAGATAACGACAGATGACAAATATATAAAAATTTGAGGCTTCTTGAAACTTTTTTTGGTTATAAAGAGACTTCTTGAACTTGATCAACTCTAATACACTCTTTTGACATTCCAATTTATATTATATTATATTATATTACATAATATATATATAAATTTATATTGTTATATCTTAATTTTGTATATTAAACTTTTGATGAAAAATAAGATTGATTTACTTAAAAAATTATTTTAAAATACTCATGTCAGATCAATTTCTTTATAAAAAAATTAGCCTCATAAAAAAATGACCGCCCAAAAAATAAACTTTTGCAGCTTGATTCTAGTATTTTTGGTTAAAATGTAAAATAAAATTAATAATTTTATTAAAAATTAATGAATATGTGAAATAAAATAATATTTTTTATATTAAAATTTATATAAAATAATTAAAAAATTTATTTATTATTATTATTATTATTTTTTAAACTAGTATTATTTTGGTCCGAATATCTTCGCCCAATTCTAAAATTCTAAACTACAAGTGGAGGCGGCTCTGAAATAAATGCATCAAATTCAGCTTTTGAAATAATTTTAAATAAGTGAAACAATTTTGCTTGGAATAATATATAATAAATGATTTCTATTTTACAATTTTAAAATTAATTTGAAGTCATAATTATAAATTTAGTTTAATTTGATTGAAATATATATTTAAATTTTTTTATTTATATATATTGATATATTCACTTAAAATAAATAACTTATAAAGACCAAAATCGTTACATTCTGCGTATCAATCAGTTTATTATTGTTTTTTTTATTGAGTTATTATATTTTAATTTTTTATAAGTTATATTATATTAATGAGAATGCTTACTTTTATGTCTTGTAAATATTTTGTTAAATTCCTATAAAAAAAAACAAATTGGGTTTTATTTTCGGTCTAAATTTAGATCAGGATAAATGTTTTTGAAAATGATCAAAAGGAAGGGACTTATTTGCAATCTCCTCATTTAACCCTCTTCTTCTCAAGCCTTCTTCCCAAATCAAGGCCGTGCACGGTGCCAACGCACGCGGCCTTCAGGCGGCTCGCCAACACCGTCTCGCTGCGCCGGCCCCGCGGCACCCCTCGTCGCCGGCCCCACGGCGTACCAACTTGCCGGCCGCTCCGCAGCACCCGCACACATGGCTGCCCACGATCCACCTCCGCACCGCATTGCGCAGACCACGTTGTCGGCTTCCCGCAGATTCCGCGCACGATCGACTGTCGCTGGCCTGTTCTCCTCCACTTTAAAAGCTTTCAGAGGTATGGATTAAGGGGAATGATGGATGATGTTGAGGAGAGTTGATATTGTTTCTGAGCTTGAGTGGAGTGCACAGTTAGTGTTCTCTTGACAATGTAATTATACAAAATATAACATGCAAGTACAATATCTGCTTGTATATTAAAAGAGGACGTTACGAAATTACTCAAATGATATCGTACGCGACGTAACTCCATCTTATTTTCGTGAACATTTAACTCCATCTCTGGAGACTCGGCCGTTGATACGTAATTCACAAAGGACCTTACGTGATTTTCTAACGCATAAGTGTTCTTAATCAACTTCCCAATTGCTTCGTAATACTTGAAGGGTTTCCTCTATAATGATTTATATTCTGGGTGAACCTATAGAAATTAAAACTATATTCATATTTGTTTTCAAGTTAAAGATTAACCTGACTTAATTTTAACCTGACATATCACATCACGCATAAAATTTAATATTAAAAATTAATTTTACTTCACACCCTACACACATTACTAAAATAATAACTAACTTATATCACATCCTATCTCAATATATAACTGACTTTATATCACATCCCTCACATATCCCAACATAATAACTAACTTTATTTCGCATTATTCACAACTTTTAATAAAAAAATATTTCTATTCAAATTTAATTTTAATCTTGTTAAATTTAATTTTACAAACAAACAGATCCTATAGGTTGAAGAAATATAAAGTATTGCTACTCAAATTTGATAAATAATACTATATTACACTTGAAAAATTTCTTTTCACAGATCATCAGTGGCATCTGGTACATTTTTAATTGGATCCCATCCCTATTTACTCGACCCAGTAAGTTCATGATACTTCCTATATTCTTTCTTTAATGTTTCTCAAGTATCTTTGAGTTATTAATTCATTTTCTTAGTACACATTTGGCTTTTGTAACCTTTAAATATTTCAGTCCAAGTCAAAGATGTTGGATTCCCATTAACCACATCTCTGTTATTGTGTTTCTCAGTTATTAGTAAAATTAAGATATCTTTTTCTTCGTCGAAATAGTTTGGATCTCTAGTTTTCCTAGTTGCTTTTAGATTCGAGGGATTGATTTGTGCAACTTCTTCTGTTTCTGACACTTTTTCATCAGTAGATGTGGTTGACGCTAACTTTCTAATTGACAACTTACGTTGACCCATGCGTCAAAAACCAAAGTTCATATTGCCTAACACAAATGATGTATTAGAAGTAGATTAATACAACAAAATAGTAGTGTTGATTTAAAAATATGAAATGTGAAATAAATTCAAATAACCAAAGATAATATGCATAAAATGTCATAAAATCGATAACTCTGAGTTAGAGCTCATCATTATCTCTTTTTAATTTATATTTACCGTGGGCTCAATAAAGTGAATATTTTACATTCTTGCACAATCGATAACTCTTCATAATTTTTTACATCATTATTGCATCTATCAACTCATTTAGGCACAAAGGTCAATTTAGAAATTTTGTTGTTTGGTAAGCAGCCTAAAATTAGATTTATATTGTTTGGTAGGTTGTTTGTCAAAAATCTCAAATGAGCAAAATTATAATTTATGAATACTTTCAATTTATAATAAATTTTAATAATCTAAATTTTCATCGAACACAAATTACAACCTTACAAATTAATTTTATTTTTCATCTAACACAAATTTGAATTTTAAAATTAACTGTATTTCACGTTCTACACATTTCCTAATATTAAAATGAATTTCTCTCACATAAATTTTATAAAATAAAAATTTTATCTTTACTTACCCAAAGAATGTAACACCCAACCCATTTTAATTGTCTTCTCGGTTGGAGAGTGCAAGTGTATAAAGGTAATATTATTTTATTAATACTTTTAAGTTATAATAAATTTCATTAAGTTTATTTTATGTCAACAATTAAAACTCACAAATATCGAAATAATTTGTATTATAAATAATTATATCATATAAATATGCTTCAACCATAGTATTATAATAACATTGATTTATTTTACGTGAATAATCCTATCCTAACTCAGATAATTTACAAAATATATTAAAAATACTAACACTAACATATCATAATAAAAATAAAAAAACATCTTAAGTATAAAGGTAAATACAAATATTATTTCAGTATAAAAATAAAAAAAGAGACGAATTATATTTTGCTATATAGAACAATACATGCAAAACACCAACTTATATAGAGAATAAGAAATATTGTACTTTGAATACAGTACATAATTTAGTACAAGCTCAAAAAAAAAAAAATACATCAGTTTCTTTCTTTTCTTTCTAAATTTTTCTAATGTCGTACTCCTGCTAAAAAGCCAGCTAGTAATACAATGCTAACTTTAGCACCAACCTTACCTGACGGAGTAGTATTCATATTGTCAAGTGAAACAACTTGTTTTCCTTTATCTTTCACTTGCCCTAGATTGCACTGAGAGGCAACGTGCGAGCTAGCATTAGTGAGTCTTGTATACTCTTCCATCTTTTGCTTCGCTTCTTCAACTGATTGTACCTTAAAATAAAGTGCTCTCGGATACTTGTCGACTATAGTGTGGCATTCCGCCCAACTAGTAAACATTCCTTCTTGCCTTCCCTTTAACACCAAGTATAGTGACATCCGAGTTGACCTACATATATTTCTTCAAACAGTTTGATAAAAAAAACAGAGAATAGCTGCATAATTATTTCAATATCACTTTTAATTACTTTAACAAGAAAAACAAATTGCAAAATTTGTAACAAGAACATAAAAGAAATTCAAATACAATAATGTGAACCAAAATTTATAGGCAATATATTTATGTGATTCATCTCAAAAAAAGATTTACATAAACATTAACAGGTATGCGAACTCCGAATTTCCAAATAGCATGTACTGCAAATATTAAAATATAACTGAATAGAGACAATAATACATAACAAGCACAAATCCAAATAGCATGTATGGGGACCGAGAAGTTCGATTGCAGAGCAGAAACTTTTTAAAAAGAGCTTCAACAAAACAATTGATACAAGCAGGATTGTAGAGAAAAAAAGTAGCTAAATAATGAAATTGCTAATATAAGCAGTTGGAAGACATAATTGATTGACAAGGCCGTTAAGCAGAGACACAGAATAGCACATGATTGATACAACCAGTCTTCATTAATGAGAACAAATAAAAATCATCCGTTTTAATCCTTGCTACTTGCAACTGAAAAAAGATCTAACAAGTTTCAATGCCGAAAATGTGATCCTGAAACAAAAAATAGTATGTGATTGTAATCAAATAGATAATATAACTTGTATTATTTTACTTTTCAATTGCAATCGAAATACCTGTATGGGATGACCACAACTCATTGGTTATTTAGGACCTGATTTTCTTTCCCAAATGTGAGTCTCCAATTAAAGGACGGCTGATCGATTCAAGTTCATCATCGATATCATGTACTGTCATGTCACCATGAAGACTAGAACTATTAATATCTTGTCCTTCCAGATATTTATTAATCTCAGCATCACCCAACACTTCTGTCATTATGTTGTGTAAAACACAATATGCAATGACTACTTTAACTCGAACGACAAAAAGATATGGTTGCATTTTAGCCAATATTTTAAAACGCAACTTCAATATCCCAAATGTTCGCTCAACAATATTTTTAAGTGATGCATGCCTGTGATATACAGTTTTTCAGGACACTTGTAATGTCTTGATGCAGGATTCTTAAATAGGCCAATGTGATATCGATGTCCCTTGTGTGATGCTATAAACTTAGATGTATTCGCATATCCAGAATCTACTAAATAGAATTTTCCTGCAAATTGATTTTCATTAGTAAGGAAATCCATTTACAATTCTTCACATATTTCAATTAGGATTATTACGCACCACTTGGAGCCATAAAACCTCCATGAGCAAATACATCACGTAATACAGTCATGTCAGCGGCAAAACCTCCCCAGCCAGGGTGTATAAAATGGAACATTCCGTTGAAACCGACAGCTGCCATAACGTTCTGTGATAGACCACCCTTTCGATTTCTGTATTGCTTTTGTATGTCCATACGTACATGTGCATCAATATGAGTTCTATCTATTGCTCCAACAACATTCTCCATATCAACAATAACATAAAAATAAGTATCAGCAAAACATGTTTCAAGCACCTTAAAATATCAATTATTACAATATTTCAGTCACCTTGAAATATGGATAATGAGATTTGCTCTTGGCTAGGATGGGGTTGACGTCATCATTTTGGTGTGGCATGCATATGAATTCATTTTTTAGCTCCACCAATCCATTTAAGTCTTTATTAAAAACCCAACTAATGGTTTCAGTAGAATGCTAGAATAACTCTGAACATTCACGTACTGCATCGTCATGTGCCACTATCTTTAAAACGATTCCTAATTACTCCTGGCATGACATGTTACGTGTACTCTCCAATAATGATCTACATTGTAATATATTCACCAGTATTACGAAATCAGAAGGCACAATATAGAAAGCTTGCCTCGCATGTGCTTCGTGACCATTAAGTAAATCGACCATGTACTCATGCTTACTAAATGGTCTAGTGTACATAAATTTCCGTAATGACTTTTCTATTTACCTGCTTACACTGTCAGTTATTTCTCGCACATGCTTACCTATTGCTTGGGCAACCATCTCCTGTACATAGGAGATGTTCCTATCAATATTTTCATTATGGTTGTCAGGATTCATTGAAGTTCTTTTTTTACCAGCAGTAATCTCCAATCTATAATACATAAACAAAATATAAATTTCATGTAATAATCAAGTAACTTGGTCAAATAAACAACATTACCATAACAGAAAATAACTAAAACTAGCATCGCAACATTCAACTAAGCAAGCAATCAAAACACAACAAATATCTAGCAATTGTTCGTGACTCTCAAAACTTCAGGAATCAGAATAAATAGGTTCTACTTGAGATAGCCTAACAAATTAACACAAATAATAATTAGTTCAAATAGACATCAAAGAAATTGTGAGAAATCTAATCATCAGACTTATTACGATGGGTCCACGAGGGAGCAGGAGTAAGCTTAGGTACTACCATATCAATCCAAGCAACAAGATCATCATCCTCAAAATCAAGGAAAATCAGTTTAAGATTGTCATTAGCAGCTACATGCTCCATATTTGCTGGCTTTCCTGCACTTGATAAACTAGGAATTCTGTTGACTTTCTCAAGACAAGCTGAATGTAATTTATATGAGCTTGTCTTCTGTTCGTTGTAAATTGTGAATTGACTGGTATATTCAGGATCAATTTCTAACTTAGTAAACCGTCCTCTAGAGAAATTTGAATCTTTGGTAGACTTCCCTCGTAATCTCTTTTTGTTGGATCCATCGCTCTTCACTTCTTCACTATCAATATCGTGTATGGTCTGCTTACTCTTTCTCGATTGCATTTTTTCTGGCTTAAAAGCACGAGCAGTACTAGCTGCATAGATGAATTCCATCTTCTCGAACTTCAGAAATTTTTGGCTAAATCATACACGATACTTATCACCTTTGGTCTGCAACATAATGTAGAATATTATTAAATTTTGTCTTATAAATAAAATATTATTAATTAGTAATACAATACAAAGGGATCGATTCAAATTTGAATTTTTACCATAAAAAGCTCTTCCCAGAAGTGTAATTCCATCTTTGCATACCCTTTCTTCTTATTGAACTTCCACCCGGACAACTGTGAAAAATCATAAAATAACTTCCAAATTTCTTTAATTTTCCTCCATCCACTTTTCAATTTATGCAATGAGAATGGCCTTCCACCTAGCTCAATATATCGTGCTGTAACGATTGGCCATTCAGTAGCCACTAGATTCCCTGAGTGAACTTGATCCCTAAGTTTTGCTTCATATATTGCTTCAATCAACCATTCCTTTTCTAATTCTCATAGCCCTTTAAACTCCCAATTGGCGGGCTTGTACTCATCGTTATTCTCCGATTTCTTAGCTATCTGAGATGACTTTTGCCTTTGAAATGGCCTATGATCTTCACTCAATGAACTGCCATCACTCTTGACATCAATTGAAAACATCTTTCTTTTTAATCGTTGTACGTTAATACATTGCTTGGAATCTGTTTGGCAGTATGTTAGACATTGAAATAAGTAGACAAAACTATTTCATTGTAAATATTCATGATAAATTCAATGTATGATTAATGTATATACAATCTGCAATATCAAAAGTAATCAACACTTACGCTTGAAATAATCTGTTATCAACCTATTTCGCATATGACCTGATCTTGTATTGTTGTTGCTAGACAAACAGTCTTTTGGTTGAGGACAACTCGTCATCCTAATTTGCAAGTATTATAATCCATGCTCATATATGGCTAACAAGATGATAAAAAAAATGTTTCATTAGGTAGTTCCCTACCAATATTTTTGTGTAATATATTTAAACTTTCTTAAAAAAAAAGTTGCACGTGTAAACATACAAGAAAATAATACATATTACAGTTACATTTATTCGTAATAATACTGCTGTATCTCTTAGCCAGATCTGTGAAATATTTGCTATTGTGAAGCTAATAACCCAAAAACAAAAAAATTATATATATTTGCTTATATCCTAATCTGATACCTACAATTATAAATTTGCAAACTCCAATCTGTATGTTTATTTTACAATATATAGCCAAGGCAGTAGACGTTGAAGTCGCTATTGGCTGTTTCCCATTTCAATCAAAACCATTCTCAATAGGCCAACATGAATCCAAAACAACAACACAATATAATTTTTTCGAAAGAGTACACAATTGGGAACACTCGGTAACTAGTCTGCCCAATTAAATATCATATCATAATAAATTAAAAATGTTTTTTGATCTCAAATTAAACACCAAGGACATACCCTATGCTTCTACAGACCACATGCAATCACAGGTAGGATATCAAACCAGAAATGAGATAATCAACATCATTAGGGCCAGTGCTCAAATTTGCGACAGGGGATCGTGTTGCTAATTCAAAAGAATCAGTTTAGTAAGACCACATCTCAGGTGACAATCATGATGGCCTAACCATGTTAACTACAATTACACTGGTAATGTAATGAACTGCAAGTATAGAATCATGCTTCAACCTTATAAGAGGAAGTAACTAATGCTGTGAAAGTCAACTGTGAAAGTTCAGAGTATTGCCAGTTGCCTTTCTAACATCAACCGACTGAAAGGGGCAAAAAAAATCTATAATTTACTGCTGTCAGAATAGGCTGAAAGCCTGAAAATAGAAGAAATAAAAGCATCATAAATAAATTTAGCCTAGAACAAAAGAAGAGAAAAGTCATATTTTAAAAGAATTGAAAAATGGAGAAGTAATATTTATTTGTTCAAATGCTTTGGCACAATGAAAAGGTATATCAAATGAAAGATAAACTTGTGTGAATAATCCCAGTTGTCGATGTGCTTGAACTTTTAACCAAATTAATAAAATTTATATCATAATAAAGTATCTACTAACAAGTATTTCATAAAAACAAAACTGCAAATATTAATTTAATTTGAAGCAAAAAAGATAATCTACAACTTGCTGCAAAATAAAAATGAAGGAAACAACTATCAATATATATCTACAACTTGCTGCTAAAATATTCAATGTTTGAATAAATCTAAAATAAAATAAACCACTACATCACAAATAGGATCTTGAGACAAATTTGAAATGACTTTTGAGAGAAATGCAAAAACTTCTCTCATTTTCAAAAAGACTCTCAAATGTATTCACACTACAAAACAACTTGTAAGTTTGATTTGTGATAATAAGAAGTATCAGTTAAGTATTTTGTAAGGAATGCATTGCCATACAATGTTACTATCACATTTTCTTTTAATTCTATTAAAGACCTAGGAAGGACTAATTAGTGAGTACAGTTTCAGGTAATACGAGGTGAAACTGGGGCACGTAAGTACGATTTAGCTTGAAATGAGGTGAAACTATAATATAATTTTGCCCAATACCAGAACAAACATTAATTAACAAATGTCACATGAATGAATTATGCTTGCCTGTGTGATGACCAAAATAATAAAATAATCAAATAAAAAAAACTTTAAACTACAGCACCCCAGATTATCAGTAATGTACATTGCAAACAGCCCAAAATACAGTTAAGCATTTGTTTCAGCCTATATCACCTTCAGATTATTAAATTAAACCAAAGAAAGACTTGTATGGCAGATAATAAGAACAAAGAATTAATCACCTTACTATTCAAACAATGAATTAATCACCTTCTCAGTTGTCTGAAACTTGTAGGCTCCTCAAACACAGGCCAAATTTAACTAGTTAAAATCAATCACTCCGCTCATAACACAGACTTGCTGAGAAGCCTGAAAAAAACAAAAACGTTGAGCTTCTACGGTTTCTGCAATCTCCTCGATTGTAGAAACCATGACACACAAATAACTTATAGAACAACAAGTTGGAGCAATATCAAACAAATTTGATGTTATCAAACCACTGCAGTAGGTGACAGCAGCGGAGGCTCTAGCGGTCATAGGAAGAACCAACCTTCTCGATCGGCTTGATAACATCAGTCCCTTCTACTCACTGGCCGAGCAAGACGAATGTCGCCAATGCCTGGATTAGGGTAAATCTTGTTGTTAGCTCACTTTCCCTTATTACGCCGCTGACGCCTATCAGATTTGCGACAGCCGGCGAAGCAGCGAAGGAAGAAGAGGAAGGCAGTAATCTTCTTAAATGAAGAGCAGTTAGGGTAAATGTAGTTGTTAGCTCACCTCAACTTGTTACGCCGCCGTCGTCTAACAGATCTGTGGCAGCCGACGAACTAGCGAAGGAAGAAGAGCAAGGAAGAAATCTTCTGAAATGAAGAGAGGTTAGGGTAAATGTAGTTTTTAGCTCACCTCAGCTTGTTACCCCGCCGACGTCTAACAGATCTGCGGCAGCCGGCGAAGCAGCGAAGGAAGAAGAGGAAGGAAGAAATCTTCTGAAAGGAAGAGCGGACGGTTACATTGACTATATCCTCGCTGCCTTCCTCTGCAGCCATGTAGGTGAGAAGAGATCGATCGTCGCCCACTGCTTGAGAAATGATGGCTTGACCGTAATTTTGGCTTGTGATGACTGTTTGGTTCGCATATTAAATTTTGGAGAAATTTACCAAAGTGTCCTGCCAAACAAGCCCAAAATGTCATAAAATCGATAATTCTGAGTTAGAGCTCATCATTGTCTCTTTTTAATTTATGTTTGCCGTGGGCTCAATAAAGTGAATATTTTACATTCTTGCACAATCGATAACTCTTCATAATTTTTTACCTCATTATTGCATCTATCAACTCATTTTTGGCTTGGCAAAAAGCATAACATTCTCATGTTTACCTCTCCACCATGATACCAAGAATAATTGATATTGCAAAAAAAAACTTAGGTTAAGAATTAATCAAGTGTAGAGATATAGTAATTATCCCAACCACAATATCGAAACATCATTGCTCACATCTTTAACGTTATGAAAAATCAAAAATCAGCTAAAATATGCAGCAATCTCATAATATCATCTTTTATGCGGACCGAAAATGTATGCCTGCAGGTTTTTAGAAAACCTGAGCGTGTAAGTCGTTTGATATGACAAATGTATGCTCGATTAGGTGACTCGCGTTTGACAATTTCATAAAATATGAATCATAAATTGAACTATACCACAGATCAATAAAAATAATATGGTTCGAACAAGTGTAGTATCAAATGATATGGAACCATGAAAACAGCAAAATCACAAAACAGAAAAACCACAAAGACAATATGGTTCGAAAAAGTACAGTATCCAATGATGTAAAAACATAAAAACAGCAAAACCACAAAACCACAAAACAGAAAAACCCAAAAAATAATATGATTCGAACAAGTGTAGTATCCAATGATGTGAAATCACAAAAACAGAAGAGACACAAAAACAATATGATTTGAACAAGTGTAGTATTTAAAAAAGCACAGAGATAGTAGAAAACACATAGAATATTAAATATCATAAATCGTATAACTGAACTTACCAAAGAAGCAAAAAGACAGTAAAATCAAACCAATATATTGAAAATAGGAAGTGCATGTAACATAAGCTAGTACATCCAGCAATAAATAGAAAAGCCAGCAAATAATCAAGGTAGGAAACAGCCAACCATCATTAACTCAAGTAACATAGCATTCACTAATAAAATAAGAAAAACAGCAATGATCAAAGTAGCAAACAACCAACCAATCATAATTAATGGAAATAACAATTAAACAATAATTTTAAGATAACAAAAAAATATATAAATTGTAGTTGAGAGTAACATGACATGTTAAGGGGGTAACATGACATCTTTGAAGAGGTAATATAACATGCATGAGACAAATCTAACAAGAACAGTAGAGAAGACATTAGCTTCAATTTGTAATGAAGCCTAATAATAAAAAGTAAACTCTATCTCAAGATGAACACATGAAAACTCTCAATAGCAGATAAATGTAAGTCAAATGAGAATAAAATCATTGTAAGATGATCCTTGTATTAATCAACAATATCATAGAGGGGCATCATAATATGAACTAATATAAAATAATAAAAGCAAATCCAAGAACATATTATTGCAGCCATGAAAACCCTCTCAGCAGTAGCCAAAATGAGATTGAAATCTAGCAAAATCAAATCTCATTTTGTAACAAAAAAAAATCTATAACTGCTGTACAAAACAGCAAGGTGAAGATGTCGAAGAAGAGGGAAGGAGTAAAAAGCCTCACAAAGCCCACAAAGGAAGAAATGGATGAAGATTCGGGGGGGAAAGAAGGTAAAGGAAGATCAGGTTGAGTAGCTTGCCGAAACCCAGTGGAAGAACTTGCGCACCGGAGGGGATGGGAGATCGGGTTGAGAAAAGCCTCACCGAACAGCCAGAGAAGGAAGAGGAAGAAGACGCAAAGTACTCACCGAAGGCTAGAGAAGGAAGAGGAAGCAACCGCAGAGTAGGCGACGCGCTTACCCCAGCGACTAAGATGGGGCAGTTTACCCCTGGGGTAAGCGGGGTAGCGAGGCGGAGCGGGGATAAACTACCCTGGGTTAGGTTTAGAAGCCGAATCGCTGTTTGGTGGGTTAGCTCGGTTAACTCAATTTGAGTTAACCCAACTAACCCATCTATCCAAACGGCCCTTTAATGTTAGGGATTCTATCCCTTTGATTTCTAAGTTTCTCCTCGAATACTTTGAGTTGAATTAATTCCTCTATTGTGTTTGTGTCATGTTCTTTCTTCTCTGTGACTAATGTTCTTTCTTCAAGTGAATTAATCCCTAACATATATTGATTTCATCTTGCTGGATGGGATTTGAAATGCCTACATTCCTCTTGATGTTAGGGCTTCGGTTCATGCTATCTTTTGATTTTCTCTTGCATATTCTTATCTAAGTTGACTATGGTGCTGTTCTCTTGCCTTATATTACGTCGAGCTTGAGTTTGCTACTCTTTTCTTCCGATGTATGGGGCTATTTCATCTTTTATTTTACATGTCTAGATATTTCAAGTTATTCTACATGTTGGTTAATTCTCCTTATCTTAATTGCGTGTAGTTATTATATTTATTCAGAACATCTTTAAATTTCTGAGAAACTTCATGAGAATTATGTGAACCTGCAATTTAGTGTGATTAAATGATTATCTAGTTTAATCTCCTTGATATTGCTTGATGTGGCATAGTGCATAGTTAAGATGCATAATTAGGTTTATTTAGTGCATTAAATTTCCTTGCCGATTTCATGTCAGGCCATTTAGTTGCATAATTAAATGCGCTGTGATTCATTAGTAATCTAGAACCTATATGGCTCATCATTGTCACGCCACATTAGCTTGGCATCAGAGGTGATCTAGTCTATTCGTATAGGTCCCTTCCTTTGAATACCTCGCTACATCAACTTGGTATCAGAGCTGATCTCATTTAGATCACAGGATGTTTTGTTCTCATGCTACATCAAATTCTGAGTTTTGAAGATTATATCTTTTTCTTGAGTTGTGTACAGCTAATCCTATGATTTCTCTACTAAATTTTAACTCTAATATTTTCTAAAGCTTGAAGCTAATGCCCTACCAAGCTCCATAGTTTAATTTTCAGTTCTCCGGCTGTTCATTGTCTTAGTTTAAGTGTTTTGATTATGTCTGTTTCCTGCATTTGATGAACTTATCTTAATTCTTCAGTATTGTTATCTTGCTGATCTTCTCGTCTAATTGAGCCTAATGTTTGATTGTTGCGGATGGTTCCATAGTCTTTTATCTTTATATTGAAGATCATCACATTTGCTTATGTTTAAATGTTCCAAGTTTGTGTTGATGAATAGTTTCGTATTAAGAACTTGATAGCTTCCTAGTTTTAATTGTGTGTGTTTTCTGAATTTATTTGAGGCACTATTAACCTCCATGAAATTTTCATGAAAATTTATGTAAATATGCAAACTTTCGTAAATTACGGTGAACTCAGTTTAATCCCCTTGTGATAACATGGCAATGCATAGTTATGGTTAGTTGGTAATTAATTATTGTTGCATATTAGGCTTTTTGTTTTCCCCCAGTTGAAAATGTTTTCTTTTTGGCTTTTCAGTCCAATCACTTAGATAGAAGGACTGCTCAAACTGCTAGTGAGAACTACTCCTAACGATGAAGTTTAAAGATGAGAACACTAGGTTTCATCACAACAATGATGAAGTCTCTAAAGATCAAAGAAGGTAATATGTTCTCATTTTGCCCTTAAGGAGAACACTATACGCACCCTTAATTGCTCAAAGCACTAATGTATTTTTGGACATGAATGAAGCCATATCTTTGTATTTAGATTCCTATTTTGGGCTACATATTTAACTCTTCATGTTAGATGCAAATTGGTACATAAATTTGTGTTTCTAATTTTTTGTTTAGTTGGCTAGTGGGTCGAGAAACATGAAACCAATCTAACTTAAAGTAGGTGGGAACATTGAAACAATTTAGGATATAGAATCATAATGTGATTTCACATTATGTCATCAGAGATGTTTGTGTTGGATTTCCTGTTTTATATTTGAAATAAAACACATACTGAATGTCATATCTAATGATTGAAATGCAATGGAAGGTCAAATTTATCTCCGAGATGAGACGTCCATTGTCTCCTTGGTTTCTCTCCTGTTCCGTGGCCTCTCCCTTATGTGGTGTGCCTAATGATAAATAACTCCAGAGAGATCTCGCGGCTAGGGTGAGGACCAAGCCCTTAGCCGGTATCTTTAGGGGTTTTAGAGGGCTCATTCTTATCCATATGGTTTCTTCTCAATGAAGAAACCAGGTTTCTTGCCATCAAATAAACCTCTAATCCTGTTTAAGGATAACAATCACGTAAGCACATCCTTAATTGGTCATTAGCAAAAATCATGAATAAAACAAAAAATCAGATTTATATGATTATTTTGGGTCACATGGATATATATATATATATTTATTCGCATAAAACAAAATCGTATGTGCGCGCACGTTAAAAAAAAGCAAATAAGTTAACTTTATGTGCTAATCTTTATCTTAACTAAAAAGATTATAACAATGAGGACTATGACAGTGCCCTCTATAATATATTAATGCTGTCCTTCCATAATCATAATATTACGTCTCCTGATTAAGGATTTTATGTGGTCAATTTTATAAATTAACTGGGGCCTTATGTTCATTCTTTCGAATAGACTACACCAGATGTCTATTCCGTTGGTCCAAACTTTATCTGCGTACAAAACTTATAAGCTGTAACCTTATGTGCTTGAATAACCTTATAAGCACCTCATGTATATGTAATTTTTTGTGTAGTATATCAATATATACATATTTATACATGAATTTTATTTACTCGAAATTACTTTGAGTATAAAAATAAAATTTATTGATGAGAAATCAATCAACAACATATATACTGAGTTATAACCCAAGTGCTAGCCCCTTGGTCATTAGATCTGCTAACATACATTCTGTATTGATGTATTCTATAGATATTTGCTGATTATCAACCTTTTCTCTTGCCACAGGAAATTGTCTAAATATCATCGACTGGAAAATTTCTTCTTGTTGACAAATTGGACTGCAACTGAATATTTTTATGGGACGAGAAATAGAGTCCATAATCTGTAGACCTGTGATGAAACTTCGTAGCCAAATTGCCTTGTGATGTAGTCTCAAAGTATGCTATAAACTCCGAAGGCACGGTGGATGCAACAGTAGTATCCCGTTTCTTGCTCTTCCAAGAGACGGTTTTACCGGCTAATATAAAGATGTACCGGTGGTAGATTTCTTAGTATCTGGCCAACTAGCAAAATCAAGTCTGAATATCCAACGAGCTCAAGCTTTCGAATGCTCCATAACAGGATTACTTTGATATCTATCAAGTAATTCAACAGCAAAAGCAATATCTAGACGTGTTCGTGTTTGCGTGTACATCAGGCTACTAATCGCAGAGGGATGAGGTATGGTTAAACACCTTATGCCATGATTTAGCTGTATGTTTCATAATTAATTAATAACCGGATATTATAAAACTTGAATATACAGATAATATTGCTATCTTATGATAAAATTTCATATGAAATCGAATTCTATTATATTGGGATGATTTCATCCATATAAATTTCGTCATAGTCCGATACCATATGAGGGAGAAAACGTACTTTATTTCCTCTAAATTTAGTATTTGCATAAACCCCATAATGGTTCTCAAATCTAAATTGATTATCTAGGGGTGTGTTTGTTTGTAAGGTTAAATTTAAGAAGGTTAAAATTAAATTTGGATAGAGATTTTTTTCACATAAGAATAAATGAAGTGATAATTCATGAAAACTCTTGATCAATCCAAAACTCAAGACTCTAATCAACTAAGATTAGAGTCCTACATCTCGACCATGTGCTTTTTGTAGTCAATGAAATATATCGAGTTTTGCTTGCAGTGTTTGCTATTATAAATACACACACGCATATATTTGCGTTTGGGTTCGAAAATTCTAGTCGGGAAAAAGTTTTGAAATTACTTTTGTGGTGGGGACACAAATCATACTTGAATTGGATGGCTAGGATGATGTCAAGTACTAAATTCAAATTCAATTAATTAGATCTATTAGAGATTTCTATATTAGCTTTATTTAGATTTGATTTGATTTAATTCAGAGCATATTTGAGAGGTTTGAAAGACTCATCATATTTGGAGCTGATTTTATTTTATTGTAATAGAATTAGTTCCATATTTGCTTTTATTTATTTGGTATTTTATTTCATGCATTCAATATTGTATTTTCAAATTTCTTTATGGGATCTCTTTATATAAGGAGGTCGCCTTGCCATTGTAAAAAGATAGCATTTGATGAATGATGATGTTTGAGTTTTCTTAGAGCCTAGATCCGGGTTAAGGGGTCGATATTCCGGTGAAGGAAAGGGTAGGGTTAGCCTTTGGTGAGAATCCTCAAATTAGCCTAGTTATCTATCTTTTCAAAAAAAAAAAAATAAAAAAATCTTTGCGCACTCATTTACATCCGAAGATCGCTCCGCTCGCACCGCCTTCGCCTCCGTCGACCTGCCAACTACCCGCGAGAGCCGGCAACACCGCCGCCGCAGCTCCAGCCGTGCGGCCAGCCACTGCCTTCATCCGGTCAGCAGTCATCGTCTAAGACGTTGATCTCGATCCCGCTGGTTCTGCCTTCTGTAACATCGTGCACACTGGTTCGGTCATCTCAAACATTGTGCACGACGTTTGGCCTTCTACAACTAGATCAGTTAACCCTCATTGCCCGAACCCAACTAAGCTGATTATTTGATTTCAACACAAATTATTCGTTTAACTTGGATTATTTATTTGGCTCTAATTGTGTGACCCAATATTTCTCTATATGTCAATTACTGTTGGATTTAACTATGAGACGTTTGTCCTAAATTCTTGAACATCAGATCTGATTTATTGAATTTAAATTGACGATCTAATCTAAATTGATAAATTCTTATTTATCATATGATCCAGTTTAATTTTAATTTTAAAATATCTTAATTTACGAGATTTAAAAATCTTATTTATCATATAATTTATTTAGAAAATATTTTTTTTCTTAATTAAACTAACTTATTAATCAATTTTG
>KZ452038.1:533387-590461 GCA_002786265.1 Apostasia shenzhenica | reverse complement strand
CAGGATTACTTTGATATCTATCAAGTAATTCAACAGCAAAAGCAATATCTAGACGTGTTCGTGTTTGCGTGTACATCAGGCTACTAATCGCAGAGGGATGAGGTATGGTTAAACACCTTATGCCATGATTTAGCTGTATGTTTCATAATTAATTAATAACCGGATATTATAAAACTTGAATATACAGATAATATTGCTATCTTATGATAAAATTTCATATGAAATCGAATTCTATTATATTGGGATGATTTCATCCATATAAATTTCGTCATAGTCCGATACCATATGAGGGAGAAAACGTACTTTATTTCCTCTAAATTTAGTATTTGCATAAACCCCATAATGGTTCTCAAATCTAAATTGATTATCTAGGGGTGTGTTTGTTTGTAAGGTTAAATTTAAGAAGGTTAAAATTAAATTTGGATAGAGATTTTTTTTTTATTGAAAGTTGTGAATGATGTGAAATAAAGTTAATTATTATGTTGGAATATGTGAGAGATGTGATATAAAATTAGTTATTATGTTGGAATATGTGAGGGATGTGATATAAGTTAGTTATTATTTTAGAAATATGTGTAGGATGTGAAATAAATTTAATTTTTAATATTAAATTTAATGTGTGATGTGATATGCCTGATTAAAATTAAATCAGGTTAATTTTAAATTCCTCGACAAACAGGGCCCTAGTCATAAGAATAAATGAAGTGAAAAATTCATGAAAACTCCTGATCAATCCAAAACTCAAGACTCTAATCAACTAAGATTAGAGTCCTACATCTCGACCATGTGCTTTTTGTAGTCAATGAATATATCGAGTTTTGCTTGCAGTGTTTTGCTATTACAAATACACACACGCATATATTTGCGTTTGGGTTCGAAAATTCTAGTCGGGAAAAAGTTTTGAAATTACTTTTGTGGTGGGGACACAAATCAACATTGAATTGGATAGCTAGGATGATGTCAAGTACTAAATTCAAATTCAAATTAATTAGATCTATTAGAGATTTCTATATTAGCTTTATTTAGATTTGATTTGATTTAATTCAGAGCATATTTGAGAGGTTTGAAAGACTCATCATATTTGGAGCTGATTTTATTTTATTGTAATAGAATTAGTTCCATATTTGCTTTTATTTATTTGGTATTTTATTTCATGCATTCAATATTGTATTTTCAAATTTTCTTTATGGGATCTCTTTATATAAGGAGATCGCCTTGCATTGTAAAAAGATAGCATTTGATGAATGAAATGATGTTTGAGTTTTCTCAGAGCCTAGATCCGGGTTAAGGGGTCGATATTCCGGTGAAGGAAAGGGTAGGGTTAGCCTTTGGTGAGAATCCTCAAATTAGCCTAGTTATCTACTTTTCAAAAAAAAAAGAGAAATAAAAAAATCTTTGCGCACTCATTTACATCCGAAGATCGCTCCGCTCGCACCGCCTTCGCCTCCGTCGACCTGCCAACTACCCGCGAGAGCCGGCAACACCGCCGCCGCAGCTCCAGCCGTGCGGCCAGCCACTGCCTTCATCCGGTCAGCAGTCATCGTCTAAGACGTTGATCTCGATCCCGCTGGTTCTGCCTTCTGTAACATCGTGCACACTGGTTCGGTCATCTCAAACATTGTGCACGACGTTTGGCCTTCTACAACTAGATCAGTTAACCCTCATTGCCCGAACCCAACTAAGCTGATTATTTGATTTCAACACAAATTATTCGTTTAACTTGGATTATTTATTTGGCTCTAATTGTGTGACCCAATATTTCTCTATATGTCAATTACTGTTGGATTTAACTATGAGACGTTTGTCCTAAATTCTTGAACATCAGATCTGATTTATTGAATTTAAATTGACGATCTAATCTAAATTGATAAATTCTTATTTATCATATGATCCAGTTTAATTTTAATTTTAAAATATCTTAATTTACGAGATTTAAAAATCTTATTTATCATATAATTTATTTAGAAAATATTTTTTTTCTTAATTAAACTAACTTATTAATCAATTTTGTAGAATATAAATATAAGATATTATTTTGCGCATGTACACTAATATACTTCACGATAGCTATGAAAGAGGGAGGCCAGCAGAGATTATGGCCCTGTTTGGCGCGAGGACCAAAACAGGATCAAAATTGGATCAAAAGGGTACTAAATTAAAAAATAACAATAATAATAATAAATAAATATTTTAAATTATTCTACATAAATTTAAATATAAAAATATTATTTTACTTTACATATTTAATAATTTAAAATAAAAATATCAACTTTATTTCACATTTTAGATTAAAATATTCAAATGGAGTATTTTGATCTAAGATGTGAAATAAAGTTTATATTTTTATTAAAATTTATTGAGTATGTGAGGTAAAATATTTTTTTATATAAAAATTTATGTAGAATAATTAAAATAATTTATTTATAATTACATTTTGACTCATTTTTTTAAACTTTCAATTAAGTTCTTATTTTTAAATTGTAATGACATATGAGGACTCTATTTTTATGAGGACTGTATTTTAAGTCCTAGTTTAAATTTTTAAGGAACATAAAAAAAATATAATTATAAATAAATTATAGAAAACTATCAATAATTTACTCTAAAATTTAGAGTGGAAGAGGTGATCCCCTGCCACCAAAAATAGAGGTGTCATTAATAACAATAAAACTTTATTTAAAGTATTCTAATTCTGTTCAGGTTGTAAAAAAATTTAAATAACGAAATTATTAAAAAAAAAAGATACGTTTACTATAAAAATATTAAAGAATAAATAAAGTATTTTAAAAATAAATACTGAAAATTAATGATTGGTCCTTATATTATCCTCATAATTATATTTTAATTTATGCATTAAAAAGTTTTCATTTATGTTTTTATTTTGGAGCCATAGAAATTTATTAAATTCTTATTTAAATTTACCTTTAATACTTATTTAAAATTTTAAAAAAATACATACAATAATTTTAAAGTTATAAATTAAAAAATAATTATAAATAAATGTATTGCTAATTTTACTTATTTTACTTTTCATAGTATTTTAATCTTCTATTAATTTCAGAAAAAATAATATATTTGTGTGTCAAGAAATTTCGTGTCACATTTAAAAAAAATTATTTATTTAACTCCTAAATATATATATGTATATTTTTTTAAATGTATAATTATAAATATTACATTCTTATTATTAAATTAGAAGGGAATTAATCTTTTATCTTATTTTAAAACATTTAATTATTTATTAATATAAAAAAAATTATGCATTCAAAATATTTAATAATATAAGTAAATATTTTAATTTTAGAAATTAAATAAATAAAAATATTATTATTTATTTATTTAATATATAACTCCCCAAAAGACTATTATACATGAATTGCACTATGAAGGCCCACGCAAAGGGTGCCGCACAACGGCTTAGGTAGGGGTCGATCTGAGTTTGAGCTGTGCCCGGCAAGTTTGAGTCAAGCTAGGCATAGCTTAAATTCGACTGATATTCATTCAATTCGAGTTAGAGGTGGTTCATTGCAAATTTGAGCTAACTCGATGATATTCTCACTTAGTGGAATAAAAGCTTAATTATTATTATTATTATTATTAAAATAACAACAATTCAATAAACTTTTAGCTGTGTAAATCAAATTTTAATATGATTTCAATTATGAGTTTTCTAGTGTATATAAATTGTACTCAAATACAATTCTAACTATGAGATCTCAAATCAATTTATATATATTATACTCGAATACAATTTCAACTGTAAAAGTATAATTTGAGTACTACTTTATCTATGCACATAATATTCAAATATGTAAGCCTTTTTTTTGCTTACATATGTATTCAGAATAAGCTATAAGTTTGATCTAATAATATTTTTGAATAATTTTATTTTTGAGTTAATTAGATATTTTATTTGGGTAATAATTTATTAGTAATTAGTTAAGTTTAGTTAATATTAAGATAGTTAAATTAGGCTATAAAATTAATTTATGATGTAGTTAACATATTAGTAAACATGTGATTAAAAAAATTCAAAATTATATATAACTAGAAGATGAATTTGTAGAAACTTGTGCAAATTAAAATTATATTTTAGAATACAATAAGATTGCAATTCAATTATTATTAAAATAATTAAAAGGGCATTTAATTTGATAATATTTTAATATTAGATAGTGTTATTTAAAAATTATTTAATTTGATGATACATAAAAAAAGGATAAATTGAGTTCCTCTAATTGAAGACTATATGTAATCTGATCGTTTCTATTTCTAAATTATTCAATTTTGTCTTCTTATTTAAAACAATGTGCAAATAAATTTATTATTACTAATAAAATAATCTAATGAATGACTATTTCTTAAATTAATAGAGTGGTTTAGTTAATTTAAAAGCTATATTATTATTAGAGGGGAAAATAATATTTATTATAATTTAATAATTAAAAAAATATTTTATTAGATATTTTGATTAATGTTAAATGACTTTGCTGTGCTTTATCTAAATTTATGGAATTTGTTGATAACAAAAATAGACTGTTTTTAGACGTGGAAATCGGTTGGACGGAAAACTACGGCGCCACTCTCTGGGCGACTTTAAAGAGAACTCCACTAGTCGAAAAAGTGTATTACAAAGGTTGTTAGAAGGGTTTGGGAATAGATCTAGAGCCCAAAAAAAGAGAAAAAAAATCCCCTTCTCTGTTGGGTTACAATTTATAGCCTGAATTTTTTATGACCCTGAAGTGTGGGATGACCTAAGAAATTTTAAAGACTGTCCCTCTGTCCTGTAGGCCGCCGGCCATGCTGGTACGGATGTACGACGCTTGCTGTAGACCATGCCTCTTTTAATGACGTGCAGGGGGGGCATTCCACGTCCTATCGAGCAGTCCACACCGATATGGATATTCGACTTGGAGGATCTTCGACTTGATGTTTTTTGCCTTTGGGGAGATTAGATCTGCCTTTCGCCTTGACCGTTCGACTGGTCACTGGGCTGCTCTTCACGTGTACGCTCCAGATGTCGCTTTGCAGATCACGAGGTAATAGAATTAATTTAATTAGTTCTAAAAATAAAGAGACTTAGATTAGAGGGAATTAATTTCTATTATTATTATTATTATTATTTTTGATATCCTCATAATTTTATATTTGTAAAATTTTCAATTCAACCAAATGGCACCGTAAATAAATCGATCTGGACCGGCTTGCGTAGGATTTGTCCCATTCTCGTTCGTCAACGGTCAACGCCGGCGGCATCTCTCCATCACCAACTCGCTATAGATCAGCAAACAGCAATCCATCGCCAATCACTTAGCTAGAGAGGTTGGCCATTTTATGCCAAAATCAAAATTCATTCAAAATTTATTTCACATCTTCTTCGATTAAAAATTAACTTAATGTTTTTTTTGCTTAAAATTAGATTGCCCTTTTTATAAAAAAAAATTGCTCAAAAAAATTTAATTTAATACAAATTAATTTTTTAAACCGTATAATAGTTTAACGGAATAAATATATATACACAAGCATTATATTAACTTATATAAAAAAGGCAAGATTATAAATAAGTACATATGTAAAATTTAAAAGTAAAATTTATAATATTATACTATAATATATCTGTTATAAATATATCCACAATTAGGCTCAATTAAAAAAATATAATTTCAAGTTTAACCTGCTTCACGTAAAATTGTCTCAAAGTATCTAAACTCGTAGTTCAAAACAACTCGTAATTGATCAGCAAACAGTAATGTGACCCAACGAGAAATAATACTAGATCAAAATTAACTTGATTTTTTTAAAACATTAGGAAAAATTACATTTACGTTATTCTATAGAATTGTATTTATATATCTACTATCATTCAACATCTTTTTATTTTTATACTTTTTGTAATCTTAAATATTATGCGGACATCATTCATACTAATATTTATTTTATTTATGTTAACATCTATCTTTTATAGGTCATTGTTAGTCCAACGTTATCCCATGAACACCTTGTTACTGTAATCTAATCACCGCTGACTATCATGTAAAGAACGTCGCTGTCAGTCAGCTATTTTTAGTGATGGTAATTACGCGATCACCCTTGACAATTATGTCATCTACAATCAATCAATCATCGAAAGTTATTTTACAACTATTATCATAGTATTAGGTTACATTAATCATAATAATATTGATGAAGTGTGATTATTATAATATTAATTGTAATGTGTTATTTTATAAAAATAATTAAATAAAATAACTAAATAATATAATATAAATATAATATAGGTTTTGACATATATAGATTGCACCAAAAGTCATCGCAATTTATAATCTATTTAAATAGACATTATTAATATATTATAATATGTTTACTTCAATAAAATAAAATAATATTAAAATAAAATTATTATTTTAATAAAAATAAAATGATAATTTTTTTATTTATTTAAATAAAATTGAATGTAGAATAAGAAGTGTATAGAAAAGAAAAAGATTAACATACCTATGAATATAATTTAAAAAATTTTATATTATTTTATTATTATTAAATTTAATTTTATATAAATAATTAAATAAATATAACTTATATAAGTATATATATACATATACTTAATATTATGTTATGTTATCTAAAAAAAGTAATAATTTAGTTTAATGATATCTATAAATAATGTTTTATTAGATTATAAAATTATTAGTTAAAAGATGACATCTAGATTACATGATATAGTACTAAAATAACAACGAACCAAACGTTCCATCAAATAAATCACATTAACTTTAAATTAATATATCATAAATTTTGATATTAAAATTTAATTATATTTTACATTATTTATATTTTTTAAAATAAAAAAATTAACTTTATTTCACATACTACAAATATATTAAACTAATTGCAAAATTATTTTGTATTTCTCACACATTTTAATATAATAATTAATTTTATTTCACATAAATAACTTTTAATAAAAATAAATCCCACACAAATTATAATAAAATTTAATTAAAGTCACAAGTAATATTAGAAAATTCGATGCAAATCACTAGATATGAAAGGAAAAATATAAGAACAACAACAAATTCATATGAAAAATCATAAATTCCAGAAAAAAATGATTATGTAAGTAGAAAATCATGCTTTTTTAAAATCATTTCTCAATTAAAGGTTGACTTACATTAATTATTTATAGAAAAAACTAACAGAGAAAAATTATCAAAAAAAAGCACATCCACTTTTACAACATTGGTCAAACATTATTGAATTTTTTTTAGGGGTTTTTACATACAGGACATGAAATTTACACGAAATTACGCATTTCACAATTAATTCGTAAATATTACCACTATCACACCATATTCATTTAAATTTTACACATTTTACATATTTCACATATTTCATATACTTTATAATATTATATGTAAATTAAAATGCATAAATTCATTAATATTTAAATTCTAATATATATTTTTATTTTTTACTGTAAACACATCAATTTTCTTACTTCAATTAAAAATTATAATCATATGGATTTAAATTCGACACCCTAATTGAAAATTTTAAATAGAATAAATAAATTAAAATACATAAATTCATAAATATTTAAATTATTATTTATAGAAATTAATTTATTTATAGTATTTAATAAATATATTAATAATATAGTTAAGATCAAGGACAATTTAGAAATGTGAAGTTCACTATCAAAGAATATGGTGTGAAATATGTGAAATGCGTAAAATTTAAATGAATATGGTGTGATAGTGGTAATATTTATGAATTGGTGGTGAAATGCGTAATTTCGTATAAATTTCATATTCTGTATGTAAAAATCTCTTTTTTTTACCATTCGAACATTAATACGCTGTTTATTTATTCTCATAGTCGATGATTAGCCAGTTTTTCTTATAAGACGGTTAGATCATCAAGATTAGTTGATCTGATTTTTTTTCGAGGTCTTATTACTTAACCAATCTTATTAATCCTTGATGATTATTTGACGGCTTCACACAATACAATATAAGAAATTGCTTAAAAAATTATATTGCTTCACTAACTCGTTAAAAAAAAAATCACGTCGTTTTTTTTTATAGTAAAAAAAAATCACGTCGTTTTTTTTTATAGTAAAAAAAAATCACGTCTTTTTTTTTTTATAAAAAAATCAGGTCGTTACCCGTTACGGGGAGTTGACATAATTATGCTGAAGTAAATTTGTTTTTTATTGGCCAAAATGCTAAACGCTGTAAGAAGGCGAACAGCTGATCCTGCGCTTAATCCACGAGGAGCTGGCGGGGGGCGAGGAGAGAGTCCACGGTGGTCTCTGTTCTTCTCGACTTGATTCGTCTTCGATCCCTCTCGGCCTCTCTCAGCGAATCTTCCCCCGCACAAAAAGATCTGCTTTTTTTTGTTCTGTTTGGCCTCTTTGTTGGCTCTCATCGAAGACGTTATTCTCTTTATTCCGTAGTTCTTCGATGGTCCACGCAAAGATGAGGGCGATTGCTGTGGATTTCAGGGGGCTTGAACCATGGAAGCGATTGTGAGCTCGCAGGGTGCGGAAAGGTTGGCAATTAGCTACGATAAATAGGGCGCGGCTTCTTCTGTGTGGGATCCGAAGATGTTCAGATCTCGAAGGGTAGACGACGAGATGGAGCTCATGAAGGAAAGAACTGTGAGGTGAGTTCATGGGTGTGCTTTTGGATCTCTATCTGAGGTGCGTGAATTTGACCTTAATGCGTTTCCTCGGCTTTCAATTTGAGATCCCTTTTTTTGGTTAATTTTGGTTCAAACTATGCAAGTATTAGGTGCTCTGTAATCGTTCTGACATCATCGGGGTTTTGTTCCAAGTATTAGTAACTCTCTGATCGTTCTGACAACATTGATGTTCCAAGGGATCTTCCAAAAAGATGGTATTCAGGACATGCAGAGATCTAATTATTGACAAATCTCTGTAACAAATGAATATGCCAACATTGGCTGATTTGTTAAATGGACAGTTCAATCATCCCATAGGACAGTCCAACCGCTTTTCGGACAGCCTGATCAACGGGGCATTTTTCTCTGCCTGCTCGGCCTCTAATGATCCCTTCGGGGAACAGTTCTACTATTTTCCGAGTTCTCCAACACATTCGATCGTTCTCTTGACTATTCATACTTCATCCAACTAATGGTGATGAGAAAATCAATGCTCCATACACATCATCAATCTCCCACTTGGAGACTGATTTCGAGATACACTTCTAGTACTCGACTGTGTGGCTAACTTCTTCACTAGTTTTTCTTCTCCTGCTTGGCGAGGCACCGCCTCCCCATCAATCAACATGAGGCTAATTGAGGCACTACATAGTTTTAATTTTTTTGTAATAACTACCTTGACAAGTATGTTGGCTGGGTTTTTTAGAACCATGGATTTTCTCTAGTGATAATGTCCATCATCAATCAAACTTATGATGTAATAATACTTTAGCTGAATGCGTTTTATACTTGAATAAAATACTTAATTATGAGCAAGACAAGTAGTATTTTGACTATCACTATATAACGTATTGTTATCCTATTTCTTGTCAATCTTCTTCAGAAAACTCCTTAACCTTGACATCTATTTTTCATACTTTGAGATAGCAATGTTATGACGTCCTTCTTTTGGGACACCACGACAACTGACTTAAATCATAAGGGAGATTATACATTAAATCATTTAGCTTTAATAAAGTAGAACTGCTTATCATATACAACGAAAATAATATAATTTAAATAACAAACTGAACTATAAACATGTTTAACACAATTTATTTATTCACAGACCATAATTCACTTCTGACTTTGTACGATAAGAAAAGATCAAACTGAATTACAAATTCCCCTGATTTAGTGCCCAGTACCTGCCAATAAAAACATCAGTCCACCGACCCTAGGACTGAGTAGGCAATAAGCACTAACGTGCTAATAAAAATTATTTATAAGTAAACATGCATTATTTTTTCATATCAGCATCAATAATAAATAGTCAAGGCAATTTAACAGTTATAACATAAATGCTGATGTCATATTAGCATGCAATATTAATAATATGCTACAAATTCTTTTTATTCTTTATATTTTTATCTTTTGGGCCCTAGTTTCTTAGATTATGCCTCAACTGCCTTTTTTTCATCATAACATATGCATAGGATCCTTGGCAACTCCTATACTCCGCAAATGGAGGAGTGCCACATATTCAACCATCCCCGCTAGTTGGCAGGTTGTTTACATTTTGGCAACCATCCCCGATATTTGGCAGGTTATCATATCACATAGCTCGAGCATAAGCAGGGACATAAACGCGACAAGAAACTTTTTTTATTTTGTTGTCGATCTTTAAAACATCTTTATAATCACATTTAGTTGTTCCAATTTTACAAATCACATTTTGCCTTTAAACTTGGTAAACAACTCAATAATGCTTTAGATACATATCATCATGCTCTTGACATTCTTGTAGATTTATTTCAGCATAAAAATCAATGTTCTATTCTACGATTAATTAATATGCAGCTTGATCAGAAATCATGCATATAACGAATCATTTTGAACAATAATAATTCCAGTAACATGAATTTAATTATAAAACAAGCATTTAATTGTACATGCCATTTTTAATTCAACATAACGCATAAAATCACGTATGCCAAATTAATTAATTAATTTGCAAATTTAATTTAATAAAAAATTTAGAACTCATGCCTACCTTTTATATGGCATGTTGATAACTCGACGTAAGGTAAAAAAAAGAGCAGAATATTGTGTTTTGACGAGAAAATCTCCTTCTCCTTCTCCTGCAGCCGCTGCTGCTGTTGCTGGCTCGGCGAAATGGGCGAACGCGGACAGAGAGGCGGGCGGCAGAGAGAAACCGAGAGATCGAGAGGGAGAGAGAGAAAAATCCTTTCTTCTCGAAGCACGAGCGACACGCGGAAAAGGGCAGAGACAAAGGCGGTTCACGCCGCTGATCCTATGTGATTAATGAAAAATTACATTTTGGTCCCCCTATTTTTATTTTCTTATAAATAAGTCCAAAATTTTTATTTTTAAGTCTAAAAATATTTATTTTGGGTCTAAAATAGTTTTAATTTTTAAATTCCAAATCATTATCCTTTGGGTGCTTCAATTCTTCCCACGTTTGAAGAATTTCATCCTTTAAATTAAGCAAAGAGATCTGGATAATACTTCTTCATTTCATTTTTAGATTCCCAGGTGGCTTCTTTCTTAGTCTGATTGCTCCACAAGACTTTAATCATAGGAATCTCCTTATTCCTTAGACGTCTGACATCCCTTGCTAAGATTCTGATTGGTTTCTCTTTATAGCTCAAATTTGATTTTATTTTCATCTGCTTTGGATTAAATTGAACCACTTGTGAAGGATCTGGAACATATTTTCTTAACATTGATATTTAAAAAACATCATGTATTCCTTCCAATTCAGATGGTAATGCGAGTCTGTAAGCTACAGCCCCAACTCTTTTTATAATTGGAAAAAGTCCAATATAGCGAGGCTTTAACTTACTAGCTTTTCCAAACCGTACTACACCTTTCATTGGGTCGACTTTAAGAAATACCTGATCCCCCACTTCAAATTCTATTTTTTTATATCGAGCATCATAATATTTTTTATATCTATCTTGAACTGTGCGCAGTTTCTCTCGTATAAATTTTATCTTTTCAGTAGTTTCATCAACTAATTGAGGTCCCAAAATAGTTCGATTTTCATCTTCATACCAGCACAAAGGTGATTGATATTTCCTTCTATATAAAGCTTCATAGGATGTCATCTCATGATAACTGTTATTATAAGCAAATTCTATTAATGGAATATGTGTTTTCCAACTTCCTCCAAAATCCAGCACACATAATCGTAGCAAATCCTCAGGAGTTTGAATAGTTCTTTCTATCTAACTATCAGTTTGAGGATAAAATGTTGTACTAAATTTCAACTTTGTACTAAATGTTTGATGTACTTTTTGCCAAAATTGAGAAGTAAATTTTGGATCTCACGCTGATACAATAGCAGATGGTATCCCATGCAATCTTACAATCTGATCCACATAAATTTTGACTAATTTATTAGTAGAATCAATAACTTTGATTGGCAAGAAATGAGCTGATTTAGTCAATCTATCAACAATCACCCAAATAACATCATATCTTTATTGTGATTTGGCAATCCAACTACAAAATTCATGGCCACTTCTTCCCATTTCCGCACAGGAATAGGTAATGACTAACTGTTAAAATTATGCAGTTTTTTTCTTCAACTCTCTTGATAATCTTTTAAATAAACGGATCTTTATTCTGTCCTTCCATTACAAGCTGAAGCCACTCAGGTCTAACTGTTAATTGACTCAAAAATACCTGACTTTCACTTTTAATTCTGTCTAGAGACAACTGCTCCATCTTAAGTACTATTAACTGTTCATCTTTTTGTAAAGCTATCATACTCAAATTAGTTTTTCTACTTAAAACATCAGCTATTACATTAGCCTTACCTGGTTGATACATAATTTCCAGGTCATAATCTTTAATTAATTCAAGCCAATGCCTTTATCGCAGATTCAACTCTTTCTGGGTGAAAATATATTTCAAACTTTGATGATCTGTATACACTTCTCACTTTACCCTATATAAGTAGTGTTGCTAAATCTTTAGTGCAAAAATAATTGCTGCTAATTCCAAATTATGTACTGGGTAGTTCTTCTCATGTAGTCGTAGCTGTCGTGAAGCATAAGCTATGACCCTGCCATGTTGCATAAGAACACATCCCAGCCCTTGAAATGACAGACCACTATAGATCTGAAACCCGTCACTACCCTCTGGTAAAGAAAGAGTTCTCACATCACAGACGAATGCAGATAAAGAAACTAGTTCAAAACACTAACTCTAAGATTCAAAATACTACAATAAGGTTAGGTACTTAGAATATAGGTATCTTAACTAGTAAATTAATACAATTGGTAGATATCAAGATATATTCTGTCTATAAGAAACAAAATGGGTGGAAGAGAAAGCAAAAAAAATTGATAGTTTAGGCTTCAAGCTTTAGAATCTTGGTAAGAATATTATTAGGAATAGGCCGAGTATAATTTTAAACGAGAGTCTGAAGGGCCTGCAGCAGAAGTCAAGAGGAATAGAGATATAATTATAGCTTTAGAAATCAATGGGATAACTATTAATATTATAAGTATTTACACTCCCCAAGTATGTTTGAATGTATGTATAAAGAAAAAAATTTAGAATAATTTAGAAGAATTTTTTATAATGGATACCTTAGAGAAAAGAATATATATTGGAGATCTAAATGAAATGTTGGACGTATTACTGAGAAATTTAATAGCATCTATGGTGGGTATGACTTTGGCAAGACAAATGAGAAGGGTAAAACTTTTTTAGAGTCCTCCTAAGCCTATAATTTTATAATTGTTAATATTTTATTTAAGAAAAAATTATAACATTTATTACTTACAAGAGTGGGTCTTCAAAATTACAAATTAATTATTTTTTTCTAAGAAAATGAAATCGTTTATAGTGTAAAGATTATAAGATTATTCTAAGTAAATGATTACCTAATATTAGTTAATGTTCTCAGATCTCAAGATAAAGAGCTGAAAAAGAAATAATAAGTTGAAATAACATTCTCGAACTTAATAGTGAAATATGAAGAATGAGAATTAGAATATCTTTAAGAGGAGAGTTATAGAATTTGGACAGTGAGACATTAAGGAGAAAACTGATCTTATATAGTTGATAATTGCTAACTGCATTTGCAAGGTAACAAAGGAGAGGCTCCTAATAGTATAGAGACTTGATGGTGAAAATAAGATGTGTAGAAAAAAGTAAAAAAAAAGAAGATATACTCTATACATCTCGATTAGAAAAGAATCAATAGAAAAAGAAAGAATCAAAATTCTTTCTTAAAACAAACAAAAAGGAAAAGCAAGATAAAAGATTAATATAAGGGCTTGTTTGGTTGGAGTATAGATTTGGGTAAGAAAAGAGAAAATATTTTATTTTATAGAGTTGATGGGAAAGAAATTTATTTTAATATTGGGAGGTGTGTTGGATGTGAAATAAAGTTGATTTTAAGGTTGAAATTTGTGTTGGATGTGAAATAAAGTTGATTTTTAAGGTTGGAATTTGTGTTGGATGTGAAATAAAGTTATTAAAATTTATAATAAAATTAAAATATTATTATTTTATTAATTGGCCCATTTTTAGGGCTTTGCCAAACAAGGCCTAAATGTAAGAATAAAGGAAATTAAGAAAAATACAAAATATCCTAATAAGAGTCTAAGAAAGTAGTCGATATTATAAAAAGTATGATGTTTGAGGATTTATATAAAAAATTAGATACTAAAAAGGAGAAATATATATATATATATATATACACATATTAAGATAAGAGATAAGAAAACTAAAGGCTTGATTAAACTAAAATGCATTCTGGATAAAAATTACAAAGTATTTTTTAAGAGAAAGTATATCCAACATGGATAGATTATTTTCAAAATTTTTTTAATGGTGGTTGTGACAATACAGTTGATCTTATAAAATTTAATATTCAATAAAAATGGCTGTAACACTCAATGTATTTAAAAAAGATAAAGTGTAAGATGACAATTAGATCGGATAATATCCTAATAGATGTTTGAAATGTATGAGAGATAGAGTATTTTAACTCACTAAATTATTTAATATGATTTTGAAAATTAAATGGATGTCAAACAAGTGGAGAATGATTATATTAGTACCTATTTATAAGAATAAAACTGATATACATAATTGTGCCAATTATAGATATATTAAATCAATAAGTCATATTTTAAAATTTTAGAAAAGTATAATCAATCATAAATTATATTGTAATACTAGAGTGTCATAGAACCAATTTGATTTTATTCTTGATAGATCTAATATGGAAGCTATTTATTTGTTGAAGGTTTTAATGAAAAGGTTAAAGAAGAGAAAAAAATCTGCATTTGATTTTTATCGATTTGAAAAAACCTTATAATAAACTTCTACGGAAGTTCTTTAAAAAGTTTAAAAAAAGAATTTGTATTATCTATATTTAAGTTATCAAAGACATGTATAAAGGGGCTGTACTTGTGTTTTTAATCAAAGACATGTAAACTGTACTTGTGTTTAACAATATAGTTTAACTAAATATTTTTCAATTACAATTGGATTATGCTAAGGCTTAGCTTTAAGCTTATATTTTTTTGCATTATTTATGAAAATTCTGACTAGAATTATTCAAGAAATAGTGCCTTAGTGTATACTTTTCACAGATGATATTTTTATTATTGATAAGATTAGAGATGTGGCTAAAGTAAAACTCGAGTTATAAAGAAATGTCTTAGAATTTAAAAGTTTTCATCTTAACAGATTAAAAATCAAACATATAGAGTACAAATTTTGTCAAGATAGAAGCACTTGTATTGGTGAGATGACAATTAATGATCAAGTTATCAGGAAGAGTAAGTGATTTAAATACTTTGGATCAATTATACAAAATAATGATAAAATGAATTATGATGTTATCAATAAAATTCAAACAGAATGGTTAAAGTGTAAAAATACTTCTAATGTGTTGTATGATAATTTTTTTTACGCAAACTTAAAGGTAAATTCTATAAAATAGTTGTAAGATCAGTAATATTATATGGTGCAAAATATAGCTCAAAAAGCAAAAACATATAAATAAAATAAGCGTTGCAGAGAAGTGTCAAGATAGATGAGTGATTATACATAAAAATATATGAGAAATGAGAATATTTGCGAGAAAGTTAGGGTAGCCTCAGTTGAGAATAAGTGTGATGTCCCGGTTATCCGGACGCCAGAAAAAAAAATATATTTTTTTTACTTCAACTCAAATTCTTAAATGTCACAATTAAGAATTGCCTTAAATTTCTCTTCTCTTGTTCCGTGATCCTTCTAGTGCCAAACCTGCCACTAAAAATGGCAGGAGTCTGTTAATACAGACCCAGTAGATAAAACAATATCACAAATAACAATAATCAACTCAGCACTGCATACAAATTGAATATATCTCATGTATTAGAATCAAACAAGAAATAAATCAATCTCTTCTACAACAATTCCATTATGCAAGATCACTTAAAATATTATACATGAGGAAAAATGTCATAATCGTCTTTAGCTAGGCATGTGTGCTTGTGAGAAACTTACCTTTTAATCATCAATGCTTTTAAATCATGAATGCAAATATCTTTTCTTTCTTTACTTGGTCAAAGACCTTCTTGTAACAACTCATCACTTATTTATAACATTTACATACCATATCATAAATCTTGACGGCATAATATCAAATATAATGTACATATTAATTATCATATTCTTCACGCACAACATGCTCAGAATCAATTTCGCACTAAGAATTAGGCATAAAGGTTACAAACATCATACATAAAATAGAAACATATTTCACATAGTTCTACAGACTGATTGAAAAGATATCAATTACTTTCTTAAGTCCCATCAATTCATTTCTCCACTTGTCTTAGTAACATATAAGGATCAACCTTAATAATTTCCTCAACTTCACAATAAATGAAAAGATCACCTATCTTACCTCAATTTGTGAGTTTTGCTTACTTCCTATTCTTCTATTCTCATACTTGTCCTCTTTTCAAACTGTTGCAGACTCCTTTCTATATTAAGATAAAGAATATAACTTTTCTTTTCTATTCAGCGTATATATGAAAATAAATATAAATCTCTCTGCTTTTCATATACCTAATCATGAAATTGATTCTTATTCAAATTCAATTAAATATTATCTTTTTCTCTAATCTATCATCTGAATCCAAATTAAGTCTCAATTTACCAACTAGACTGTCCACTTTAACCAATCAGCTGCTTTTTTAACGATATAATCTTCAATTTAATTTCATATACTCTCAATCAATTTATTTCTAATTTTTCGTAGTTTTCACATCATACATCATACATCATGCATCCCATAAAGACACGTCTACTAAATTTTTTTTGTAATTCGAAATTCACTTAATAGATCAAAACATCAATAAAAGCATTCAAGGGATTTATTACAAAATTCCACCAAATTAATCAATTCTCAACAATATCACAATTTCCCATATTCTCGAAACATTAAATTATATTCACAACATAATATTAAATCAATATCAATTCTAGGAAAAGAATTACCTACCGATTTATCATTTAAACAAAGCTTGGAATCTCTCCTTTATTCTCCTTTTTCTTCTTCTTCCTTTTCTCCTCCTTCTTTTCCTTTTCCTCCTTTGATTCCAACAGCAGGTGCTGCTGCTCTGCTTGGGCGGAAACAGCGGACAGAGGCGGGCGGAACAGGGCAGGGGCTCAAAAAGCAGAGCAAAACAGAGAGCTTAATTTCTTTCCTCCTTTTTCTTTTTTATAACATTTTCTATCACACGGCAGAGAGGGAAGAGGAGAGGGACGGGCTGGCTGGCGCTGCTGGCTGCTGCAGCTGGCAGTGCAAGCTTATCCCCCTTTTTTGAGGGAAAGTTGCATTTTAGTCCCCCAACCTTTATATCCTTATAAATAGGTTCAAAATAACTTATTTTAGGTCCAAAATCATTCATTTTCAGTCCAAATCAGCTTTAATTTTGAAATCTCAAATCAAATTTTGTTTCAATTTCTTTTAACTTCAAATCAAATTCTCGGATGTCACAATAAGCTTAGGGAGAGTCGACTTAGATGATTTAGAAACTGTAGGCTGGTTGAAGCTTTAGTAAGGAGAATTAAATTATTGAATTTTGCCTGTATTAAAAAAGAAAAAGGAAGACTAAATAAAACATCTCAAGAAGTCATTAGAAATGATCTCACATATTTGGAAATGAATTAGGACTTGTTATTTGATAGAGCACAATAGAAACTGATTCACACAGCCGACCCCGCCTAGTGAGATAAATGCTTGGTTGTTGTTATATAATATGCGCTTATTCAATGGCCCATATTATTCTACTACAATAAAGACCAATCTTACATCAATTCTACCAAAAATACAAGATCAAAATGCCAATAGGTAGGTCAACACTTGGTCTTCATGGCTCTTCTTCTTCATGGCTTATTTCTTCCATCCTGATACTCCAAGCACTTTATATGTGAAGATCCACTCAAGCTTATACAACAGTGTGTGGAGCACTAAGTTTTTCATCAAACCTCCAAGCCTATATACATTAAACTTAATAAGAAATTAATTCATACTAATATAAATATGATTATAAATATCAAAACATATGATTAACCCTTAATCACACAAATGGACCTACAGATATCTTCTTCCTTCATCCCCTGCCAAGTAATCTCTTCCTCTGCCTTGATAATTTCTTCTTTCATCTCCCCTTGGATAGCCCTCGTCCTTGAAGAACCCTTGCAACTTCTTGTTGTCAATGGCATTTCCGATTAGGATTCGAAGTTTTTGCACTCTTTTATGCAATAGCCATAGTCCACCTAGAATAAGCAGCATTTTTCTCGAGTAACATCATTTCGGGATCTAGGCCTTCACATTTGACTTCACATAAACCCTAAGCAACCATGACTACGAATATTTTGGTCATGGGGTGGCTGATTCAAGATTTAGAGTCATGATCTGGCTTCTAAGGGACTAGATCTATGGTACTTATCGCAGAAGTGATCGTTCCTTCTATTGTCTTATGGTCATTTGGTGAATCAACCTTCACAGGATTATCCTTTACTTTCATCTCTCTTCCTCTTCTCTCCTCTATCTTCTTTGTTGTCTATCGCTTTGTCTCAGATGTACAACAAGACTTTGTCCAATAGTTCATTCATGGTAGCTGGCATATATGCTTCTTGATCTAATTGTGAAAGGGTCCTCTCCTTACGGCATTCAGGTTGGCAAAACGATAGGTCTTATCTGTCACACCTTTAATCTTGGTTTTGAAGACGATGAAATCCTACAAAGTATCTTCTGACTCCTAGAGAACTTTCCAAGTTGTGAAAGAGTGTTGGGAGCCGTGCAGATGGCCACAAATTTACTGCAGAGCTCCATGCTAAACTGTTCAACGAAAGTGATGATTGTGGTAGGCAGAGACGTGAACGACTTTAAGGTAACTCCTTTTGGCGTAGCAAATAGTTGGCACTTGTAGGCATCATAGATGCTAGAGGAGATAAGTGTCATTTCAAAGGACATGTGCTTTTCAAGATCCGAGAGCCAATCATAAGTGTCCAACTTTGGCTCTTTGAAGTTAGTAGGACAGTCGCATGTTCTAACCTTCTACTGAAGGGTGCAGCATTTTAAAGGACATATGTTAATAAGGTGTACTGGTCATTATGGTCTATCATATGGCTATACCTTAAATATGACAACCACATATTATATATATTTGTGTGTGCACTAGCTCGTGTTCGTTTGCATGTGTGTGCGTGTCTTGTATCTTAATGTATTTGTAACTTATTTTTTAAAATTTTTTTGTATTGTCATATCCTTATTGTATTTGTATCACCATATCGTATATGTGCTTCATAAGGTATACCTTATTTGATGCCCAAGTCTTTTTATACATATTACATTATACTTTCATCAAACCGGTCGTTTTCTCATTAGCGATGTTGAAAGTTACATTCTTTGCCAATGTGAGCCTGATCAATCTTGGTGCCTAATGATCTAAGGTTTTATTCTTCTTATTTCATTGTTCTTAGCTTCTAGGGATTTGTAAAAGTTCTTCTGGTACAAAAGATCTTTTATTTGCATCTTCTATAGTCCTCATCATCGAATCGATTTATCTTCATCCTTTTATCAACCATCGCATGCCCCTTTAAAAGGAAACCAAAAGTTTTGATGCCACTTGTTGAGATTGAGCTTCGTGTGATAACACACTTCTCTTGAAATATTTCGCATGAATGCAGCAGAAATGTGGTTGAAAATACGAGTGATATGAGAAAATTTGATGAAATTGTGTAAGAAATAATAAGAAATGAGAAAACACCAGATTTAAGTGGAATATCCTGAATCCAAGTAAAACCTATAGCCATTCTACGAGAAATTCTACTATTCCTCAAGAGTTTCTAGAAAGTTATTATAAGAAATCACACCACAATTTTCTTAAATTATAGAATAGTCTTTCTAGACAAGGATCTTCCAAATGGTCTTTTTTTTAGGACATACATCGATTTATTTGTAAAGAAATATTTGTAATATATGAATTCTCTAAAATGCGTTAGTTTATTAGATAGGAATGCACAGTCCGATCGCCCTCTCAGATGATCCGATTGCCTATCTGATAGTCTGATCAACAGGGTGATCAACGGGATGATTTTCTCTGTCAGCTATCTCTCTTATCAAACAGTCCGCTTGCTACAAATGGATGGTTAGATCCCTTGTGGGAATCATTCCACTATTATTGATTTCTCCAATGTGTCTGATGAACTACTTGTCGATTCATCTTTTGTCTAATTGATGCTGATGAGAAGATTCAAATTCTACATGCCTCATTTTTCACAGTTTAAAATGCAATGAAAACCTCTTATATTCTTGGAAAATTTTGATTTAGGTTGACATCTTTCATTTGATTATACATCGAAATTTAATAGTGGTTTGAGATAGATTAGTCTAATGCTACATAAACTAAGGAACACATTCAATTTGAATTGAAATTTGTAAAATTTCCTACTATGTTGTGTTATTTTTTCACAGTAACTAAAAATTGCTATATCATTATTTAGGTTCTATCCTGATGAGAAGAAAAGTTTAGCTAAACCTTTGTTCCGGTCTTCCAAACCTGGAGGGGGCTTACCAATGAAAGTCTTCCCTACAGACACTAGAGGCTCCACGGTGTTTGCTGAAAGTTATGAGCGATGTAAACTCACAATATTTGATCCAGGAAGCGATATCATGATAAAATGGAATCGCATTTTCTTGTTTACATGCTTGATTGCTCTATTCATAGACCCATTATATTTCTATTTGCCATCTATTTCTAATGGTGGTCAAATCTCATGTCTGAAGAAGATGGACTGGGGTCTGAATGTCACGGTCACCATATTGCGGTCACTTATGGATATATTCTATGCATTGCAAATTTTTTTAAAGTTTCGAACTGCTTTTATTGCACCAAATTCAAGGGTTTTTGGAAGAGGGGAGCTAGTCATGGACTGTAAGCAAATAGCAGAGAGATATGTAAAGTCGGATTTTTTCATTGACGTAGCTGCTGCACTGCCTCTTCCACAGGTATGCTGTTTCTTGTACTTTTTCCCTTAACGCAAATTGATTCTCAAAGCTGATTTGATTTTAGGGAGTATGGTGGACTTTGAAATGCCCTCTACATTCAAAAGCACTAAGCCTACAAAGAAAAGTAGAGATTGAGTTCATTTTGTGAAAGAAATATTAAATTATAAAGGGGTAATTCAATCTGGTTCTTCAAGTAGATCTTTGATTCTATGCAAGTCCTAAAAAATGAAAACGTATCATTTGCATTCTTTTTGATCAAAATTTTTACCATGTGGGTTATTTTTTACAGATTCATTAAGTTTGACCATTAAGTCGAATTATAAAAAATTAAAAATACATATTTTTTTGACACATTAAAAATACATATTTAAGCGTTAAAACTTGCAATTGAAAATACTTAAATATGTTTTTAAAGTTTAAATATGTATTTTAATTTTTTTAAAAATAACAACTTAATTATTAAATTTAACGGAATCAGTTAGAAAAGACTCGCGTGGAAAAAATTTTGAGCATGAGGGACTTCGATGACATTTTTCATTTTTAAAGACTTGCGCAGAATCGGATGTCTACCTTAGGAGCCCTCGGATTGACTTACGTCAATTACAAATTTTGCTTCTTTTTAACTCATTTATCAATATGAGTTTGTTAAATTGATTGAGTGGCATGTTCTTCATTTACTTGCTTGTCCTGCCATGTTCAAGGTCCCTAATGTGATACAATTTGACTTCATTTCAGATTGTTGCATGGTTAGTGATTCCTGGAGTTAGGAGCTCAAATCCTTATGAGAACAACGATTCCATAGCTCTTATCATTTTGATCCAGTACATTTTAAGGCTATACCTCATATTTCCTTTGAGCTATCAACTTATTAAAGCTACTGGTGCTGTCACTAAGACTGCTTGGGCAGGAGCTGCATACAATCTAGTCCTGTACATGATTGCTAGCCATGTAGGTAACCTATAGGAATATGCATTGAATCACAATAATGTTTTTGGGAAGAGATTATAGTTGATTGCCATGTTTTGGAAAATCTGAAAGTGACACAGGAAAATTTAAATCTCCAGGTTCTTGGAGCTGCATATTATCTGTTAACTATTGATCGGCAGACAACATGCTGGATATCAGAATGCAAGAATGAAAACGACACCACAGGTCCATTATGCCTGATGAAGTATCTGGACTGTGATTTTTCAAGCTCTGTTGATCAAAATTGGGCCAACAGCACTAGTGTTTTTTCAAATTGCGATGCTAGTAATAGCAGTATCAGCTTCCAGTTTGGCATATATCAGAATGAACTAACAACTGGTGCTGTTTCCACTGATTTTGTTCGGAAGTTCCTCTATAGCTTTTGGTGGGGTTTACAAAATCTGAGGTCTGTTCTCAAAAATGCAAACTGTGGTATTTTTCTTATAATGTTATGAAGCACATAAGCCTTTTTTCTCATTTCATCTATATGTTAAGAGAAGCTTGCAAATCTCACGTTTTAGCTGCATATTTGATGAATGCTTGTTTAAAAAATGGAAAGTGTTTTTTTTTTTTTGAAAAGTGGATGAATGCTTGTTTAAATGTAAGATAATTCCCCTTGCACATTATTTGCTTGGTAATCTTGTTGAGATAGTGTTTACTATGAAAATCTCGCCTGCATCACTACTATCCATGTAGCCTGAGGATCAGCTCCTTAGTCAAACAAGTCAATAGTGAAGTCTAATAATTGGAGGCTGGAATTGAAGATATTCACTGGGTCTCTTCCATCTACTCATATATGGTGTTTTGTACTCATAGAACATGAGCACTGGCTGTCCTAGCTTTCATATGGTAGAAGTTGCCTTCGCACGAGTAGAAGGAATTTCCCTCATACAAGTAACGAGATGGTTGATCAGTGCCTCTTCACATGTTTGTGATGTAACTTAGCTTTTGCTCCACTTCAGCACGAACTCTACCTCCTCTCAACAAGTCGTCGCATTTTTATGCCATGATGATATGCCCCAATGTCCACGAGCCTTCTACCATTATTATACATGGTAGATTGGGTCTATGATGGACACGTGGTGTAATCCCCTAAGCTCCTTAGGGTTTGTTTGGTTGGAGAATAAATTTGGGTAAGGAAAGAGAATATTTTATTTTATAGAGTTGATGGAAAAGAAATTTATTTTAATATTGGGAGGTGTGTAAGATGTGAAATAAAGTTAATTTTAAGATTGAAATTTGTGTTGGATGTGAAATAAAGTTGATTTTTAAGGTTGAATTTGTGTTGGATGTGAAATAAAGTTATTAAAATTTATAATAAATTTAAAATATTATTAAAAAAATATTTTGCCCATTTTTGGGTAATTGCCAAACATGCCCTTAGTAACAAACCGTCATAACATAACTTTCACTATGGCATTACTGCCCCGCTATTCCCACATCACCTTGATTGTTATAGAAGGATATCCTTCTGATTCCCACCAGCTATGATTTTGGTGGTCTATAAATATCACCCTTCCATTATACAGAAAAGAGCACACACAACAACGAAGAAATCTCCTTGTACTAGGGAAAGGGATAGGGAGAAACTTTGTAATTCACCATTAGTGAACTCCTTTCTTCATTCTAGTTGAATTTTTGTGCTAGGCTAACTAGTAGATGTAGGAGTATATCTTCGAATCATCTTAAATATTATCTCCTTTTTCGTTTTCTCTACTTTTTTCTCTCTAACAATTTGCACGAGTAAACAAAAGTTGTTAGTTTTATCTGGACTTCTCTTTGAAGATGATTATCGCCATTAAAATTTTTTATTGCCATCACGCAAGATTGAGAAAATGGTGAACACCTACAACATTTCTCCTTCCTCGGCATTGCGAGCAACTGCCAAATCTCCTTATCTAGACACGCATGCCTCCTTCCAGGCTGCTGCCATCTCTCCCCCTTAATGCATTGATCCAACACTGGGTGCTTTTGTTCCTATTGTTTCTCTTCCGTAAAGGCTCATAGGCTCGACTGCAGTGCTAAATGCAACCTTTGTTCCTCATCATGATGATGATTCAGTGCCTCTTGTCCCTCCCTTCCCGCAAGCTAATGTACCTGCTTCGAGGCCAGTTCCACATCTTACTATGGGACCTCCCATTCCTCAGTAACATTAATCCTTTTAACAACCCTCTTTCCCTCAACCTTGCAGGGGAAATTTATTGAACCACACTCTCTTCAGTCTACTCAGGGTTGTCAATGTCGACGCTCCTCTGTCTCTAATTATTTGAGCTTCCTTTGTTCCGGAAGATTACAAGCCTTTGAAGTTTAATTCTTATAAGGGTGATTCAAATCCCCATGAACACATATAAGGCTTTGAAGCGACAATCCGGTATTTGAGGCTTATAGACACCATGAAATGTCACCTAATGGTTTCTACTCTCAACTCATATGCCTTCACATGGTAAACTGATTTGTTGGCTTGCTTCATCCAGTCATATAACCACTTAAAGGTTGAGCTCCTTACCCATTTCCTAGGAGAGGTGAAGCTCTGACTCTGATATCTCTTTAGTCATCATAAAGCATAAGGAAGATGAAAGCATCTGGGAGTACACCAATAGGTTCTTCGGGATGCTTTCGTCTTCAAATCAAGGACCTTGACTAAGTGGTCTCGATATACAAACATCGCAGAAGATTGCAGAATGGTCCTTTGGTTAATGCTCTAAACCTCTCACGCTCGAAGAGCAATTTGAATCTGATCAACTTTATGTGGTAGTTTGTGCAAGTTGATGAAGCTCACTACAATCCCCACCAGAATGAATAGAAGAGAAAGAAAGAAGAACTCCACCATTTGGCCCCCCTCTAGCTCCAAGTTTCACGAGATAGGCTGCGAGAAGAAGTCGAAGGACCACGAGCAAGTGCAAGTTTCAATTGACTTATCCTCTCACTGAGGTCTATGCTGTTGCCTACAAGCAAGGCCTCATTAACTCTCCTTCGAAGAAGCCGGATCTTCCTAAGTGAGCCGACCCCAACAAGTATTGTGTAGTCCATGGGACTATTCTCATGAATTGCACCACTACCATACCCTCTAGTACCTTATTAAAAAGCTGATTGAGAAATGCCATTTAAAAGAATTCTTGGCCAATGCTGATGTCAACCCCAAGCCTAGCAATGTCATGCTTATGATGGAGTTGTAAAAAAAGGAGTTGCACAATAGGTCGCAACCACCTCTTTGGATGCTCATCCTCACCTCTATTTTGGTGAGTCCTCCTTGCGCACCAACTCATTGACACCATCTTTAGCTGGGACCTGAAGATGGAAAGAAGGCAGACTGTTGTTGTTGGTAGTGTAACACGCCAGTTCTTTGCTGCGGTGCTGATCACATTCTCTGCTGACGATCTTCCCAACCATGACAATAGTTGTGACAATCCCATCATCGTCATAACGCAGATCGCCAACTTTGACATCAAGAGGGTGCTACTCGACATGGGTAGTTCGGTTGATGTAGTCTTCATGTCTACATTCTTTTGGATGAAGCTCAAACCTCATAACCTTCTCTAGGGCGAAGCACGGCTCATAGGCTTTGCTTGGGAGCGAGTGGCACCTCTTGGCTTCGTTACCTCTCAGTCACCTTCAGGGAGATTGAAGGACAACTATTTCATATGGTCACCTTTGCGGTGATCTGAGTAGCTTTTGGGTATAATGCCATTCTTGAGCGTACAACCCTAACGCCTTTGGGATGGTGATCACCATGTCTCATGCTTGTGCTAAGATTTCGACTCTGGCAGGAGTCTTCATTTTGATAGGAAACCCTGTGCAGACGTTGAAGTCCCATCATATTGTTGCACAACTGCTCATTGCCCAGATAGATCCCAAGGGGGAGGGAGAAGAGATAAAACATAAGAAATTACTATAACTATACTTATTAATGGGATTGATCCCACTCGAATTGTAATGGTTTCTTTAGCTTTTTATGAAAAAGGAAAGGGCAGATATGTTAATCCTCATTTTTGAGTATATTAATGTATTCGTATGGTTGCCTTCTCATATGATAGGGTAGACAGCGAGGTAGTGGAGCATTGCCTAAACATTTTGCCCATAACTAATTTTGTCAAGCAGAAGCAGTGTATGATGGGAGGTGAGCATTTCGAGACCACGAGAGAAGAGGTAAAGAAACTCTTTGTGGGTTCATCCAGGAAGTCTGTTATCCGGACTAGTTGGCCAATGTAATGGTGGTCAAGAAGCTAAATCGAAAATGATGGATGTGCGTCAACTTTCGTGATCTAAACCTAGCCTGTCCCAAAGATTGCCACCTTTTTCCTGAATTGACGTTCTGGTCAATCTTACCATGGGATTCCCAACATTGAGCTTCTTCAATCCCTTTTCTGGGTATCATTAAGTAAGGATGACTGAGGAAGATGATGAAATGTCAGCCTTCCCTTCTACAACTTTTGTCACAATGTTGTGTTATTTAGATTGAAGAATGTGGGGGCCACCTACCAGTGGATGATCGACAAGATCTTCAAGAGGTAGAAAGCTCAAAATTTGGAAGCATATGTCGACCATATCCTTGTCAAAAGTTGTACCTTTTGATAGCATCTCGACGACCTTAAAGAGACTTTTGACATTATGCAGAAGTACATGCTCATGCTCAGTCCATAGAAGTGTCTTTGCTGTGGCATCTGGAAAGTTCCTCGGATATTTGCTATCTTCGAGGGGGATTGAAGCTAACCTTGACAAGATAACAACGATATTTAGCATGCCTTCCCCAACAATGATCTCTAACATGCAGAAGCTCGCCGACCCAGTAGCGAGTCTAAGGCTGTTCATATCCAAGTTGGGTGACAAATGCTTTCCTTTCTTCAATTGGACCTAGGAGTAAAGACTCCTTCATAGCACTAAAGAAGTACCTGATCGTAGCGCCTATCCTCAGTTCCCCGAAGGGAGAAGTGCTATCATTGTACTTAGGGGACTCTGACACTACAATATCTCCTGTCTCCTGTACTCATTAGATTTGACATGGGATTCAACAACCAATCTATTATGTCATTCGTGTTCTTACTAGTGTTGAACTAAGGTATCTGATGCTTGAAAAACTAGCTACGGCTTTCGTGGTCACGACTAGAAGGCTGCTGCGCCCATATTTTTTGGCTCATTCCATTGAAATAGTGATGAACTAGCCTCTAAGAAAAATTCTCCACTTCCGAAGGTTTCTGATAGACTATTGAAATGGTCCATCGAATTGGGAAAGTTCGACATCACATTTGTCTCAAGAACAGTGATCAAGGCTCAAGCCCTAGTTGACTTCGTGGTTGAACTTACAACGGTAGAGCTACCTCCCCAAGACAGAACTTGGGTTCCCTGAACGCTCCATTTAGACGAAGCCTCTGGTACTCAATCATTCGAAATTACTTTCCTCATAGGTAGTCCAAATGGGTTAAAGTTCAAGTGCTCCATACAGCTGAACTTACAGGTGACAAGCAATTAGGGTGAATAAGAATCACTCATAGTTGGACTTGTATTTTCCAAAAAAAGGGCATAGAGTACCCCCAAGTATACAACGACTAGATGTTGGCCATCAACTAGGTCATAGGCTCATAGCGAGCTTCGAGACTTGCCACGTTGTCTGAAGAAATATCTTGCTCGAGTTTGCAGCCTAATGTCATCCTTCAAGGAATTTGGCATCATCTACATTCTATAGGCAAAAAATCAAGATGCTGACTACTTGGCAAAGTTTGGCACTCTAGATTTCGAGCACTCTAGATTTCGAGCAACAACTATTACTCGAGGAACCCAACGTTGACCATTTAGAGGTTGCGTGTACCCAGTTGCACCCTTCTTGGATGAATGAGATCGTTGACTACTTGAAGAATGGGAGCAGCCAACTGACAAGAGCATGGCTAGGAAGCTGAAGTTCAAATGCACGAAGTACACATGGGTGGAAGGACAACTTTATTGAAGGTGTGACTTGCGACCAATGGCAAAGCATCTTTGCCCTAAGAAGATAGCTGAAGTCATAAGGCATGTACACAAAGGAGGGTGCAACACATACACCAGAAGAAGTTTGGTGTCATGAATTATCTGGCAAGGATACTTCTGGCCCAACATCTATAAAGCCAAGGCATTTGTGCAAAAATGTCCAAAATGTCAATTCTATGTCGATCTATACAATCAATCGACCGGCTTCCTTCGCCCAATAAATTCCTCCTAGCCGCGGTTTGGGGAATGGATTTCTTGGGACCCTTGCCTCCCTCAGCACGAGGATATAGGTGGTTGCTTGTAGTCATCGATCACTTCATAAAATGGATCAAAGTAAAATTGATGACGAAGCCCACAACCCAGTGCATCGAGAACTTCATATGGACTCACATTTTGTGCCGATATGGAGTTCCCATGGCACTAATAACAGATAACAAGATGCATTTTGCAAATAAGAAGGTGGGTAGTTTCTGTGAAAAGTTTGACATCCAACTCAGTTTTCCTCTGTTTGGCATCTGCGCACTAACAAGCAATCTGAGGCCGCCAACAAGAAAATTCTCAGTGTGTTGAGGAAATGCCTTGGGAAAGCAAAGGGAAATTGGGCCAACTACCTCCTAGGGTTTTTTGGACGCTCAACACGACTTTGTTGGAAGTGAATAACGAGTCGGCCTTTTCCCTATGTTTTAGTGGAGAAGCTTTGATACTCGTGAGTTCGAGCATTACTCTCCCCAGTTGAGGTGGCTGCAGCTTTTGATTCTGATAATTTAGAAGGTTGGATAGATGAGAACAATGACTGCCATCATCTCAATCTTGACCTCCAAGAGCAGAAGAAGTTCGCTACCCTCGAAGGGAAAGATACTACAATTGCACAGTTAGTCCCAGAGAGTTCTTGCAGAGAGACATACTCTGGCAGCAACCTTAGCGTGGGCAAACTTGAGCCCAATTGGGAAGGTCCTTTTATAATCCGATCTGTTGCTGGATCTAACGCATATTATCTAAGACCTGGAAGGCACTATCTTACCCAAAACCTAGAGTAGAGATGTGCTTAAGAGGTTCTACGCATAAATGATGTATCTATTCATTTTTTAGTGTATTCGTTGTAATTCGATTACAAATGAAGCAAAGTTTTTGACTTTTTGCACTTCCTTGATGGATTCCTAAATTTTTGCGCAAGGCGCAACTACTTGCACAACTAATTAGGACTTATCTTAGGTCACTTCTCATCTTGGAACCCTAAACTCTAGTACTGCTATAAGTGAAGGGAATCATCTTTTAAGCCGGTTTGGGATAAATAGGTATGGTTCTATGGTCGAACTCATCTACACCCCCTCAAAGGTCAAATCAAACCCAACATCTAGTTTGGGCTAAATGGGTGTAGCTCCATGGTTCATAAACTTATCCATACCCCTACCGACTACACAGATGGCTGCTCCATTTCGCTAACCACAGGAAAAATGTTTAAGAAATTGCTAGTACATGTGAAAAATAGCTAGAAAGCAACTGAAATAAGGGAATCAACAAAAGAACATGCAAAGTGGAAGCAAAAACAGGAAAGCAATTTTATTTTTAATTCATTACAAGAAAACAAGTTATGTATTATCTAATACATTCCCGTCTTGCTTCTTGCCTCCTGTTTCGCCCTCTTTAGGGCTTCCTTCTCCTAGCTTCGGTCGACGCATTCAATCATATCGGATGCCTTGCTCGTTAATGTGAAAGCTATGACACTTGTAACCTGCATTCTTGATTTCACAAATGTAGTAAGCCGAAGTCATCTCTACCAGGTCTTCCAAATTGACCTTACCTTTAGAGATGAGTCCTGCGCCAAGCGCTTCGAACCCTTTCGCATCACAGAGACTTATCAATTGCGGCATTCCAAGCTCGTATTGTAGTCAACCACAGCCCCATTGACAACTCCCTTTGTAACAAGAAGAGATCTACGTCTCACCCTAGCTTCGACCTTCTCGATACTAGCATCCTTTAGGTCCATCCTTTTTGTCTCCATAGCTATTTCAAATTCAGAGCCAGCTAGCGCCTTTATCTTCGCGGTTATTTCTCTGCCTCCTTTATTTTTTCAATATCCTTTGGCTCCTCTTCCTTCTCTTTCATCGCCTCTTGGTGACAAATTCTTTCCTGCAGCTTCTCAATTTATGTCGATTTTTCTACCACTCTCATCTCAGTAGATGGTTGGCAGAGTAAATTTCTACCATGGCATCCTCGTCAGAGGCAATTTTTTTCTTGCATTAGATCGTCCCCTTTAGGATATGACATTCATCCTCCATACAATCAAATTGATAGCGGAGATAGAATAGCTCTACATCTAATGAGGTAAGATTGGAAGTGAATGCTCTTACCTCAAGCACACTCTGAAGGATAAAAGAGAAAGGAGAAGAATTAATAATTCATTATTAATTGGGAAATGGAAGGCCAGGGAAGGTCACTTACCTAAAGGAAGGCGTCACGCAAGCATTGACCGAGATCCTTGCTAAGAAAATAGTTGGCATACTTCCAGTACCACTCTGTCACCAAGGCCTCTCTGATGCATTGCCTGATGTCGTACGGGAGAAGGTAATCCCCCTACACCTGATGGTCCAAAGAGATCTTGATTTTCCTATTGTCCCTAGACTACCTCGTGCGCAACTCGAAGCCATGGTCCCTAACTAGTTTGTGACTCTGGCTATGGAGAGCGTAGGCATCGTCATCTTTTTGTTGCTCTCCTCTAGCGCTGGAAGGACCAGTGCTTCCTTCCTTTTGTTTCTCTACTGCATGGAGCTTATCTCTTGCAACTCCTTAAGAGAATCCTCTTCCAAACTATTGGCTTGTCTTCCACGTGCCTTCTCTTCTGGGCGGGTTCCCGTGCCTCGGTGGCATCCACATCTCTATAATGAGCATCGATGCCACTCCATCAACCGACGAAGTCCCAATCTTGCCATCTACTCATGGCTTCTCTGGGCCGACAATAGGCCCTTCCACGTGAGACCTCTTCGATATGAGTTGGGCCAGTAGATCGTCTTTCGAGTTGTCATAATCAATGACATTCACTTGCTCTCTCATGATGGGGGGCTAGTGGATGGCCCAATTCCTTGCCTTGACATTCTCTATGAAAGTGTCGTTTTGAACATATTGTAGAGGCCAGTATTTTTTGAAGAGCTTTTTCAAAGAAGCCCCTGGTTCGGTACTTCTTCCATAGCTCCGATTCACATCTGACGGGGTAACTTATGTTCAGGCCCAATCTCTACCAACAAAGAAATACCTATTACGTTAGTTGCTATGTGAGCTTGATGCCCTAGAGAACAGTTCCTTCAACCGGACCTCAGGGTGTAGCAGCCGAGATACTTGCTATTCGGTTGCCATTGGTACAACCACCTGAAGGCCTCCAAGCTCTACCCTATGCCCTCCTACAAAATCGAAAGGGCATTGATGAAAGCCACCGTATTCAGCAATAGCTATGTTGAAACCATTCGGAATGCTTAGAAGATCTCTAGAAATTATAAAGAAAATGACAGCAGCAAGTTGTTCGCCGGCTGTATTTAACAGACAACATACCCCTCTTGCGACCAGTTTGTCTGAGTTTGCTCCCCTTGAAGTCCCTGATACTATTGAGATCTCCATACTACGTCGTGTTGTGTCGGTCTGTTAACATTGTTTTGAAACATTCGGCCATATCGGTAATGCCGAACCTTACAGAGGGGGAAGACTCCATCGCTAGGGATGGATTTGAGTCAATTTTGAATGAGCTAGGCTAAACTCGAAATTAAATTTTTGATTTTGAGTTGAGTTCAATTTGAGCTTGCTAAAATATTTTTGATTTCGAGTTAGTTTTTTGACTTTAATAAAGCCTAATTATAAGTCATATTTTCTATAAAAATACCTATTTTATATATTAAGTATATTGGAATATAATATTATAAATTAACTTCTAAATCTTGTGTGTATTTATAACATTATGTTTTTTGTAAAAGTTATTAAATTTATTATTATATATATATATATATAATTTCTCAGTTATATTTTAAAAAATTATAATATGTATACTTTTATTACTCGTGCATGATGATCTAAGGCTTAACTTATTTGTAGGCTGCCTTTGCTACTCATACTTATTATCAGCAGCAGCAAGAACAACAACAACAATCAAGCCTTATCCCATTAGCTATGGTTGGCTACATTATTCCTTTATTTTTATTACATTCTATCAGATAAATTCTCAGTTAGCTCTAAGTGTGTAAGATCATTTCTTAATAGTTTTTTGTCATGTTATCCTACGCAAAAAATGTTGAAGATTAGTACATTAAAGCATCATATGGCAAAAGCAAAATTTATCATCAATTGGAAAGCAAGGTACATGATTTTATAAAGTACTTCTTTTCGACTAATACTATTTATAGGAAAACATAAGAAATGTGATCCTACTCTACACACTTTTCTGCGACATTAAGGCCAAGACCAAAGTATAGCTCCAAAACCATCATTATCGGGATGAACGAACAATGGCCTGGTTCCAAAACTACCACCGCTGCAATTCAGAGAAGTAGACCAAGGTCTAGTTTCAGCACCGCAAGTGATCAAAACTACTTGGACCTCTCGCGTTGATAACCATTCAAAGGAAATTCTAAGCAATTTGGGTGCTTGAAAATATAGAAATTTTGTGAAGAGAGGGAGGAGAGGAGAGGAGAGGAGAGGAGAGGAGGGGAAGAGCTTTCAAACACAATAAGTCTTAAATTTTTTTTCTTTTATTCTTGAATGAATACAAATGAGGTCTCCTATTTATAGAGATGAATACAAAAATTAACTTCTAGGAAATACGAAAGAAGTTTTCTTAAAATTAAAGTATATTAAAGGAAATGAAAAATTCAACATTGGTAGATGAGGAAGAAAATTCAATTTTGGTAAGCGTGTTGAGGAAAATTCAATTTTGGTAGATATGATGTAGAAAATTCAAGTTTGATAGATATGATGAAGAAAATTCAACTTTGGTTGGTATGATGAAAAAAATTCAACTTTGGTAGGTGTGATGAAGAAAATTCAACTTTGGTAGGTGTGATGAAGAAAATTCAACTTTGGTAGGTGGGATGAAATGATTTTCACCTACCACCCTTCATTCTAGTTAGGTTGGGTTGAATTAGTTTGAGTTGAGTCAAACTCATTTGGTTGGTGTTTATTCTTCTTTTGTTATTTGATTTCTTGATCAGCAAGTTCCAAGTGAAACAAAGGAAACCTTTAGTTGTGTTTTCACAGAGGAGGCTGGAACCCACTATAATAGGGAAAGCCTTCCCAGGGGGATCTCCCTGGAAGGTGGACCTCCTCTATCACCCTTTTCATTGGGGGAACAACTTGGCAATCCCTTTCGGCATCATTCACCCTCCTATCCTCCCTGTTTGGAGCCAGTGATGACATTAATCCTCTATGCATGCTAGAAGATTTGCCCTCGTGGAAGAATCTTTCAGGACTATTAGGACCTATTAGAACTTGAATACAGGGATCCCACAGTATCGCCTTTGTTAGAAACTCAGATCCACTAACCTTTATAGACAGAAGTCAAAGACCGCATGATTTTTTGTCATTGCCCCTATAGCAGAGGGCGTAACAAAAAACCAACGTTGTCGATCACTTCTTCTACATGACCGAAATGGTGTTCCTGCAAGATCTTCCAGACGTTAGCCAAGCTCTTCAAAAGCTGTATTTACTTCTCCGGGGCTCCTTCCGTAATTGCGGCAGCAGCTAACTTCTGCTCTGCCTTTCAAACTCGTTGGTTTAGATCGAACATGGTAGTATTCTCGCAGTCCCTGGTATTATTAACCTCTTCAACCATGCGGAGGTCAACCTTACTCAGTGCTATCATCTCAGCCATCAGTTTCTTAGGGACTATTGTTGTATCTTCTCAAACTTTTGCACAGCAGCCTTGACATCCATCTTGCTAATGGTGGCACGATCCTCCTGCTCTAGCGCCAACCTTTGGTTCTTGTGGGTGTGCCTTAGGTCCACCTCTAGCTTGTGAACCTCCGCATTTGACCTTATGCAGACGAACTTTGACAACGATCGAGAAATGTGGCAAGTGTCCAAATCATAGCGAGCTTGCCTTGACGCTGTGTGGTTCGCTCGCCCCCAAAAGCCCACCAATCACCAGTCGCCAGTTGCCAGCCGCCTGCTTCTCTCATTGTGTCACCCCTCTTTCGTATGTCTAGATTGATAACACTCTCTAGAGACGGCTTACTGCCACTCGACAATGAATGAATCGCATCCTTCATTGCAGAGCATTCGAGGGCCTTCCCTTTGTCAACGAGCTGGCTGCACCCTGTGTTGCTCTCTTCTAAGGATGGTCTGTCTAAGAGGTGATTTCCCCCACCTAGGAGCCATTTGTGCCAACACCAAATGAAGTTGCATCTAGCAAAGGCTCCCCAATTATAAATTCATTCATTGGCTTGGCAAATCTCACTTTCTTCGCAGGCAATAGTTCTGCTTCAGACTCACTAACGAACCTTTTCTTGGCAACCTTCTCAAAGATCACTGCTATCTTATCATCCGAATTGGTCATATTTGAAAGAAAAACCCTAACAGCCCAGTTCAAATGAATGAGAGAAAGATCTCTCCTCAAGGTCTTAAATAGCCGAGCTGTGACTTTTCGATTTTCAAAAACAAATTGCTGCATATGAAATATTATATCATTTGTTTTGGGGATGAATATTTACAATGACAATCATGCTTGCATCCCAATCGTCCATGTGTCTTGAGGATCTGCTCCTCAATCAAACAAGTCAACTATGCAATCGAATCAGCTAAGGCTGAAATTAAACACATTTCATTGGGTCTCTCCCATCTACTCATATATAGTGTTTCACACTTGTAGAATATAAGTGCCAGTTGTCCTAACTTTCGTACTGGTGGAAATCGCCTCTGCACGGGTAGTAGGCATTTCCCTCATGCGTGTAACAAGACAAAAGATTAGCACCCTATGAAGCACGGACACGACACGGTGACACGGGACACGACACAACATGACACAGTGACACGACGATCTTCTGAAATATAGGACACGGACACGGCATAATACGCTAAATATAATAATAAAATTGACAATTCATACTTAAGAAAATATATAAAACATAATATAAACTTAAATTTTTATGTATAAATAACTTGTAAGTAACACTAAAGTCTTATAGAATCAAAATGAGAACTTGAGAACAAACGTCGTCGACATTAAAAAGATTTGAAATATAAATTTAGGATTCACTTTGAATAATTGAAAATACAATTTTGTTTTTAAGACAATCACAGTGAGCACGACAATAAAAGGAAGTAAGAGCTCACGATGTTGATGAAAGAAGAATAAAGGTAAAGCTAGAGTTCTAAGTTTTTTGCGATTGGTTCATTCTCGTAAAGCTTAAAAGCAATAAAAGAGGAAGAAATTTGATTTGACTTGGTTAACTTAGAATATTGATTTATATTAGGTAAAATTTTAACAATAATAAGAGATATGTATTTAGTTTTATTAAATAAAATTTTAACAATAATAAAAAAAAATGAGATAGATGTATTTATAAATTTTATTAAAAATATATAATATTATAAATAATTTAATATTAATATTAAATATATTAATTCTATTTTATGTGTCATAGAAGTGTCCTGTATCTTAAAAGTGTCCTGCATCTCAGAAGTCTCCTAGAAGTGCCTCAGAAGTGTCATCGCGTGTCCAAGAAGTGTCTTTTAGTTTTTTTAATATTATTTTATTAGGACACGCCACGTGGTTTGTCCGACACGGTGTCCCCGCGTGTCCTTGCGTGTCCCCGAGTGTCCGTGTGTCCGACACGGATACGACGTGGTTTGTTAAAGTGTCCATGCTTCATAGTTAGCACCTCTTCAAATGTTCGCAATCCAGCTTATCCTCTGCTCTACTTCAGCATAAACTTTACCTCCTCTTGACATGTCGCCGCATATCTCTTCCCTTACAATATGCTCCCACGTCCAGGAGCTTTCTATCATTATTATACTCAGTTGACTGGGTCGATGATAAGCTCTTCAGCAATAGATTGGCAATGCACTACTTCCACTATGGCATTACTGCGTCGCTACTACCACATCGCCCTAATGTTTACAGAAGGATATCCTCTTGATTTTCACCAGTTAGGATTCTGGTGGTTTATAAATATTACCCTTCCACCATGCAGTAAAAGAACGCACAACAATGAACAGACAGAGAAGAGATTTCCTTGTTATTCTTCTTCTTGTACTAAGGAGAAGGGATAGAGAGAGACTTTATAATTTGCCACCCGACGAACTCTTTTCTTCATTCTATTGGAATTTTTGGGCTAGATTGACCGGTGGATAGGAGGATATCTTCGAAGCACCTTAAATCCTTGTCTTATTCTTTTTTTATTTTTCTCTGCTTTTTCCTTACTAACATTCTACAAGAGCACACAATGGTTCCCAGTTTTCTTTGGACTCCTCTTTGAAGACGATTATTACCGTCAACAGATATAAGGTTCCTACATCTCAAGTGAAGTCATTACCTGAACTTTCATCCCATGTTCTTGTATTGAGCTTCAATGAATTGAACTTGGCCATGATCGAATGTAATGTCAAGTGGGCTAGACAACGTTATTTAATTGAAAGCTAGCATTGCAAGGACTTGGTAGATCAAATAAATTTCCCGTGTACAATTACTGAATGTAATACTTTTTATTGATTTTTTAGTTCTTATCTTTGCAGATAAGACTAACTGACTACAGTTTTTTGTGTATTCTAGAATGATGAGTTCTGCAGCTATTGAATATCCGTTAGATCTTTTTCTTGTCATTTCATAACCTTGATGGGCCATTCTACTCTTTCTTTTGTAGCACGTTTGGACAGAATTTGCAGGCAAGCACTTTCATTGGGGAGACTTCATATTGTATAATCATATCCACTGTGGGACTTATTCTATTTGCACATTTGATTGGAAATATGCAGGTAATAAAAAGGGTGGTCTTATGAAGCCTTTTGATGTTTAATTTGGCTATACAATTTTATATCTGTTTTGAGTTTAAAATAATTCTGGTATCTATTTTTATTGAGATCTTTGTCCCAACTTAACAGTGGCTTAAACTAATTCGGTGTGTTATTCTTTAGTTATTAATTTTTGTATGAATCAAACAACTTCTCTTTATGAGATTTTCATCGTCTCGACCTTATGGTTTTAGCCAATTATTTTGTGCTTGAACTGCAGTTGATTTAGCATCTGTTATTTGACTAATGTGCCAAGGCTTCATTTTGTGTGTCTTGTTTCATGGATGGTAATCTTTTTATGTTATCAAGGTACCCTCAATCTCGCTTATTGATCCTCAATGAGCAACAAATCGATGAAAAAAGTGCTACAAAAATAAAGAGTTGTTTGTAGACATGTATTAAGTCATTAGGCAGTAGATGTATGCTTTAGAACCATGAATAGAAATCTGTGAGCTCTCTTTAACCCTAAAGCACCCCTCCTCCCTACACACACATTTTATAAATGTGTATGTATGGACCCTGTTATATGTCATCCAGTATTTATTTTGGAGATCTTTTGGCAAGAGGTTCATCACCCTTTTTAAGCATTCTCTCTTCTTAGCCTTTTCCAGATATCTTCTGATTTTAAAATTATTTTGGGTATTTTGTTAATTAAAGTTTTGTTGTACTTAATTTCTTTGATTTCATTTTCATTTGGTTTAGTCTTGATCTTATCTGATTCCATTTTGATATGATTTTTTGTTTTTCTTTTTATATGTTAGGTAAACATCTTCTCCTTAAGTATTTCTAAGAAGCTTTGCAATTTCTTTTAAAGTTTTGAATGTGTCTAGAAATTTTTTATTTTAATAATTTTATATTTTTGTGAAGCAATTTCTCCTTGATCTATTATTCTACCTAAATATTCAAATTTTTGTTTATATAACTCTGTTTTATTTTTTTCTTAAAATTATTTCATGCTTTATAAATAATTCTTTTACTACCTCTAAATAATGTAAATGTAAATGTTCTTTATAACTTGAAGAGAAAACAAAAATAAGTCTATATAAATTGTTATAAACTTATCGTATTGAGAAAAGATACAAGTCATCCACTTTTGGAGTATTTGGGTATATTTTTTAGTCCAAAAGCATTACTTTCCATTGTGAATGCTCAAAAGGAGTGAAAATTTTTTTTTGTTTTTTTGACTTTAAATCTTTTAAGTTTATTTGCTAAAATCCTGACTTGCATCAAACTTACTAAACCATTTAGCTATACTTATACTTTTAATAATACTTTTTGTACTAGGTATAAAAAAATTCATCAAATTTAGTATTATCGTTTAAGCTTTTATAATTTATAATCATTCTAGTTATTCCTTTATTTTACATGACTTATCATGAATGTAGGAGATGAATGTGGACTATGAGAATTTTCTACTAACTCTAGTTTTTTTAATTTTGTTTTTTCTTTTTTTTAAATTATCCCATCTATTGTGTAGAATGTACAAAAGGTTTAACTTTTATAAACTTTTTATCATCTAATGGTGGTGGGGACGCCACAATCGACCGTCAATTCATTCCTGGAAGAGTTTATCATCAACGACCGAGATCTAGCAACAGTGTTTCGATCTGAATCGACTGACTATCAGGACAGATTTGAAAAGATAAATGTTGCGGATTGCTGACTTGGTGGATTAAAAATTTCTTCTGATTGATTAGAGATTCCATTTTTGGCTGATTTTATTTCTCGCATTTATCCGGTATTAGTTATTTCTATTTTTGTGATTATTATTTTAGACATGTAATCTGATATTTTCTTATTTGTGTGAGGAAATTACTATATTATGTATTTTTTTTATTGAGTTGGTCTATATGGAGGTCTATATAAACGTCTCCTTCTTATTTTACTAATGCTGAATGAATATTATGTCTTTTTTCTTAGGACTATTGATTCTGCAAAGAATTGATATCCTGGATAGGGAAGGACTTGAGCCTTGGGTGAGAATCCCTAAACTCTATTCAATTGCTCAAGTTCTTTTCATTCGATTCGATTCACTATTCTTCACTTTGACTCCCACTCATCATCCGTTTCTCCTACTTACGTGTTGTGTCATTCCTAGCCAGTGGTGACGACGTCTTCATCGGTCAACGCATCCAGATCACCGTCACCGCTCGCATCATCGCCCGATTGACGCACTTACGTCATCTCTCCATCGGGTACGCCAACAGCTTCGACGACGCGTTCACGCTTATTCCGCTCGACGCGCACGTAATGGCATTGCTCGACATGCCTGCGCTGTCTCGCCCGATCCACTCGCATAGCGTCGCTCGATGCGCTCATGCAACTTCGCTCGTGCCCCATGCGCCCGCGCACCATTGCGCCAGCGCCCTATGTGCCCAAGCGCCGCACCCATGCGCCCGCTTTCTCGTCGTGCGCCTACAGCTGCTCGACCTCCCAGTGATGCAACCACGAGAACTCTTAAGTTTTCAAAATTACACAGAGGTCCCTAAATTTTTTGGCTCAAGTACGAATTTCAATAAAACTATTAATCTAATTGAATCGAATATTCTGGATCTTTCTGCTCGCTTGAGATTTGTTCGAGTTTATTCCGCGTGTGTGATCTTTCTTTATTGAGTGCAATTTAATTATTGTTGGTTAAATATTATGAGGACCTACAATCCTGTTACCTTATTTCTGATTTGTTAAAAACCGAATCGAGCCCTAATCTGTGTTAGTAATTTTTTTTCAATTACTTTCGATCTGATTTATTTAAAATTTTAAAAGAAATTGATTTTGAGGGTTTAATTAACTTCTTAATCATTACAAAATCAAATCCTAAAATTTTGGCATTACTTTGTGAATATTCTGCTATATGTAATTTGTTGATCTCTAAATTGCATCATCATTCATCTGTCCCACATCAAATTGGTATCAGAGCTTTAGGTCATATTTGAGAATATTCGCATCTGCATAAATTAGATCATATTTGTTTTATTACATGCGCACTCGTTCTGGTTGAGTATTCCATTTTTGACCCCAAATCAACTGGTAGCATGGATCCCGAGCTCCAAAGAGTATTAGCTGAGATTATAACTAGATTAAATCGTATGGATGGTGGGATAGACCAGCTTGAGGGCCAAAATAATCAAGAAAGTAAAATCAAACAACTTAGGCAAAATTATGGGCTTAGGAGAACAAAGCATAACCCTATGGGTTATCAGACGCAAGTCACGTGAGGCAGAAGATAATAATTAGCGTGTCATGAAAGTAGAGGCCCCTACGTTTGACGGTTGTCTGGACCCAAAAGCTTACTTAGATTGGGAAGGTGGCATGGACCATTATTATGAATGGTGGTATGATATGTTCGAAAATCAGAAGGTTAGATTCGTGAAGATGAATCTCACTATGTAAGCCAAGCTTTACATAAATAATATTAAGCGAATCTTGCAACACGGTCGACAAGAACCTATTGGATCGTGGGATAAGCTTAAAGTGAAACTTAGAGAGAAATATGTCTGTCTCATATCACCATCACCAGTTGATCAATGGCAGAGGCTAACTCAAGGCAATAAGATTATTATTGAATACGTCACAAAGTTTGATGGATTCCTTTTGCGATGTGGTGTTTATGAGGATCCAGAAGTCACGTTTTCCAGATTCTGATATAGACTTCAGGATGACTTACAATAAGAAATTATTCTGAGACAGATCTCAACTCTTAAGCTAAGATCTAGAGAGGTATAAAAGGCTGATCATACTACGTAAAGTTGATTCGCGCTCAACTGTAGCTCCTACAAGGTTCATGCCTTCGAGGACCAAGCCAGCTAATGACTCACCAGCCACTAGCCGGCCTCTTGTAACTAACAAAGGCAAGAATGTTATCGAAGAAACATCTTGTAGTGGCGATAATCGATCTATATGTTGTTTCAGGTGTTACTGAATTAGTCACATGGCATCCAAATGTCCTACAAGAATGATGATCACAAAGCAGGATGATGATTCTCCAGCCTATGAGGATGACCTACCCACCTATGTAGCTGATAAGGCACTTATTGATGAATTTGAATATCCCAAATATGAAACTTTAGGATATGTTGGATTTATTTATGAGTCGAAATCTCATAGTGATTCTAGAATCGAGGTTGTCAGATGTTTTCTGATCGAACCCAAAGAGAGTGGTGATTGACATAGAACTTTCATTTTTCACACTTACATAAAAATTAATGAAAAAGTATGTAAAACTATCATTGGTATTGGAAGTTGTGTGAATGTAATCGCCACAGCTACCTAATTCCTGAGAGTCATCCTAATCCATACAAAGTATCTTGGATTAATGCCTCTTCTTTGAAGGTTACACACACAACGATGTTTAGTCCCGATTCAATTCAACTCCTATCATGATAAATTTTGGTGTGATGTCCTACCAATGAAAGTTAATAGCATCATTTTGGGTAGACCTTAGTTGTATAATTTGAATTGAGGACGATCCAATTCCTGTGTGTTTACTTATAAAGGTGACAAGATTGTGATAGGTCCTACCCCTCCTAAGGCTATTAGCAAGAAAAAAATTTCAAGTAAGAAAGAGTCCTCAAAGAAGAAAGACCTTCATTTGATTAACGCTCGAGAGTTCGAGAAAGAAGTGGATGAAACTTTCATAATTTAAGCTGTTGCTGTTGAGGAAGTAAACAAAAGTGATCTGGTTGAACCCCCACCAGAAGCAGTTCCTTTAAAGAATTTGCTGACGTGTTCCCGAAAGATCTTCCTGACCGCTTACCCCCGATGCGTGATATCCAGCACGCGATCGATTTCGTTCCTGGAGCAATACTACCAAAACTGCCACACTATCGCTTGAATCCCATTGAACATGCGGAGCTAAAAAGGCAAGTAGATGAACTGCTCTATAAGGGATTCATCTGAGAAAGCCTTAGCCCTTGCACTATCCCAGCCCTTCTAACTCCGAAGAAAGACGGATTGTGGAGGACGTGCGTAGATAGTCACGCCATCAACAAGTATCGCTTTCCCATCCCTCTCCTGGATGATATGCTTGATATGATGGCTGGAGCCACTATTTTCTCTGAGATCGATCTTAAGAGCGGCTATCATCAAGTTCAAATTCGTCCTAGAGATGAATGAAAGACAACTTTCAAGATGAAGGATGGCTAATATGAGTGATTGGTGATGCCCTTTGGGTTATCTAATGCTTCCAGCACCTTCATGAGGTTGATCACCCAAGTCCTGCAACCATTTATTGGCATCTTTGCTATGGTCTATTTCGATGACTTCTTGATCTATAATAGGACTGGGGAAGAGCATATTATACACCTATTTTAGATCTGTCAAGCTCTTAGGAATGATGACTTATATGTAAATTTAAAGAAATACGTATTTATGACCGATTGAGTTATCTTTTTAGGTTTCATAATATCGTTTGATGGTGTATCTGCTGATCCTGAAAGGGTAAGTGTCATAATTAGTTGGCTGGTTCCTCAAAGCATTCATGGATTGACGATTTTTTATCATAAATTTATCTGTGGATTTAGCACCATCATAGCTCCGATTACCTACTGTATTCGAAAAGGGTCATCCGAATGGACGAAGGCTGCTGCTAAAGCCTTTGAAGAAATAAAGATTTTTGAGGTCTCATGCGACGCTTCAGGAGTTGGCATCGGTGGTACACTATCCCAGGAAACCACCTATTGCTTGCTTTAGTGAGAAATTGAATGAAGCTAAGCAGAAGTACTCCACTTATGATAAAGAGTTCTATTCTGTAGTGCAAGCGTTGAGGTATTGACGACATTATCTCTTACCTCAAGAATTCATTCTGTTCTCTAATCATGAAGCCTTAAGATACCTGAATTCACAAAAGAAGTTGAATTCAAGGCACGCAAAGTAAGTCAAATTTTTGCAAGAGTACATCTTTGTACTTAAACATAAAGCAGGAATCAAAAATAAAATTGCGAACGCTTTGAGTCGAGTCTCACTTCAATCCACTATGAGTGTCGAGGTCATGGGATTTGACAAACTCATTGAATCTTACGAGAATTGTCCTAACTTTGGAGTTATCTATGCCACCATGAAGAAAGGACAACCTAGGGAGTTTGCTGACTTCTTAATTTAGAATGGCTACCTTTTTTGTGGCCGTCGACTCTGCCTCCCACGAACATTCGTTGGAGACTTGTTTGGGAGTTACATGCAGGTGGATTAGCCGGTCGCTTTGGCCAAAATAAAACGATTGAGGCTGTAGAGAACCAATTTTATTGACCAAGTCTCAAGAGGGATGTCACGCATATAGTTGGTCAGTGTCAAACCTGTGTTGTTGCGAAACAACAATAACAAAACACTGGACTTTACACGCCTTTACCCGTACCTGATCGTCCTTGGCTAGATCTTAGCATGATTTTGTTCTAGGATTACCTAAGATTGCTGATAAGCACAATTTCATCTGTTTTTTGGTTGACCGATTTTCTTAGATGTCACATTTTCTCCCTTATTTTAAAACATCAGACGCCTCTAGGATCGCTCGATGAGGTAGTTAGACTGTATGAATTACTAAATTCAATGGTGTTTAATCGAGAGATTAAGTTCACCAGTTATTTCTGAAAAACCCTGTGGCACCTTCTCAGAACTTAAATTTTTCATAGCCTTTCACCCTCAAACTAATAAATAAACAGAAGTAGTTAATAAAAGCTTAGGAAACTTGCAATGTTATTTAGTAGGAGAAAATAGAAGAAATTGGGACTTTGTCCTACCTCGTGTTGAATTTGCATACAATAATTCTGTCAATAAGTCTGTAGGCATGAGCCCATTAGAAATTATGCATGGTCATAAGCCTAGAGTTTCTGTAGATCTCATTTCATTATTTATGCATGCTAGAATGTCTGAGTCTATTGAATCATTTGCATAAAGAGATCAATAAAAAATAAGTGTCAATAATGACACTTACACGAAATTAGCAAACTGACACAAAAGAATGCAGAAATTTTCAGAAGAAGATTATGTGATGATTCAGGTTCGACCCGAGTGATTCCCATCTGTAACTGTTAAGAAATTACAAGCTCGCGGAGCTGGTCCTTTTAAAATTTTAAAGAAAATTAATTTGAATGCGTATGTTGTTTATTTATTACTAGAGTATGGTATCAGTTCAACCTTCAATATCTCAGACTTGATATCAACAAGGAGCCAACAGTAATACTCAGTGATCCGTTTGAGCCTTCATTATCCATTGAGTGTGAACTATTACCCGAGTGTCTACTAGCTAAATCCACTTATAAACAGGAACAAATAAAGCAAATCCTTGATGAGCAGATAATTTTCATAAGAAATCGAGGATACCAGCGTTATTTGGTTCGTTGGAAGGGTTTACCTCCATCCGAAGATTCATGGATTACTAGAGACGAGCTGCAGAGACTTGATCCAGATTTGCTAGAGAAATATTACAGCAGAGAGGACCCCTACTCGATAGAGTCGAGTCTTTCCCACCAGGGAGAGTTGGTGGGAACATCATGATCGACCGTCGATTCATTCTTGGCAGAGTTTATCGTCGATGGTCGAGATCTAACCACACTACTTCGATTTGGATCGACTGACTATGAGGACAGATTGGGAAAGATGGATGCTGCTGATTGCTGACTTGATGAATTGGAAATCTCTTCATTCATTATGATTGATTGGCGATTCCATTTTTGGCTGAGTTTATTTGATGCATTTATTCTGTTTTAGTTATTTCTATTTCTGTGATTGTTATTTTAAGCATGTTATCTAGTATTTTCTCGTTTATGCGAGAAAATTATTATATTATTTATTTTTCTTTATTGAGTCAGTTTGTATGGAGGTCTATATAAACGCATTCCTGTTATTCTTATTTCGCTAGTACTGAATGAATATTATTTGCCTTCTTTCTAAAGTTCGCTAGTACTGAATGAATATTATGAAATGAATCGATATCCCGGATAGGGAAAGGTTTGAGCCTTGGGTGAGAATCCCTAAACTCCATCCAATTTCTTAAGTTCTTTTCATCCGATTCGATTCACCATTCTCTACTTTGACTCCCACTCATCATCCCTTTCGCCTGCTTACGTGTTGTGTCATCCCTAGCCAGAGGTGATGGCGTCTTCACTAGCCGACTCATCCAGATCACTGTCACCGGTCACATCATCGCCCGACTGACGCACTTACATCGTCTCTCCATCGGGTGCGCCAATAGCTTCGACGACGCGCTCATGTTTATTCTGCTCGACGTGCACGGAACGACACTGCTCGACACGCCCGCGCTGCCTCGCTCGACACGCCTGCGTAGCCTCGCTCGATATGTGCCCACACTACGCACCAGCGTGCCCACACTTACTCGACCTGCTCGTAACGCAACCACGAGAGCTCTAAGTTTTCAAAATTACACACAGGTTCCTGAATTTCTTGGCCCAAGTACGAATTTCAACAAAACTATTAATCTGGTTGATTCAAGTATTTTGGATCTTTCTGCTCGCTTGAGATTTGTTCGAGTTTGTTTCGTCTATGCGATTTATCATTATTGAGTGCAATTTAATTATTATTGGTTAAATATTGTGAGAACCTGCAATTCTATTACCCTATTTCTGATTTGTTGAAAACTGAATCGAGCCCTAATCTGAGTTGGTAATTTTTTTCAATTACCTTCGATCTGATTTATTTAAAATTCTAAAAGAAATTGGTTTTACGAATTTAATTAATTTTTCAATCATTACAAAATCAAGTCTTGAAATTTTAGTATTAATTTGTGAATATTCTGTTATATATAATTTATTGATCTCTAAATTACATCATCATTCATTTGTCCCGCATCAAATGGCTCTATTTCACAATATGTTTTTCTCCTATCAAAATGTTATAACAGATTATTTGAATACAATTCATTCAATTATTTTTGATACTTATTTTTATAAATTTCTATATGTGATAAAGCTTCTAGGTTATAATTTATTTTAATGAATTTAAGGTGATTGACGACTTTAGGTATCTTTACACTTGTTTTATTAATTGTAAATATATGATACGTTTATGCATAGTAACAGGGAAATATTCACTTAACACATCTATTCCAATTACCATATCAATTGAAGAGTCTTTGCATATGTAAGTCTTGGAAAGATAAGTTTACATCTCTTCTTCAGCTTCAGCTTGTGACTCTTATATTATATTTTTTGCATACTTTGTTGCTTCCAATGTTCTACTGAATCCTATAAAGCTCTCTTCTCTTTTAATTTTTGGAATACTTTTTTATCCATAACTGTCCATTTACTATTGTTTTAGTAATTCCTGTGTCTACTAATGCATATATATATATATAATGATTTATATTTTAGAAATTCTCCTTTATATATATTTTATTCAAGTATATAACTTTATGCAAATTGATATTTAAATTTTGTTATTGTAAATATGTTATTAAATCAAATAACTTATATTTTATTTTAATCTTTATTATTGAATTCTTTTCATGATGTTTTACTATTGTTTCTTGTCATATATTGATTTTATGATTCATTACTATTGATATATCATGGTTAAATAACTATCCATTTTTTCCATTTATTAAACCGTTATGCTTTTTTTGATAAATTGAACCATAATACTTAGAATTTTAATGCTCATTTTTGTTCTTATTTTAGGACAACTGTCAGGTTATATTATTACTTTTTGTATGAATAAAATTCATATCTTATATTTATTTCTTTTACATATATTGCATTTCTTTTTTCTTTAAAAAATGTTCTCTCTCATTTTATACTATCTTGGATTTCAAGTGATGTTAATACATTAATTAACTATACCTCACTTTCATTTATCCTTTTAATACTAATAAGTCTATCGAATATATGTAATAATTATAAGGATGGGAAATGAGTTTATTCGTAAGAACATCAGAGTAATCTCAATTGAGGATAAGCTTAGAGAGAGTTTAGATGATTTAGTCATATAAATCGTAGGTCGGTAGAAGCTCTAATTATAAAAATCGAGTTATTAAATTTTGCTCATGTAAAATGAGAAAGAAAAAGAAAAAAAATATATGACAAAAAACTATAAAAAAATAATCTTTCATACTTGGAGATAAATAAGTTGTTATTTGATAAGTGCATTAAAGCCTGGTGGGATGAAGGCTTGGTGGTTATTATTATTGATTGAATTGTAAGGGATAGTATTTTCTAAGAATGTCTTGACCAATCATGTCAAATGCACTTTGTCATCATTATATATTATATCAAAACTTAAATTATGGATTTCATTTCTTACATTTATAAATTGTTAATGTTGGCTTTGTAAGTTAGTTTAAATTTATTGTTAAATTTATAATGTCTTATTTTCTGTTCTAGATATATCATTTTCAAATAGACTTGATTTTATTTCCAATTAGACTTGAGTTTAAATCATAGGCCGATGAAATCTCTGGTAAGGAGAGTTGAATTATTGAATTTTATCCATGAAAAAGTGGTAAAGGAAGACTAAATAAATTATGATAAGAAACTATCAGAAAAGATCTTAAAGGTTATATGAGGATTTGTTATTTGATAGAGTGCATTGAAAACAAAGGATTCATATATCTGACCCTACCTAATGGGACAAAAGATTTGGTTGTTATTGTAGATATGATTTTATATGAGATAAAGAAACTATTGTGTCAATTAAAGCGTTGACTATGATAATATTATTTTGAGAGCTGTAAAAGCTTTTATTACACTTAAGGGCTATTTGGTTTAATGTTATTTTTAATGTTATATCATATTATATAGAGAAAATAATTATTTGATTTGATGACGTGTAGATTACTTTATAAAAAATTATAAAATTTAAAAAGCCTTGTTACATCAATCCATGACACTTAAAAAATAACATATAAATATCAGGACATCTAGATAGCTTGATATATTATCAAGATAACACTAATCAAAAGCTCCATACATCAATCTTTTATTACTTTTACTTTGATTTGTGTTTTCTTGATTTCTTTTTTTAAAGTTTTGTATGATACGTAAAACTAGTTTCCACCAAACTATAATGGGATTGTCTCTTCAAATTATGATCTTTAGGCTTTTTAAGGCCACTAAGGAGAAATGAGGCATGATTACAAAGTAATGTATGGGTTTTATAAGCCTTTTGAAAATTTTACGTACAAGCTAAAGGCATGAATATATAGTTCTTTGATTTCCTTACTTAGAAATTCTAAGACATAAAAATTCCACTCAGATATACCGTAAATGGTTACCGAAATGTAAGAGTTAATCTTCATGAACAACCAGGAGAACAGTATGTGGCTTTGATACCAATCCATCTCAACCATCCTTATAAATGTCATCTGAAGTTTTATCCTACCATCTCTTGTGCATATTTTCCTTAAAATTTCTTGTTGTGTTGTTCTTTTGGATATGGCTTTGTATGTATGCATGTGTGTATGTATGTATGGATTCATGCATGGATGCATGCATCTGGTAAATAGTGTAGGAGATTTTAGTGAGTAATCTTTGAGTTTCAATTAGCCAATTCACAAAACCAAAACTCTCTATTTTTATTTAGAACAATGATGTCTTTAAATACAAATCCTTAACTAAAAATTAGCCACTAAAATAGGAAAACAATAAACTAATTTTCTACAAATTAGCAATTTTGAATGAGAATAACAAAAAAAAGAAAACTTAAAAAAAAAAAAAAGCAAAAATTGATGCATAATCTTCAACACTCCTCCTTGCATCAATAGCCGCAAACTCCTAGTCTGTTCCTCAAAAATTTAAATCTGTCTTTTGGAAGTGCTTTTTTAAAAATATCTGCAAGTTGTTCTTCAGTCTTGCAATATTTAAGACACACAACACCTTTCTTTTGAATATCTCTTAGAAAGAACAGCTTTATGTTGAAGTGATTTGTCTTTCCATGAAAGACTGAATTGTTTGAGATAGCAATAGCTGCTTGGTTGTCCACAAATACTTCAGTGCCTTTCTCTGGCTTCAAGTACAAATCAGTTAATATTTTTCTCAGCCATAAAGCTTGATTAACAGTAGCTGTAGCAGCAATGAACTCAGCTTCAGCAGTAGATTGTGCAACAATTTCCTGCTTCTTTGAACACTAGAAAAATGTTCCTGAGCCCAAATTGAAACAATAGCCAGAGGTACTCTTCATATCATCCAAAGAACCAGCCCAATTACTATCAGAATATCCTTGTAATCTGAAATTCCGATCTGTAATGGACTTGACGCCATAATTTGAAGTTCCTTTAACATACCTAACGACCCTTTTGGCAGCTTTGAAATGATTTTCAATCCAAGCTTTGAACTTCCAAAAAATTTCAGCAACCTCTGATTTGAATTTTAGAAAATAAATCCAACATATTCTAGTCAGATCATCAATAAAAATAATATAATATCTACTTCCCTTCAAGGATGGCTCAGACATCTGTCCACAAAGGTCAGTGTGGATCAGCTGCAGCTTTTCTGATGCTCTCGAGCTTGATTGTGGGAAGGGTTGCTTTCCTTGTTTGCCATATTGGCACACTTTACACCCAGACCAATGATCATTCAGTGATGGCAGGCCTTGTACAAGCTCGTCTCTTCATTTGCAATAGTGCAGCATGATTAAAGTGACCCATCCTCTTGTGCCAAAATTCAGAATTACTATCTGAAGCAAAAAAAACAGCCTGCTCCTTCTCCATAGGATCTAGAAAGAAATTTTTACCTCTCATTTTAATTCTGAACACTTCACTACCATTTGCATCTTTGATCAAACATTGTTTGTCTTCAAAAAAAAACTTTAAAACCTTTTTCAAGAAGCTGTGCCACACTTAACAATTTTTTATCAATTTTGGGCACATATAAAATATCAGTGATTAGTTTTGTACCTGTACAGCTTTCAATGGCTACTGTTCCCTTTCCCTTGATGGTCAGATATTGGCCATTTGCAATTCTGACCTTTGATACCTCTGATCGGTCCAACTCCTTGAACAACTCCTTATCATGTGTCATGTGGTTGGTGCAGCCACTGTCAACAAGCCAAGTCTCACTTGAGCTACTGCTTGCAAGGTAAGATGCACAAATAGTTCCTCCTCTTCTTGTTGAATGGCAATTTGGACTGCATTTTGTTGGATTGCATTTTGTTGTTGATTCTTGCTATTGCAAATCTTTGCAATATGTCCAAGCTGGTTGCATTTGTTGCATCTGATATCAGGTCTCTTCCAACACTTGTAGTAAACATGATTCTTCATTCCACAGTGCTAACATGGAGGATAACTTTGCTTGTTATCTCCTTCTTGATTTATACTTCCTGTTTCTTTATTCTCATTGTACCATTTCCACTGCTTTTTCTTCCTTGTGCTGCTTTGAGTAAAAACATGTTTAGCTTGCAAGGCTCCTTAAACATGACCTTCTTCTCTCATGAGCTTCCTTTGCTCTTGTGCCTATAATGCATTCAATAATTCTGCCAAGGTAATATTTGACAGATCTCTAGAATTTTCAAGAGAAGAAATAGTTGTTTCAAACCTTTCTGAAACTGTAACAAGAATTTTTTGAACAATTCTTGAATCAGAAAAATCAATTCCAAGCAATCTCACCCGATTTGCGATACTTAGAAGTCTGTCAGAATATTCCTTGACTGTTTCTGACTCCATCCTCTGCATCTCAAATTCTCTGATTAGATTCAGTACTCGCATGCCTCTAATTCTCTTATTGCCTTCATATTCCTGCTTAAGAAAATCCTAGATGGCTTTTGCTGATCTAAGAGTCATAATTCTGGTGAAAATTGTTGATAAAACTCCTGTGAATAGACATGCCTTTGCCTTAGACTTTCTTTGCCTTCTTTCCTTTTGATTCTTGATCTGAGCCATGGTTGGATTGTTCGGTAATTGAGGAATTTCATAATCCTCTTCAGTAGCTTCCCAGAGATCACATGCCTCAAGGTAGGCTTGCATCCGAACAGCCCATACCTGATAATTCTCTCCAGCAAATACCGGAAGAGAAGCTGCTGTGAAAGCTACATCAAAATCCATGATGTTTGATTCTTTTAACTCTCACAAGTCCCTTAAGAAGAAAGCTCTGATACCAATTGTAGGAGATTTTAGTGAGTAATCCTTGAGTTTCAATTAGCCAATTCACACAATCAAAAACTCTCTATTTTCATTTAGAACAATGATGTCTTTAAATACAAATCCTTAACTAAAAACCAGCCACTAAAATAGGAAAACAATAAACTGATTTCCTACAAATTAGCACTTTTGAATGAGAATAACAAAAAAAGGAAAACTTAAAAAAAAAAAAGCAAATAATTGATGCTTAATCTTCAACAAATAGTCTAGGAACAATTTTATATTTTTACATGCCTCCTCAAGTGGAAACTTGCTTTCTTTATAGTGTGAATGTAATTTAGGATTAGTTTTGTCCTTTTTAACTTTATGTTAAAGATAATTGAGGAGTCTCTGGACTCAAACTTGACGACTATATTAAATCTCTTGTTGCCAACTAACTAAAAAGCATGTAAACCTTATATATATATATCTCAAAACTTTCAATATTTGTGTTCCTTTGCAGCTTAGTCAGTGTCTGAGCTTTGCTTTCTGCTTTTATAAAAAAAAATTTATTCAAGTGTCATGTATTAGAAGCACATTTTGAAGTTGAGTTACATATCAGACCATGAATTCTTACTTTTATTCTTGATCGAGGGGATCTCTAGCAAAGATCCACGCCTCTGTTGACTGATTTAAAATTCTCCAGACATATTTGCAATCCCTTACTGTAAGACTTGAAGAATGGAGAGTGAAGCGACGCGATACTGAACAATGGATGAAGCATCGTCAGTTACCTCCAGAATTGAAAGAACGAGTCAGGCGTTTTGTTCAATATAAATGGTTTGCAACTCGAGGGGTTGACGAAGAAACTATATTAAATTCGCTTCCCGCAGGTCTTCATCGAGACATTCAACGTCATCTATGCTTGGATCTTGTCCGAAGGGTAAGAAACTTCATCATGTACTTGAATCTGTGAAACTACAGCACTATGTACTTGAATCTGTTTCACAACGTTAAGTCTTATACTTTGTTTGCAAGTTATATTTATTCAAGTCTAACCCACTTCCTTTCCACAAAAAGGATTTCAAATCGTAGTTAAATGTTTCTTACAATCCCAGAAAAAGTTACCTGAAAGGGTTATATTTTGTTTGCTCATAATCTCAAACTTGTTTGTCTTCCATTCCCATGCTTTTCTTTCAGGCTACAGGCCTTGCTAGAGTTCCATTTGTTAATTTTTTATCGTGAATCTGAATGTATACTCCATATTTTGGCTATTCAGTAAATAGCTTGTAAACTGTTTGATTTATCGTTCATCAAAGCTGTGATAAATAGTATGTGAAAACGATGATAAATGATATGTGCAGGTCCCATTCTTCTCCCAAATGGATGATCAGCTCCTCGATGCCATATGTGAGCGACTAGTGTCCTCCCTAAGCACTGAAGGCACCTACATTGTTCGCGAGGGCGATCCTGTGACCGAGATGCTGTTCGTGATCCGCGGAAAGTTGGAGAGCTCCACTACCAATGGTGGAAGAATGGGCTTCTTCAATTCCGTAACTTTAAGACCTGGTGATTTTTGTGGCGAGGAACTTCTATCATGGGCATTGCTTCCACAGTCAACCACCAATCTTCCCTCGTCAACTCGGACCATCCGGGCTCTTGTCGAAGCAGAGGCATTTGCTTTAAGAGCAGAAGATTTAAAGTTTGTTGCAAACCAGTTTAGGAGGCTTCATAGCAGGAAACTCCAGCATACCTTTCGGTTCTATTCCCAGCACTGGAGGACATGGGCTGCTTGCTTCATTCAAGATGCCTGGCGTCGACACAAGAGGAGAATGATCTCAAAGAGTCTTAGCCTGAGCGACTCGTTCATGTCTGGAGCTGAAAGCCAAGGTAATCACGAATCTGAGCATGAGGAAGAGGGAAGTCGAAGCCCGTCAAGCTCCTCTCGCCTCAAGCAAAATATGTCCGTGATGATGACAGCTTCTAAGTTAGCGGCGAACGCCAGGAAAGGAATGCAGAGAAACAAGAACACTCACACGCCCATGCTGCAGAAACCCGACGAGCCTGATTTCACCAATTTTTCTTTTAACTAGTGGAATGTTGATCTTTCTTTCATGAATGAATCCTTCAATGAACTTGAAAGCAAGTTATACATGTTGTAGAAGTTGGAGAATATTGTACAAATTGGTGTGTGAATCAGAATAGTTTACAACAGAGAAGCAACTTTTATGACAATTCTGTCTGAAAGACAAACACAGTTACTGGAGATTTATTGTGTCATATCCCTCTATAAATCTTTTTTCCTTTTTCTGGAAATTGAATGCCTTATTCAGCAGTGTCATTTTATAAATTCTTCAATGGACATTATGGACTTGACTGTAGTTTTATGAAGGCTTGTGGGCTGTCATTTTTTTATTAGATTTTATCTAGTGGATTCTCTCCTCCCTCCACACTGCTTAGCTATCTATTATTTCATTAGCTATATGCTAAAATGGCTAATAAGCTTTTTTGTTCATGGACTGCATATATTCATGCATGCCATCTGAAGTAATGAATATGCAAAGTTTTTTTGATGTGTTAAAGTTTGCAGTCATTTGTGAATCATTTTTTTTTATTAAATTTCTATTTTTGATCTCTTATGTTAATTATCTTCAAATGCTTGTTAGATTATTTTTTTTTAGATTTAAAATGAGTATCAAGCCTTTGCTTTTGTTCCATTGACTTTTAATTTGCAAACACAGCTATTGTTAATATCACAGGCAATTGTAAAATATCTTATTTTGTATTTATTTAATTAATATATAATGAGCTTTAGCTTAATCATTTTAAGTCAACTATATAAAAATTTGATAAAAAAAAACCTATGTAAATGTGTGACATATATACATGATCATACGTTTGCAAAGTTAGGGCTAGCCATCCGAGCAACTTGATCTCAATTTGAAATCAAAATTTTTAATATTCTTTTCAATTATAACATATTTAATTTTTAAAGTAAATGAACTAATTTTTTGTTTTGTTTATTTAAATGTATATATTTATATTTTTTCAATATAAATCATTATAAATAAATAAATATATATATATATATATATATGAAATATGTTATATATATATATTTAAAATTTATATTTATACATGTATGGTGTTAATTCTAAATTATAATAAAATTGAATTGCATGCAAATCACATCTAGGGTTTGCTATTTTAAAAATTTAACACGTGCGTCCCTAAATCAAATATAATATATCAATTAAGTTTATTTTATCTCTCTCCCCACACTGTACACTATGCAACAGTGCACGACCTCACTTGACTAGTTACCTCGTAGCCCCTTGCGAGGGAGGCTGTACGATAGCTGGCCCAGCATGGACAAACTTCACGTGGCCGGTGGTCACATGCGATGATGGTGTGTAGTGGTGGCTCCGCACGCTACTGCACTACGCAAAGTACATACAAAATATAAAATTTGGTACTTTGTAAAATTTACACACCGGTGTTTCTAGGCATAAAATATTCTATGCAAGGAAGTTGATTTGAAAATTGTGAAAATTTGTCAAATTATACAGTAAACTTATAAAAAGCTTCTAAAAAGTTGGGGCATTCGGTCCAATATTATTTAGATATTATATTATATTATTTAAATATTTTAATAAATATTATTTTTAAAATAATAATTTCATAAATTTTTATAAGATTATTTGGATATCATCAAATCATATGTTAAAATTTTCAAATAATGATATTACAACACAATAATAGCGAATTGCACCCCACGGTGGCCACCTCCGTCGAGTGATATTTTTAGTACTATGATACATTTTAAACTATAATATTGTTTAGTGTTATCATCTAGCAATAATAAACATTTTTTTTTCATTAATTAACATTTCAATTTAATAATGTATAAATTGTTCATAAACAAACTTTATTTAGTAGCATGATATGAGCTCATTTAGATAGCTCAATTACAACTCAATGCCATGCTTTGATAGTAATTGGCTCAATAAGAAGCTCAATTATTATTCACGAACAAGCTTTAATAGTGCCCGAGCTTGTTCATTTGTAAGCGTACCAATCGTTTGGTTCAGACATATAATTCATTTGTAATTGTACGAACAAGCTTTAACATAAACATGATCAAACTCGGTTTGGTTTTCGTTTACATCCGTGCATATAATTCTTTTCAGCAAATTGCCTACCAAATAAGAAAAATGAAGAAAAAAAATGAAGAAAAAAGGGTGAATTATATGAGAAGTTGAAATTAATATGAGGTGGTTGATAAATTTGTACCAACATTTATTTCATGGCTCTCACATCATTTATGAATACTATAATGTATACCACCTACCAATGTTATATAATATATATATATGAGTGTGAAATATGAGATGTGCATTTAATTCATTATTTTTATTTAATTAAGAATTATTTATTTTAGTTCTCTTTTCAAAAAAAAAGAAAAAAAAGAGTTTTGATAGTTCTGAAACATGCTCATGAGTTAATTCAATTTTTAAAATATTGAGTTTATATTATTGAATAAAAATTATAAATGACAATTAACATGGAACTTTGCAAATGGGACATAAATGTGCAGCAGTGTTAATTAAGACAGTAAGATGTTGAACGTACTGCTCATTCATAAAAATAAAAAAAAATAAAAAAAAATGTTGAACTCGAGAAAATTAAATGTTTCATTATAAATTAACTTTCTCTTAATTATTTCACGGCTTTTGAGACCAATATCCTTGCCACCTTTGGTCCAGCTGCGACTCAGTGAGTCATGAACTTGAAATTTTTATTTTCTTTTTCTTTTTCTACTTCATACGATTTTGACACGGTAGGAACGTCGCAAAGATAAACTATCATACATTCAACTTTGGTTTTACAAACTCTAGTTTGACCCATAGGAAGATCGATCTTGATGAGCTCGACACTTATAATAAAAAGAAAGTTTTACTTAAACATTTTTTTTCTCATAATTAACCAGAAGTTAAGAGGTAGAAGTGTTAAGTCTCCTTAATTAACCTAACTAGATCTAGAAGGGTATCAGAGAGAATTTTTCTCTCTATACGTCTTCTTTGTCTCCTCTCTTCGACGGTTTTCAAAAGCTTCAAATAAGCTGTTTGTGTTCATCTCACTAAGCGTCACCGTGGATGGTTCTTCATTTAAGAAACACCACTTCTTATAGCTGCGACATCTTGATCCCTTTGCTTATGTCTTTCCCACTCCAGCTAATCATTTTAGCTATCTCCAATTTATAGAAGAGTCAGGTTTCTCCTTAGGAACACCTGGGGGTGGGACGCCCCCAGCATGCCACATTTTCCTATGAGCCTGGTGCAGCAGGCTTGACCTATCTTACTTGATGTTGCTTTTGTTAGATATTTGTGATAGCTCTATATCCTTCTTTTGTACATTGTGTTCACCTGGCTTCATGTCTTATCAAACAAGGATCATGCTCGATTAGGTTTCTTTTTTTTTCAACTATTTTGTCTCGACAGCTAACCATCTTGAAGACTTCTTGGAGGCTAACCTTTTATTCAGCAAGGCTTGTTCAACAAGACTTCTTCAGCTTTCTCTAAGTCTCTCGTGAGAAGGGTGTGACGACCCGGTTACCCGGACGCCAGAAAGTAAAATATATTCTTTCCATTTTTGTATTATCTCAACTCAAATTCTTATATATCACAATTCAGAAATACCTTCAACTTCTTTACCCTTGTCCCGTGATCCAACTAGTGTCACACCTGCCACCAAAAATGGTAGGAGCCTGTTAATACAGACCCAGTAGATAAAACAGCATCCCAAATAAAACAGTAATCAACTCAACACTGCATACAGATAGAATACAGCTCATGTATTTAGAATCAAATCAGGAATAAAGTTAATCTCTACAGCAATAATTTAATATGCAAGATAAAATAATAACCTTTATTATCAATATCATAA
>KZ452038.1:496358-529997 GCA_002786265.1 Apostasia shenzhenica | reverse complement strand
AGAAAGAATTGTTTAGCTAGTCCCAAAATGCCTCATTTATTTCTCCTTACGCAACACACAGAATACTAACAGAAAACATAACATTATTAATAACACAAAATCACAATATATCAATATCAACTCTAGGGAAAGAATTATCTACTTACGCAATTAACAGAATACGAGACATAACAACATAATTCCTAAAACCTCACAACATTCATCCATTTTCACATGCAATAAAATTAACTTTAGGGATAGGATTACCTACAGATTAATCGTTAAACAATGCTCGAAAATCCGTACAAGCTTTCCTCTTCTTTCTCTTCCTTCTTCTCTTTCCTTTCTTCTTCTCCTCTTCTTCTTCTTCTTCTTCTTCTTCTTCTTCTTCTTCTCCTCTTCCTCCTGCAGCAACCCGCTGCTGCTTCTGCTCTGGGTGGAACGGAGGGGCGCGGAACGGAGGGACGCAGAACGGAGGGGCGCGGAACGGAGAGAGAGAGAGAGAGAAAATTCCCTTTCTCTCTCCTTCGCACACGCGGCACACGGAAAAGAGCGGGCGGGCGCTGCACTGTTCTGTTTAATGGCACAATTGCAATTTGGTCCTTCTGTTTTCAACCTCTTATAAATAAGTCCAAAATTATTATTTTCAGGTCTAAAATCCTTCATTTTAAATCCAAATCAGCTTTAATTTTTAAGCCTCAAATCAAATTATAATTAAATTTCTTTTTACTTCAAATATAATTTCAGGGTGTCACAAAGGGAGACCCAACAAATGTATCTCATCAATAGCTTAAATGAGTGTTGAGTATAAAAATGAGGATTGCAGGAGTAGAGCAAAAGAGAATAGCGAGTATGGTGAGCGGAGAATGTTGTGGACATTGAGTGGTGAGGGGTGAGCAACAACTAGGGGTGGCAAAACGGGTTGGCGGGTCGGGTTCGGGTCGAACCCGAATCTGACCCAACTCAAATAGCTTCAACCCGAACCCGATCCATTTATTAAATGGGTCAAAATTTATGACCCGAACCCGACCCGATTAATAAATGGGCCGGGTTGGCGGGTCAACCCGACCCATTTATAGGGTATTTTTTAATAAATACCCAACCCGAACTCTACCCAACCCAATTATGCCCAACCCGAACCCGACCCGTTTAATAAATTGGTCAAAATTCGTGACCCATACTCGAAATTTGCGAGTTGGGTTCGGGTCGAGTTCATGGGTCGGGTCATATATTGCTAGTACCCCTAGCAACAACTAATGCAAACAGTAGAACATAAATCAATAAATAGTTGCATTGTATGATCGTGATTTGACCTCAAGAAAATATTGGGGGAATTCATTAGGGGAATGACCCTGAAGAATTGAAATAACTTTGGGAGCTACACAGGACTATTCAAATAGCAAAGAAGAGACTTCGTGGAAGCTGATAACATGAGGAATCATGATTTGGTCCACAAAGAAAAATACCTTATGAAGTCATGAAGGATCTCATGAAGACTTTGAGGCAATTTAAATGATTCTAAGAACATCAAAGAAAAAAAATCTAAATCAAGTAACTAACCGACAATATCAGAGATCAAGAGAAGGTGCCAAATGGGGTACACGGACTAAAGAACTTTAGAGCATGAACAATATCAAACCTCGTCCCCACCATTTATAACTCGAATCCATGCAAGTCGACTCATGATAATGCCTAGTTAAACTTGTTCAAGTTCGGATCAAGTTCACGAGTCAACTTGGAAGTAGTCAGCCCTAATATACCTAAGATTTCACTTAAAAAATATTAATAAAAGTATATCTTATCATCTGACAACGCATCTGAAAACTTGATTGCAGCTTTAATTAGCTTATATATATAACTAATTAATTAATTAAAAAAAGATCATGGGATGTCATCGTTTTATATTACAATTAACATGCTTTCACGTGCAATTTGAAGACCTTAATTTGCATGCATGCCCCCCCTCATTCAATTTTCTATTCATGATTTGCATTAAATTATGAGTGAAGATCTTAATTTGCTTAATTGCAGCAATGCATGCAATATAATTAGTGATCATATAGCCAGTCAATCAGCCCATAAATTGTAGAATTAAGGTTACAAATTATTAATATATACATTGTTGACGTGAGATGTAGGGGATCTCAAGAAACACACAGAGAGAGAGAGTCCCGAGAGACGGCGACACGCAGTGAGTTAAGCCTGTTGATTGAGGCTTAGATGAGAATAAAATATATCCAGGGCAACACACAGAAATTTAAGGTGGTTCAGGAAAGAAATCTCCTACGTCCACCGAGCAGCCGGGTGATTGATTTCACTAGAGAAAGGAAAATGGTGGTCAAAAGGACCAATATAATGAGCTAACAGAAAAAAGAGAGAGAGAGTTTTCTCTTATCTCAAGCTCTCGTTTACAAAGGTGATCGAAGAAGAATTCAGCTCTCCTTTATAGGCAACGGGTGGCGCAGCTTTATCTTGTTTTTTCGGAAGGGAAAGGAATAAATAAACGCTGAGCCCATACCGTTGTCGGCTTTTGGGGGAACTAGCAGCAGCAAAAGGAGAGCTAGGCTTTTTGATCTTAGTACTTCTTCTAGGGATCTGTGAGGATTGAAGCATGCGAGTCCTTGATTTGAGTGTTAGGAAAAAAGTGTCTTGTAAGGGAAACGGCGCGGCCGGGCCACGCCGACTGCGACAGGTGCAGCTGAGGAATATCGTCATCGATGTTTGCTAGAGGTGATACTGGATCGTCGTGGACGATGTTTGACCGAACCCGCGTGGTCGAAGTTTGACCGAGGTTTGAGACCTACGAGAATAAAAGCAAAATAAGAAGTTAATGGGGAAAGACTTGAGCTTGGGAGGATTCTGCTCAAAGATAAAGACATTGAGCGACTCCTTCCCAATTTCGGGGCTCTCCCTGAAGGGAGTGCGAAGAAGACGCCTCTGATGATTTGCGGTCCTACTCCTCTTGGTGAGTCAGTCCCCTTTCTTCCGAAGATAAAGAAACCTTCCTTTCCTCGCCTTCTTCCAGCGATTGCTCGAAATAATGAGAAGAAGGAAGAGAAGGGAAGGAAGGGAGAAGGCATCAAGATGGAAGAGGTGACTAAGGAGAAGGAGGAGGTTTTGTGGGTTGCCCCTGAAGTTACCTTTGGCATTGAAGGGTCAGGAGGCAACCTGGGAGATAGGTTGACTGAAATAAAGAGGGAAGAGGACATGGAGAACACCTCCCAGGTCCTGGAGGTGGTAAAATTTTTGAAGGGTAAGGAGGAAGGGGAGGTTCGCCGCATTCAGACGATAGCGGAGCAAGAGGGTGCTTTGTTGCAAGTCACAAAGCGCTCTCAAGATAACCATATAGAGGAGCTAAGGAAGTTATATAGTCTGGAAGATAAGTTAGCTTCCTTAGCTCTTAGTAACTTAGAATGGACCGGTAAGAACGAGGTTGCAAGAGGGGAATTTCACTGCGCCCTCTCGAATATTGATCAAGCCCATTCTGCTCATGTCGAGGACCTCCAAAAAAGAATAAATGAGCTTAGTGATGAAAAGGAGGCCTTGAGAAAGGAAAGAAATAGGCTCAGGGGTAAAGTTGCAGAGGCGAGGGAGGCAGAGTAGAAGACGAAGCAGGCGACATTTGAGAACCACCGTCGAGAGGAGCTGCTGGAGAGAAGAGAGATTGAGTGGGCTGAGTTGGCCGTTCAGTTCGAGAACGACGCCAGCTATCAGGAGAGTCTCTTGTTGGAGCACGAAGTGCTCAACATAACAAGGGGATTTAGGGAAAATCCCAACCTCATAGTCCTCCAGCCTGCAGCCGAGTTCCGTCCAAACAGACCCCTAAATAGAGAGGTGTGCGTCTACCGATCTCAGGTGGAGTACGGGATGATGCTCCGTGCACAGCCGGAGTTTAGAGAGATCCTGAACTCCTATCAGATTGTGCCGATGCAGCTTTCCCCTAACGCCATCGCATACATATACTCCTTCTTGAAGCTACTGCAGGCCCAGGAGATACCATGGAGCTTGATATTGTTCAGAGGTCTGTTTAGCTGGATGGCAGTGCCTGGATACAGAGGATGTCTGGCCCTGAGGTTGAAGATGAGGAAGGCGATGTTCTCTGGGGCGAGTAGTTCTCATTCGGACTGGAGAGACTTCTACTTCTTCATAGGCGAGGATTTGGGGATCCCCGTGAAGCTCGAAGTCAACCACCTGAGTTCATTGGGGATGCCAGGTGGATGGCTGGAGAGGGAACACTGAAGAATCTGGAGAAGCTGAAGGGGTAAAACTGGTCTCTGAAGGACTTCCTTAGACACGTAAAGAATGATATATTCTTGTACGTGCAATTGTTAGGATATACCGTCTTCAAGGAGACGATTCCACCTCCTGGCACGATCCTAATGAAGAGGGCCAGGAGGGGTCAGCCCCCCCCCCCACTATGCAACTCAGCAAGGAGGTTACTGAGGTGGTGGAGGAGTAGGGAGAGATTCCGGAGCCAGTTTGTGACGAAACCACTATCGATGTGTGTGGATGACAAGAAGAACTTGGTTGAGGTGATGGAAGAGACAGGCAAAGGGAAAGAACCTGCCACATCAGCGAAGCTCAAGGCAGTCCCCAAAGGTAATAAGGGGATTGTTCTTGGGGAAAACAAAGGAGAAAAGAAGGCCGAAGAGAAGGGCCAGAAGGGAGAAGAAGAGAAAGAAGTGAAGTGGGCAACTGTGAGTCTCTGCCTGGACCTGGTATTGAAGGAGGTCCATAAGCGGAAGAAGGACCCCAAAGAAAAGAGAAGTCCAGAGCCCCCTTCTAAGAAGGAGAAGACTGCGGAGGAGGAGCAGTCGACTGCCAAGGAAGCTTACTATTGACAGCGAAGTATTGAGCCCCCTTACCACATCAACTTCGCGGGGAGGTTTGGAGACGACGTTTCGAGGATCATAGTTAGAACGAAAGGAGATATGAGAAAACTCCTCCTGCTCTCCCAGCAATTGTCAGAACGAAACTGCACACCCCCGAGGAACATGGGATTGGCAGTAGGAGATGGCTTTGTCACCAAGGATCTGGAGGAGGGGATGGAGAAAACCTTGATGCTAGATGCCTACGCCAGAGTAGCCAACAGGCTGGTTGCTGTGAGAATCTCTCATAACTCCATCTTTTTGTTACTTTCTGTTCAAATTGTGTTGACTTCGCTTCATTTCTCAGGCGCTTGCTCGCTTGCCTCTACTTTTGAATAAGACATTAAGGACGGAGGAACAAGTGCTCGAGTAAGGAGGCCAGCTTCATCAATGGGACGCAAAAATTGAAGCCTTGAAGGTCCATCTTGCAGTAAAGACTTCTCAGCTCGATGCTCGATGCCTTACAGGAAGAGAAGGCTAAACTATAAAAGGAGTTTGCAGTTTATAAGTCTGCAATGGGTGCATTGAAGGCTGACAATAAGGTCCTGCGAGAGAAGCTGGATAAGGTCACTGAAGACCAGGAGGCTATTATTACGGAGAGGTCTGCAACAGCTGTAAAGGTCTACAAAACAAGCTTACCCTGCAGAAAGGAGAGATTAGATGGGATCAAGAGGGCATGGGAAGGATTGGCTTCCACTCTGATTCAAGAGGGCAAGATTACTGCCAATGATCTTGGAGACATGGAGCCCATTCCTTGCTTAGCCGCTAATCCTACTTACAAGGAAGAGGGGTTGGACTTAATTGATGATCTCATCCAACAAATGTTTGATCTTTTGGATGAGGACTGTGAAGACTAACTCATTTTCTTGTAAGACAAGTGAATTGTAATCTCAACTTTGTATTTTATGAAAATGAAAGAATAAAAAAGCTTGTTTTCTTTCGCATACCTGCTTACTCTGATGTGTATGAAATGAACAGGTAACTTTGTATGAAATTTGAAATGCTCTGACTGTAACTTTATGAAGACATCCTTTATAATGAGCTCATAATAAAGAATTTTGAATCACATAAAGCATCTCTAGTTTGAACTTTGAAACTATTTCTTTGCACATTGGTTGCCCGAAGGACTTAGGTCAGGTTCTTTATAATCCTACACAAGAAAAAAGTAGTAATAATAGGAGAGATCCCACCTAGGAGGAATTATCTGTCCTGATGTCAAAAGGACTTAGGACGTCTGAAACAATCGTGGGCAATTTTTGTACTTGAGGCATAGGATGACCTCCTTTGGGGCGATAGATCCTAGTGGGAAGAGTGCATTTGAAAATATAATATCGAATTTGACTTGAAATCATACTCCTTTACGCATCTGCACAGGAAAGAAGTAATGATAGTAGTTGAGATCCTGCCTAGGAGGAGTTATCTGACCCAATGCCAAAAGGACGGAGTGTTTGAAATATCGTGGATGATATTTGTACTTGAGGCATGGGCTGACCTCCATTAGGGAAAATCCTAGTGGAAAGCGATGGCACTCTGCTTAAAGGGGACCTGTATTATGGGTAGATAACAGGGATTGCCCTAAGATTACAAGTAGACCTTCTGGCATTCTACTAGCCAGATGGGCTTATGAAAGGGTTTCGAATGTAGGTAGGAGACCCCGCCTGCCAGGCGTGATTAGGCTCGATGACCTCCGTTATGAAGAGTGAGTATAATGAACCATCGTGTACGAGGCGCTGAAATCTCAGGTACGATAGTTGAGAGTTTGAGGTTAGAATTGTACTTGTCCCACGATGCTTGAATAAAAGATGAACTAATTGTGCTTTAGATAATACCTCAGTATAAATATCAATGTTAGGATTAACATCATAAGAACCTCTGAGCTCAGAATAAAACCTTCAGGAGAGCATAATGAAAGAATCCAGATGTGAATTGAAAGAATCCAGATGAGTCTGTACAAAATGAATTTTGTGTGAATCAGGATGGATTGTTGCTCTTATTTAAGCATGAAACTTTTTTAGATCATCTCCGCTCCAAGTCCTGGGGAGTTGAGTGCCTTTAGAGGTCATGAGATAATACGCGTTAGGTCCTACAACCTCGCGCACGATGTATGGGTCCCCCTAGTTGGGCTCAAGTTTGGGAATTGGCAAGTTGTCGCCAGCAAGAAGTCATTGTTTGAGGACCAGATCTCCATAAGTGAAACTTCTGGGATTGACCTTACGGTTGAAGTATCGTTCTACCCGGCGTTTGTGCTTCAGATGCTTGAGGGCGGCCAACTGCCTTTTCTATTCCAAGAGATCCAGGTCAACCCATCGTGAATCATCATTTTTATTCACCCAGTTTGCAAATCTTCGGAATCGAAGTTGGTTGCTGCTTCCACTCTAGGGGAGCAATGCTCCAATTCAATAGGGATGACAACATCCATTCCGAAGGACAGGGAGAAAGACGACTCTTGAGTGACCTCGGAGGGAGTTGTATTGTAAGCCCAAAGAGCGCCTGGTAGTTCATCTGGCCAGCGAGCCTTGGTGCCATGCAAGCTTTTTTTCAAAATGTTCAGAATCTTTTTTATAGCAGCTTCTGCCTACCATTAGTGTGAGGATGCAAAACTGATGCATACTTGAGGTTGATCTGATCTTTGCTGCAAAAGTTGTGAATCCACTGATTGGCGAATGAAGTACCATTGTCTGTGATGATTGTCGTGGGTACACCATACCTGCAGACGATGTTAGCCCATAAGAAGTTCTCGATGTTCTAGGCAATAGGCTGAGTAAGTGGTTTAGCTTCAATACATTTTGTGAAGTAGTCGACAGTGACCAATATCCACTTGTAGCTTCTGATAGCGGTAGGCATTGGGCCTAGAAAGTCAAGCCCCAAACAGCGAAGGGCCAAGACGAATTGATGGGTTTGAGATAGCTGGCAGGTTGTCTTTGTATGTCAGTATAGTATTAGCACTGAGGGCACTTCTCTATGAATGTTTGAGCACCCTTGTGGATATCTAGCCAAAAGAATCCCTAGCGTAGGATTCACATGACCAGGCTTCGGCCGCGAGTATGAGTTCCGCATTCCCCTTTGTGAACAGCTTCCATAACTTTTTAAGCTTCTTCAGGCCTTAAGCATTTTGTGAGTAGCCTGGCATAGGATCTTCTATACAGTTCGTCTCCAATAAGAAAGTATTTGGCACACTCGAGCCTCAGTCTTTTGGCCTCTTGTTGATTGCTGGGCTGATCCTTATTTTTCAAGTAGTCGAATATCCTGTCCATCGTGCATGATGGGCGCTCCTCAGAGCGAATTTCCGCACATTCATAACTGGCCTCTTCAAGTATTTGATGTCGGCGGAGGTCGGGGAGCCCCCCTTCGCGAGTCGATCTGCCACTTGATTTTCCTCTTTAGGAATGTGTGCCAGGGAGAATTCTTCAAATTGAGAAATCAAGGACTGAGTTTTCTGCAAATACTTCTTCAGAACCTCATCCTTTGTCTCGTATGTTCGGTTCACCGGGTTGATGACCAGTTGGGAGTCGCTGAACACTTATATGTATTTTACTGACATGCCGAGTGCAAAACTCAGTCTCGTAATAAGAGCCTCATATTCTGCTTGGTTGTTAGTAGCCTTGAACTGAAGAGTTATTGCCTGATGTAGGGCGACCCCCATGGGGCTGGTTAGAAGAATTCCAACTCCTTGAGATTGAAATCCAGAAGCACCATCAACGTGAAGAGACCATGGAATGACCTTTCTTTTAGCAGGAGGTGACTCTAGAGTGGAAAATTCAGCAACAAAGTTAGCCAACACCTAGGCTTTGATTGCTAGCCGTGGGACGTATTTGATATCGAATTCGCCAAGCTCAATGAACCATTTGAGGAGCCTTCTCAAAACCTCAGGGGTGTGTAATGCCTTCAGGAGAGGCTGGTTAGTAACCACCTGGATAGTATGTGACTGAAAGTATGGACGCAGCTTCCTTGCGGCCATGAGGAGAGCAAGAGCGAGCTTCTCCAGTGTGGGGTATCGGGTTTCTGTATCAAGAAGTATATGGCTGATGTAGAAGATAGGGCGGTGGATCCCCTTATCATCGTTCAAGAGGACAGTCGAAACCGCTGCATCTGATGTCCCTAGGTAAAGAGACAAAACTTCCCCTGCTTTCGGTGCTACAAGCATTAGTGCAGTTGTAAGGTATCTCTTTAGCTCTGTGAAAGCAGCTTCACATTCATCGGTCCATTGACCCTTTTTGCCCTTGCGAAGACACCGAAAGAACGACAAACACCTATCACCAGCCTTGGAAATGAATCTCCCTAGGCTATTGATACGGCCGGTGAGCTTTTGAATTTTCTTTAGTGATTGGGGAGAAGGCATGCTAAGGACTGCTGAGATTTTATCTGGGTTAGCTTCTATTCCTTTGACTGATATTAGGTAGCCCAAGAACTTTCCTGATACTGCGCCAAAGGTACATTTAGTGGGGTTCAGCTTGAGATTGAACTTTCGGACAGTATCAAAATTTTCTCTGAGGTCTGCAAAATGCTCCTTCATGCTCCGACTCTTGACCAGAATGTCGTCAACGTATGCTTTGAGGTTTCTGCCTCTCTGACCTTTGAACACGGCGTCAATCATGCGCTGGTATGTGGCACCAGCGTTTTTTTGAGACCGAAGGTCATAACATTGTAGCAATAAGTACCGAAGTTGGTGATGAAGGTAGTTTTCTCTTCGTCTTCTTTAGCCATTCGAATTTGATGGTGCCTAGAGAAAGCATCCAGAAAGCTCATGACCTCGTATTCGAATGTACAATCCACCATTGCATCGATGCGTGGAAGAGGATAGGTGTCTTGGGATAGGCCTGGTTGAGCGCTCGGAAGTCTATGCACATCCTCCACTTTTCGCTGGTTTTTTTTACCAAGATAACATTGGTAAGCCACTATGGGTATTAGACTTCCCTGATATAGCCTGCTTTCAGGAGTTTGTTTACTTCTTCTTCGACAACATTCTGCCTTTCCCCTATCATGACCTGTTTCTTCTGCTTAACGGGAATGGCGTCAGTAGATATGCTCAAGCGATGTTCACAGATAGCCCTGTCAACCCCCGAGATATCTTCGGGGGACCAAGCAAAGATATCTACAAACTCAGAAAGCAAAGCAGTGACACCTGCTTGCTGGTTTGCATTCATGGAAGAAGATATGTTTACAAATTTTGAAGATCTTTCTCCCCCCAAAGTTACATTGATAACCCCTTTCTGTGGTATGAGATGCTGAGATTCTCCCAAATGTTCGACAATGAGCTGCGCTGCGATTTGGAAACATTGAGTGGCCTGCCGGAGGTCTCCTCTGATAGTGACAACGCCGCTAGAGATAGGGAACTTTGCACAGAGGTGGGGCGCAGAGATCACCATCCCAAAGGAGTTGAGAGTAGTCCTCCTCAGGATAGCATTATAGCCTGACTTAGCTCTGATGACAGTGAAGTTTACCATACTCATGGCATGACCGTTATTATCGTAGAAAGAAACCGACAGAGAGATGAATCCCAGCGACTGAATCCTTTCCCCGGAGAAGCCTAGCAGAGTAGTTCCTGCACGGAGAAGGTCTGTTTCCTTTAGTCCCATTTGGAGGAAAGCGGATTCAAACAAGATATCGGCTGCACTTCCTTAGTCGAGGAGCACTCGTCAAACGTCGAAGTCGGCGATACAGGCAGTGACCACTATCGGGTCATTATGAGGGTTGCCCATATGGGGGAGATCTTCATAACAGAAAATGAGCGGGATGGAAGAAGAGGGCTGATAAGAGATGCCGTCCACTTCGACCACTTCGATCAACACTGAAAACGGTGTTGATCATCCTTGCTGCTGAGGGATAGGACCGCACCGGCTGACCAGAACCTGGCAGCTACAGATCCTGGGCTGAAGCCCCCGTGTCTGCTGGGGCCTTGCCCTTCTGCACGGCATTGAATGTAGGTGCCATCAGCATGAACTTTTCAAGTTTGCCCTTGCCTGCTTGCTTGTCTAGCAGAGCTCTTAATGCGCGGCACTTATGAAGCTTGTGCCCGTAATTCCCATGGAACTCACAGTAATTCTCCGGATCTACTCTGGTCGGTAGTGCTGACTTGGGCTCTGTAGGACGAATCCAACCTTTTTTCACGGCCGCCGCATATACTTTAGTAAGCGGCCGGGAAAAGAGATGCTTTTGCTCGCGGGCTTGCTGCGGCCCTGTCGTCCCTGCCATGATTCCTTCCTCCACGAATTATCGTGGACGGTGTTTCATCACCCCGATGTTTCCTCTTTTCTTGACTCTGGAAATGTCGAGAGTAAGCCTCAGCATCCTCTAGCAGTACGAACAAGCTAGCCCTGACAACCAGCTCTGGATAGCTTCGAGGCTTAACCAGTTGGAGGGATTTGGACAAATCGCCGCTCTTGAGGCCCCTCCGATAGTTGTGCATAGCTATGGTAGGATCAACATCTTCTGCTTCTGCTGTCGTGGCGAAGAAGCGGTTGGTGTAGTCTTGCAGACTTTCCTTCTCGCCTTGTTTGATATTTGTGAGCACCATATCAGAAAAGATCATCGGCCAATGAAGCCGGTGATCAACTCCACGAACCAATTAAAAGCCGCTCCCTTCAGAGTGTTGGCCAAGAGGTGACACTTGTTGGCTTCGTCGGGATGACGATAGCGGACACTGACCTTGAATCCCTGAATATGCTCACGGGGATCGGTGGCGCCCCTGTAGGCCTCAAGTCGGGGTGGCCTAAAATCTTTCGGGAATAGCGCCTGCCGGATGACATCGGAGAAAGGAGCGTTGCCATCCATGGGGCCAAAGAAAGGGTCAGGTCCATATTGATTGGCTTGAATCCTGGTAAAGGGTAGATTGCGCCCAGCTAGGAAAGGAGGGAAAGCTGGAGGAAAATAGGTAGGTCGCGATAGTGGACACGGTGGAAGAAGATTTTGGGGGGCCTCTCGAGCAAGAATAGGGCGTCTGGGCAGCCGAGAAGAGCCGAGAAGGCGCTGCAATAAGCAAGAAAGGGGCTGGAGTTGCCGCAACCGGCGGGCGAGGTGAGGTACTGTCGCGACTGGAGGAAGAGGCTAATAGGCCGCCGCGACCTGCGGGAGAGGTGCAGGTGCCGCCGCGACCGGCGGGAGAGATGCAGGTGCCACCGCGACCGGCGGGAGAGGTGCAGGTGCCGCCGCGACCGGCGGGAGAGGTGCAAGTGCCGCTACGACCGGCGGGAGAGGTGCAGGGGGCAAGACGGCGGTGCAAACTGGTATGACTGGGATGCAGCGCTGGAACCACGTGTTAACATACATAGTTTATGATCATACGTATATATTATAAAGATTGTTCTGCGAGTTAAAATTTGTGAGTTCGAAAATCAATCTAACTATTGCACCAAAACTCGTCCCCAAAATCCCGGCCCTACGAAGAGCTCCACATATATGCACTCACATATACTAAGTCCAAAAGATTTCCATTGAAGGCATTAACTGAAACAGCCTGTAATACAGGCAGGCATGATAATGGATTAATGTCATGCATACAAACCCCCAAAAACTATTTATTGCATGCAGGAGTCATGACCCTTTCCCCTCTCCTCAATTATTACTATAAAATTTATTACATGTTTATGATAAGGAACATGACAGTATATATAACAGCAAATTCAAATTAAAAATGATCATTAAAGAGTAGTGCAGCTGCATTCATGTAAACCAAAATCACTTGTAATTAATTAGATCAGCAATCTATTCCATTTAATCTTTCAGGAGATTCAAGCTATAAACTACTTGAGTTCAGGATTCTTAATTTCCCACAATCCACAGCAGTGTTCTTCTTGCAAATGAAGGATTGTCATCATCAATCAGAGACCTTGAGCTAGTCGTGTTGATCAAACTACCAACCTCTAAATCTACCTCAATTCCACTCTTCTCCTTCGTCTTCGACTCCTCCCTGGTCATCGATCTGTGCAACGGAAGGCGGAAGGAAAAGGCTCTTCGAGAAGAATCAATGGGAACCATCTTCTCCTTCTTGTTGGATTGAAGCCATATCTTTGATACAGAAAAGCTCTCCTTTTTATGCAGATTAGTTGCAGAATCAGAAATTCCATTGCTGCAATGACCTCCGATGTGTTCCAAACTCTTTGAGTCATCATCATCATCATCATCATCATCTTCAAAAACTTTGAATCCTTGATCTCTCGTTGAATGGAAGTCACATTCAGACATGGCAATTTTGTGGCCAGGCCTCTTCGCATTGAGTTGTTGCTGCTTCTTCTTCTTCTTCTTCTTCTTCTTCTTCTTAGTCTTCGTCATAGCAGGCTCGATTGTTACTCGAACCAAACAGCTCTCATCCATTACATATTCATAAGATCCCATGGAAAAACATCTCCTCTGCTCAAAATTGCCTCTGCTGCATCCTTCTCCCCCTTCTCCTCCTCCTTCCGTATCGACATTTCGAAACTTCCCCAGCTTCACAGGGACTACCTTTTCTTCAGAAAGACCATATACGGCCACAGCTTCTTCTTTCTTCACGGACGAATCGGGCACTGGCGGCCTGAGATCATCTTCTCCGGCGAAACCCAGAAGCGAATTTGAACCGCCAGCTTCTTCCCGGCCAGAGGCCCCACTTTCAGATTCAAGAACAAGGAGAATTGGCCTGCAGCTCTCAACAGGAGAGAAGTTGTGGAGGAGGCTTCGCCTACAGAGAGGACAAGTAGAGTGAGAAAGAAGCCATGTATCAATGCAGTCAATGTGGAAAGCATGGCTACATTTGGGAAGAAGCCTTAGCTTATCGTCTTCCTCAAACTCACACAAGCAAACAGCACAATCAAAGGGGTCTTTGAGGCCTATAATGGCTTTGTAGAGGAAAATGGGCAAGGCGTCGATGAAGGATTGATCTAATCCTGCATCATGGAGGTGGAAGAGCTGCTGGAGCTGGCCATGGAGAGGGGTCGGATTGTCAGAGTCCTCCGGTTCTCTTACTGTGGGTTTGAGGAGGAACCTGATGAGGAGATGGATGAGTCCGGAGATGAAGAAGATGACTGCAAGAAGTGCGATGACGAGAAGGATGTTGGGGCTGAGCTTCTTCTGAAAATTGCTTATGGGAAGAGGAGGGGGAGGAGGGATCATGAAAGGGTTTGAGAAAGGAGGAAGAAAGTCATTTTCTTGGATGATTTCATGACTGATTCTGCGCATGATTTGATCCCAAAGGAAGAATTTTGATCTCAAAAAAGGAGAGGAACTCAAGAGGAAGAAGAGAAGGTTTTCAGAAAAAGGAAGATCTAGTGTATTGATTGAATAATTGATTGAAATGGAAGAGGAAGTTCAGGGGCAATAAGTGAAGATGGGGTAGAAGGGTAAAATAATAAACTAAATAATAACAATAAAAATAAAAAAAAATGTTTGAAATTTAATATGGAGGGAAGAGGAAGAAGATGAAGTTGTGTATAATTTGTAGGGGCAGAAAATATTAAAATAAGAGAAATGGACAAAGGCTTCCTTCCCCTTGTCCTTTCTATGTTGACCTTCCAGAGGTCATGGTCTTATGGGAGGGGCAATTTAAGTAATATTTCATGCCCCATGCAACAAAAGTAGAACAGATTTCTGCTGTGCAGTCATTTGCTTCCCTTTCAGATTTCTTGCTCTCCCTTTCTCACTTCATCTTTCTCCTTTTTTTTTTTTTTTGATCATAACTTTTCACACTTTCTCCAGTCTTCACAATATAAATACCTTATTTAATTAATTTAATCTCAGCAGCAGGAAGAGGAAATAGAAGTCCACCATTAGGACTCACATCCCTAAATCCGAAATTTAAGATCCTACATATAAATCGATGATATTAATATACGTGAGAGAATCTATTGGAATGAATCGCATAAATTTCTGACCATCATTTAAGTTTTTACATTGATATTTGCTCATCAACAAGTTATTATGATGAGACAACTTAAGTACCCCTCCCTTTTTCTCACTCTCTTATCCCAAATCGTGCTTCTCATCATTGAAACCTCTATCTTGAGAGCCCTCTTCATCGAACTCCTTTATTGCGAGGTTATTTTAGATGCTCAGGAGAAGCAGTTAGGGAGTTGCCATGTTAGCACTGGGTGAGCCCACTGCTGACGTGACATCCTATCATTGGCCGGCCGAACCTAATAAAATTTCGCTTAGGCGGGTCATTTAGCTGTAGAAGAACCAGGTTGAAGAAAGAAATGGGCTTTCACATTGAACTGGGCTTCCATTTTCCCATTGGTCTCAGGGGATGGTTTTCAAGATGTTTGTAGTGAAAATTTGTTAGATATTCATATAAAATTAAAATATTACCTTTCATGGAAATAAATATTTATAAACAGACACCTCAGAAATTGTTCGCAACGTCACACTTTTTTAAGGTGTCTGTTTATAAATAATTAATTACTGAAATATCCCTGTAGTTAAACTCTAATTACATTTTTCTGCAATTTTTCAAAGTATAATAAAAGTCTTTATTTTAAAAACTTTGTAATAATAAAAGTTTTTAAAAAAATTTAATTATCACATAAAAAATTTAGACTAATGATTTTTCTTAGCATTTGAGAAATATCTTGTTATTATATTTTTGAAATTTCAAATTTATCTCTGATCTCATCCTCCTTTTCTACGGACCTGTGTGATACGCTCGTGAGTGAGAAAGAGTCCTTTTTAATTTTTTTATTATTAAATTATATTATTACATAGATCTACATTTTTAAAATTGTAATCTTTGGATCCCTAAGTTTTAATATAATCACTAGATAAGTTTTTTTTAATTTTTTTATTATTAAATATTTTTAAGTTACTATTTTACCTCTATGCTCTCTCTCCTTCTCCTGCCACAGATCAGCTAGCTGTCGTTTTTAAATGAATATTATCTAACGGGGCTATCGGTGATGGCGGGGACAACCATCGGTGCCCTCCTCTCTCTCTCTCTACCCCTCCCCATGCTGGCGAGTGATCCCTTCACCTCTTCACTACCAGGTAGAGAGAGAGAGAGAGGAGGTGAAGGGATCACTCGCCAGCATGGGGAGGGGTAGAGAGAGAGAGAGAGGAGGTTTCTGGAGATTGTCCCTCGCCTCCGCTTCACTACCAGCAGCCTCGCCAAAGAGAGAACAGATGGGTCGAATAGTAACTTTAAAAAATTTAATAATAAAAAAAATTAAAAAAAGATCTATTTGATGATTATGTTAAACCTCAAGAACTCAAATATTATAATTTTGAAAATATAAATTTGCATGATAATATGCTTTAGACTCAGAGGCTCGGTGTAATTTATCCTTTTTTTTTTCTTTTTGTTTGATTGAAGAACCTCTGTGTCATTGCCCCTTTGTTTCAAAGTCCGTCGTAGTTTACTTTCAGGCATTGGTCTGATTTTCTGTTAATTGGCTTCTGTTATGTCTGCTCTGTGCTAACGCTTTTGTTGTAGTGTTGTTTAAATACTACTATATATAGTTTGTCAGCTTGCTGAATTTGTTGGTAGTCTGAGAATCCAAGACTAACCCAATGAACACTGATAAGAGTGAAGAAGAGTGGTCAGTTTTCATATTCAGCTGCTCGAAATCGGCTCGAAGCCGCCCCCAGTTGCTGGGTAACTTCTGCCGTAGCCTTTGCTCCCAGTTCTTATCTAGCATTTACAGTGAATTTAACTGGCTATAGTGGATGTTGGATTGATTTGAATTGTAGTTGTGGGGGAATGAATTAACCTGCAGACAAGACAGGAGTCAGTAGATCTTGCAGACTGCATCCATTCAGACAACAGATTCTGTAAAAGTTCAATCTGCATTGAATTATTGATGCTGGTGATTCTACAGTTCAATGATCTCACTAATCAAAAATAATATGGATACTGCTCCAACATCTAGTTTCTGAACTGCTACTCTTCAGATCATTGATCAGATTCAGATTTACTTTGCACTTTGAATCTCACTGACAGAAACCTAAAGAACTTCTTCTACGCTACTTTTGCAAGCATTGTACAGCTTCCAAAGTATTTTAGATGCTGGGTAGATCAAATGAAGGGCATTCACCTTCACGTTGGTACTTCCTTGGAACGAAGGCTTTAGGTTATGTTAACTTCATAATCTATTTAAAGTTTTTTTGAAGGACTATCACTTATTATTGTACACAGGTGTTCCCAAGTCAGTCCAAGTCTCCCCAACATTTCTAGCTGTTGAAGTACTAAAAGGTTTTAACACTCTAAAGTACTTTAAACTCAACTAGGGCATTCTTAGCAATGTTCACTTTCTTTCTTTCTCGCCTATTTTTCCCTTGTTGACCTGGGCTTAAAAGCCAATCCCGTGAGTCTCGATAACTCGGTTCGGTCCCCTCTCGCTAAGCGCAGATCATCTTCCCTTTATCGAAGTAGGCTAAATACGTTGACCCTTGAGTCTCCACAACTCGCTCTAATCTTCTCTCGTAAAGTGTACATCTTTTCCCTTATCAGTAAATAGGCCTGTTCCTTGAGTTTGTTTCCGTGACTCACATTGGTCCCTTTCCTATTATGAAATCAGCCGGTGCTTTGACCCTTAGTGGCAGTTAGTAGCACAAAGGTGATATCAAACTCTCCCAATTCGATCGACCACTTAAAGAGCCAACCAGAGACTTATACGGAATCAAGGATGTGTAATAGGCCTGGATGCATTGCCACCACTATAAAATGAAGTTGAAAATATAGCAAAACTTCCTTGGCATAATTATCAAGGCCATAGTTTTTCTAGAACCAGATTCAATACCTTTATTCTAGTGAGGACGCGACGCACATAAAACACTAGTCCCTAAAGTCCACCATCAAGAAGGACTAAGACACCTAAGATAGTTGTGTTTGAAGCCCCTTGATAAAGAGACAAAATTTCTCCCTTCTTTAGCACACGAGCACCATAGTTAAGCACTTCTTATAAGCATCTTTAGATTGATTTGGAAATAAATTGCTGAGATTGGCTAGGCGCCATCCAGCAAATTGGTGTACCTATAAAACCATGCTTACTAAAAGTGTGTTGAGGATGACATTGATTTTATTGAGATTAGTGTCGATTTGACAAGTAAAAATAAGGTAACTAAAAAATTCACAGGATGTTGCACCAAAAATATATGTCAATGTGTAGAGCTTATACTCCCTTATTGTGCCAAATGTTTCTTAAGACCCATGATATGTTGTTCTGGAGTGGGATTTTTACCAACATGACATTAACATAAGCTTCGAGATTATGACCGCTTTAGTTCCTAAAAATCAAGTCAACCATACATTTGTAAGTTGCTTCATCATTCTTCATTTTGAATGACAAGACTTTGCAGCAAAATGTGCCAAACTTTTGATATAAGCATTCTTTTATTCATCTTCTTTGATCAAAATTATCTATGATATTCGGAAAATGCATCAATAAAGCTTACAACAGAGAAAGCCATTGTTCTGTTAATGAGAGTGTCAATGCTTGAGAAATTATAGGAGTTTTTTTGGCATGAGTCATTTAGGTCACAAAAGTCAATACACATCCTCCATTTACCGTTAGACTTCTTTACCACCACTACATTGACAGCTCATTTATGGGTTACTTTCTTGACTAGAGCAAGCCTCGAGATATTTCTCGACATCAACTTAAATGGCTTCTTGATGCCTTTTCCTTACAGTATGCTTCATTAGTTTAATTTTTTTCTAGTGCTCAATTGCAAATCTATTGATTCTGACCATATCCAATAGAGACCAAGCAAACACATCAACTGTCTCAAAGACATTGGGAGTAGATCTCCCCAGAATGGCATTGTACCTAGCTAGATATAGCACAAACAACCAACATAACCAAGTGATTCTCTGCTCACTTTAAATCTTCGAATATAAAAGATAGATCGACGAATCCATGGGGAACCACCTCCCCCAAAAAAACTTGTGAGAGTCATTTCTCCTTACAAGGGACATAGTGTCAAGATCTTCATTTGTAGAAAGGTTGTACTCAAAGAAAACATCTGCAAAGCTGTTCATATCAAGCAAAATCCACTTCATGTTGAAGTTTGCAATCATAGCAGTGACGATTATAGGACATCAAAGCTGTTGTCTTTGTATAGCATGCCGTCAGTAGAAAAACATGATTAGAATAGAGGCAAACGAGTGAGTGACACTCCTGACCATGGCTGAGCCCATTTTAGATTGCTATTTGTGCATGATGAGAGTGTTTGCCAACTTTATACATAGATGTGTTCTTTTATCAGGCAGTCTCATTGGTGTCCAATTGAGGCTTCCCTTGACAATGGGCATTATCATTTGCAGAGCTTTGGAGTCCCTTGTTACTAGTGGAAGCTAGAAATTCTTCTAGTTGATAAGTTTCTTGATCAGGGAGGGAAGAGTACAGTAGTGACAGAGCTCATAGTTTTATGTCTTGTGATACCTGCGCAATGCTCCTAAACCCAACAAGTGGATCAGGCTTCTTCATTAGCCCCTTGCTTTTGAGCTGCCATATGCCATCTAACTTATTAGAGTTTCTTATAGGGTTTAATAATGGCTTGGTTTTACGTTTTTTCTGAATATCATGGGAATGATAATAATGAAGGGAAACTCCTTTCTTCATGGTTGAGACTTCACTTCTCATAGAAGATATGTTTAACTTATAAATGACTAATTGAAAGGGACAACATGGGCCAATGGCTGATAAACCAAGAGAATGTGGCCAAATTAATCTCTCAAATTACTCTGAGAAGGCTCTAGTAGACCTCCACGATCAATGCATGGTTATTCTTATGAGCCTCAATTAATCCAAGTAACTCATTATCGAACTAGGTTGAGGGCTTGGCTTGGCATTATTATATTGACATAGTTTTTGGCAGATTGGGCTGACCAAGATGCTGCGTGGATGGCTAGGATGAAAGCATTGTTAAGAGACATAGAGAGGGAGAGAGAGAGAATAGTGTTGAAGGAGAAAGATGATTCCTTACATTGTTCAATTGTTAAGATCTCCCTTTTATAATGAGGAGTCCATAGTACAAGATGCTTATTGTTTAATTAAATTCTCTTTAATAGAGAATCGTTTTACATGGTTAATGTGTAAATCAAAATTATATGCTATAAATGATGGTTCTTCAAAGGAAACATATTTGGTGTATTGTAGGCATGTAATAATACACCAATCCATCATTTACGTAATTCCTTTATTACTCCCCGCAATCTTGGCGTAGGTGAAACGATGCCAAGATTGGTTACGTAATAGTTCGAACCGTTGTCTGGAGAGGGTTTTTGAAGATGTCCGCAACTTGATCTTTGTGGAGATGTAGGAGACCTTGAGTTGATTAGTAGCTACCCGTTCTCGAACAAAATGAAAATCAATTTCAATATGCTTGGTACGTGCATGAAATATCGGTTGGCTGTCAAGTAGGTGGCCCCAATTGTTATCACACCAAAGAGTTGGTGTGCCATTAGTGGGTATTTGAAGCTCGATGAGGAGTGATTGAAGCCAAATTAATTCTGCAGTAGCGTTAGCGATTGCTTTGTATTCAGCTTCAGTGCTGGAACGGGAAACTGTTGGTTGTTTCTTTGAAGTCCATGAGACCAGATTTTTTCCTAAGAAAATGGCAAAGCCACCTGTAGAGCGACGATCTTCAGGAGAGCCAGCCCAATTAGCATCACTGAAGGCGTGAAGGGTAAAAGGGGTATGGTGATGAATTGTAAGGCCATAGAGAATTGTGCCTTTCAGATAACGAAGAATGCGTTTAACAGCAGCCCAATGTTCTTTGGTGGGAGTATGCATATATTGGCATGCACGATTGACTGCAAAAGCAATGTCAGGTCTGGTGATAGTAACATATTGAAGAGCTCCAACAATACTTCGGTATAATGATGGGTCGCTCAATGGGGTAGAGCTTTTTGTAGAGATGACAGTGGTAGAAGTAGAGATAGGACGGGCACCATCCATGTTAGCACGTTGGAGAAGCCCTAGAATGTATTTGCTCTGTGATAAAAGGCACCCAATAGAGTGTGAGTGAACTTCAATGCCTAAAAAGTAATGCGCATGTCCTAGATCTCGAACTGAGAATTCCCTGCTTAATGACTAAATAACAGTAATAATCTCATTGGGATTATTTCCGGTTACGAGAATATCATCAATATAGATGAGAATATACAGTTTAGAGGTAGATGTACACCGATAGAATAGAGAGGTGTCTGTCTTGGAACCAGAGAAGCCTTGTGTTTGAAGCCAGCCTCCAAGTCGATTGAACCAAGCTCGAGGGGCTTGTTTCAGGCCATAAAGTGATTTATGTAAATGGCATACATGAGAAGGATATAGTGGATGGGTGAAGCCAGGTGGTTGTTCCATATAGACTGTTTCCTTAAGAGAGCCATGGAGGAATGCATTTGAGACGTCGAGTTGGCGAATGTTCCAGTTTGAGCATATAGCAATAGAGAGGAGTAATCTGACGGTGGTGATTTTGATGACTGGACTGAAAGTGTCTGTATAGTCAAGTCCAGGTTGTTGATGATAGCCTTTCGCAACAAGGCGGGCTTTATATCTTTCGATGGAGCCATCTGCTTGATGCTTGAGTTTGTATACTCATTTGCATCCTACTACATTCATAGATGGAGTACGAGGAACGAGGTCTCATGTGCCATTGCGTAGTAGTGCATCAAATTCAGTGGCCATTGCAGCACGCCATGTCAGATCCTTTGATGCTTGAGTAAAGCAAGTAGGTTCTGGCATATGTATGGAGGCCACCAAAGCAGTTGGAAGAAGATGTTTACTATTAGTGATCAAAGATAGAGTTACCGGTTCTGTTTGTTGATAGATATCAGTTAAAAGGCGAGTTTTTGGAGGCGGAGATGCAGATATTGTTGGGCTATCCATAGGTCTTAATGTATTTGTTTCTGATGGTATTGCTTGAGTATTCTCCTCAATACAAGGAGGTCCTGATGTTGATTCTGGGGAAGCAGGAAGGTCGCGATGAGGTGGTGGCGAAGAACTAACCAATGGTGGAGTATCCCGAGATATGGTGTTGCTTAGTAAACCTGGATAGGGCCCAAGAATGCTATCACTGGACATAAGAGCACCAGACATTTGTGTTGCTTTAGAGGATGTATCTGTAAAAGGGAAGTGTGCCTCATGAAAGACAACATGCCGGGAAATGTAAACTCTCCCGGTTGATATATGTAGGCAACGATAACCATGATGCATAGTACTATATCCAAGGAAAGCACACAATTGCGAACGGGGTTGAAGTTTATTTCTGGTATATGGGCGTAGCCAAGGGTAGCAAGCACATCCAAAGATGCGAAGAAAATTATAATCAGGTATGCGACCATATAATTTTTGTAGAGGAGTAATGTGGTGAAGGATGGGGGTCGGTAAACGATTTATGAGATATACTGCAGTTTGAGCTGCAGCATCCCAGAATTTTTGAGGGGCAGAGGCATGTTGTAGAAGAGCTAATGTGGTTTCAATAATATGTCGATGTTTGCGCTCTGCAGAGTCATTTTGTTCTGGAGTGTGAGGGCAAGAGACTTGGTGAATAATTCCTGAGGAATATAGATGGCGATGGAGGGCTTGATACTCGCCACCCCAATCAGAGTGGAAAGAGCGAATCTTACAATTAAAGAAACGCTCAACATGGTTTTGAAAATTGAGAAATATATCTATTAAATCAGATTTGCGTTTCATGGGAAAAAGCCAAGTAAATTTACTAAAATTATCAACAAAAATAACATAATACGAAAAGCCTTCATTAGAGATAATAGGGGCAGGACCCCAAATATCTGAATATATAAGTTCTAATGGAGACGACGAAGTACAAGTAGATGAAGAAAAGGATAACTTATGACTCTTAGCTTTCATGCAAGCAGAGCAGATTCTTGACGTTGTAGGTGGTGATGTAGGTAGACCATATTTTTGAATTATTTGATGAACAGTACGAAGAGAAGGATGTCCGAGACGAGCATGCCATGATAACTTGGTGGTGCGTTCCCCAACAAGAGCCGTGGGTGATGGAACAGGAATGTGGTAGAGACCATTCTTAGTTCCCCCGCGGAGTAGAATTTTCCCTGTAGCTCGATCCTTCACAAAACATTCATGAGGATGAAATTCAAATAAGACATTATTATCATGGGTAAATTATCGAACAGAAAGGAGATTTTTAGTGATTGAAGGAACATATAAAATATTTTTAAGGTATAGATCACCAGAAGAGGAGTGCAAATGTGTATTTCCAAGGTTAGTTATATGCAAACCTGTACCATTACCAATTTGAACTGTATCGGTGCCCACATATGGTGTAGGATTATTCAGAATATTATAGTCCGGTGTGACATGATGAGATGCTCCAGAGTCGGGATACCAAGCGGGATCAGTAGGTATGCCAGGAGATGAAGTAATAGCACTGTGATAAGCTCTGGCATGTGTGGTACTATGAGATGTGAGTGGCTGAGTAGCTGCATAGGATCCATCACGATTTATGGAATTAAGACCTCCAATGAATCGTTGATCAAAACGTTTATAACATTCATGAGCATAATGTCCAGGAATGAGACATATTTGACAGCGTCCTTTTCCACGACTACGTCCTCGTCCACGACCACCACGACCTCCACGACCTCCGCGATTAAAGGAGGATGAAGAGGAGTGACTTCGTCCAGCAGTGTTAATTGATGGGAATGATGTATCAGTACTCTGTGCAGATTTAAGTTGGAGGAGGCGTTCATGAGATGAAAGAATTCCGTGAACCTCTTCAACTGAGAAATCATCCACACGGATAGTAATGGTAGGAACTAGACTATCATATGTGACAATTAGGCCTGCAAGAATATGCATTAAAATATCTGGTTCGGTCACAGAATGTCCAATAGCAGCTAAATTATTAACGATGTTCTTTACAGACTGCATATATTCATCAATAGAACTATCTCCCTGTTTTATCATCTGCAATTGAGCTTTGAGCTGGAGAACACGTGCTCTAGAGTGTGAAGCGAAAGTTTTTGCTAAAGTCTTCCAGACGTCATGAGAAGTGTTCAGATTTACCACCAGAGGGAGAACAGACTCTGTGAGCGTAGAGATGATCCAAGTGAGGATTAGCTGATCTTTCTTGATCCAAGCACCGTAGGTGGGACCTGTTATATGTGGGCATTGTTCAGTGCCATCAACCACTCCAAGAAGATCATGAGCACGTAGTAGAGGGAGAAATTGAGTTTTTCAGAGAAGATAATTATCTCTCGTCAATTTTAGAGGAAGAAACGATATTGTATTAGATGGCAAAGACAGAGGGGAGGTGCTGTTAGGTGGAGAGGGAGACATAGTATTCTTACTGGGAGAGGAAGAGTTGATTTCGGACATCTTGAAGGAAGTGCAGCAGGCTTTTGGCAGATGATTAAATAGTAAGAGTCCTTGTATATAATTTGCCTAATTATTTAATTGGGCAAAAGCTCGGATGAAGCAGGAGATCCTTCAATGGCAGAAAACCAGTCCGGCAAAAATAACCTCTTGCTGAGATCCGCTTCTGTCGAGGATAACCTCTTGCTGAGATCCGATGGCGCCGAAGGCGGAGAAGAAGCCCGCGGAGAAGAAGCCCGCCTTTGAGAAACCGACAGAGGAGAAGGAAAAGGAGCCGGAAGCGTCTCGGAAGGCCGAGAAGGCACCGGCCGGGAAGAGGTCGGCGGTGGTTGATGAGTTCGCCGACTGAGGAGGTGGAGAAGAGGTCGCCGGTGGAGAAGAGGTCGCCGATGGCCTGGCGACGCAATCCGGGCGAACAGAGAAGAGGTCGCCGGTGGAGAAGAGGTCGCCGATGGCCTGGCGACGCGATCCGGGCGAACAGAGAAGAGGTCGCCGGTGGAGAAGAGGTCGCCGATGGCCTGGCGACGCGAGATTGACGTGGCCGCAGTCGGAGGTGCAGCGATCCGGGCGAACAGAGAAGAGGTCGACGGTGGTTGATGAGCTCGCCGACCGAGGAGGTGAAGAAGAGGTCGCCGGTGGAGAAGAGGTCGCGGCCAGCAACGCGAGATTGACGTGGCCACACGAGGAGGCGCAGCGATGCGGGCGAGCGCTGGGAATGATCCGAGTCGAGCAGAAGAATCAGTCCGGCGAAGTTGGAGTAATCATAGCTCTGATACCATGTTGAAAGACATAGAGAGGGAGAGAGAGAATAGTGTTGAAGGAGAAAGATGATTCCTTACTTTGTTCAATTGTTAAGATCTCCCTTTTATAATGAGGAGTCCATAGTACAAGATGGTATGTAATTAAATTCTCTTTAATAGAGAATCGTTTTTCATGGTAATGTGTAAATCAAATCATAATTACAAAATATATGCTAGAAATGATGGTTCTTCAAAGGAAACATATTTGGTGTATTGTAGGCATGTAATAATACAAAGATTCATCATTTACGTAATTCCTTTATTAAGCATCACTTGATCTGTAATACACACATATATATATATATATATCACGTTAAATCCTCATCCATTTGAGCAATAAAATACTGTGAGATGACGAATGTAACTCTTCCTTTCTCTTTATATTCTAGTCTTTCCATCGTTGGAAAACTCTCCGTCTTAACCCACTTCTTCACCAATCTGAAAGCAAATCTCCGGTCGTTGTGCGTCTGACAAACGCTATGTTAAAAGTTTACATAAAGAATGATGTGCGGATCAGCACAAGGAGTTTGGGATTGCTGACACCCGTCCCTTTTTCTCTCTTCCTCTCCCCTATTCGAGCACCCTCCCCCTCTCTCTCACTCTATCTCTCTTAATATCTCTCTCCTCCTCCATCGCTCGTGCATGTTGTGCAAAACTTGCAAAACTATTAGGAGACACTGCAGACTGAGAACATGAAGAGAGAAAAAAGGAAAAAGAGAAAGAAAAAGGGCTTTACACCTAAGAATGCATGCCTCGTCAAACACTTTCTTGACTAACTATTGGCCCTCACTGCATGTCAATGAACCCCATTTCTCATACTCTGCATCTGCTTTCTCTCCATGCCTAAATGTTTACTGCATACCTCATGGGCTGCTTGAGAACACGTGTCTCATCAAGCACTATAGCCCTTAGTTGGCTCTTTACCACCCTCATCTTACCTCATTGTCCAATGATGAGGGTCACCTTCGTCAGAGAAATCCATAGGGGAAGAGAGTGAGAAAGTGATGAAGGGAGAGTATAATGCATTTTTACAATAAAATATCTTAAATCACTTCTCTCATGATCTATCGAAAATAAAAGACACCATACAAGTACTTTATGAAATATGAAATATATGAAACATAAACTTTTTTTGAATTTGTAGACTTACATGAAATTAGAATTAAGCCCGGAGAACTAGAAAAAATTTGCAATATATATGTGCGTACGTATCATGTTAGGCTAATTATATCAAAAGGAGTTTTAATAAATTACCAAATATACAGCTCTATATATGTCTGGGCCAAGTTTCTTGTGAACAAGTCAATTGGCATAGAAACCCAAACCCAAGAAGGATGGCCTTATTAGGGTCTTAATACCGGTTTGTGGGTATGGTTCAAGTCTGATCCAAATTTGACCCGAATCCCAAACAAGTAAAATACAAGACTAAAAATTTTGGGTTAGGATCACTAATCCAAACTGGACCAGAAGAAGATTGAGCACACCAAAATCCAACACAATCTCTTCAGCTTTTAGGCAATATAGATGACCCATTAGTTTGCATAAATGATCAGCAATCTCCCATGAGAGAAAGACCAAAATCATCAATATAGAGGTGCAACATTGTTCAATATTGCATCCATTAATTTTGTTAATGGGCTTGGGCCCATTGGCAAGGCCCAAAGATTAATCCATAATTTTAAGGTAAAGACTACTTCTTGACGAACTTGTTTCTCCCATCTCTCAATCAATCCACGCTACCATTTACATTACTTACAACTCAATTTTTCATGAACATTCAAAGCATAATGAAATTATCTCATTTTATTTAAGAATATGTTAATCTCACATATTTCGTCTAAACAATTTGTTGATGCGTTTATAAAGTCATTGTACCCTTTACGTTTCTCTAAAATATGTAACAAGTTTTGTTCAGATGACCATCTTCTTCCTAAAAACATGCTAATTATTGCAAACTATGGGTCGGGTAACTTGTTAAAGATCATAATAACTACAACATGCAGTCTATAGATTTTTTTTTCCTTTAATTGCAGTAATAATTTGTAACAAGCAATATTCAATGAAGCAAAAGCACAACTACTTAGGGCCTATTTATTTGCAAAATTTAATTTTAATAAAATTAAAATTAAACTTAGTTGCAAATGATGTGAAATAAAATTAGTTATTATGTTAGAATATGTGAGGGATATAATATCAGTTATTATTTTGGTAATATGTGTAGTATATGAAATAAAGTTAATTTTTTATTTTAAATTACGTGTATGATGTGAAATATAATTAGTTTTTAATATTAAATTTTATGTGTAATGTGATATGTTTGTTTAAAATTAAACCAGATTAATTTTAACTTACTAAACAAATTGTCCCTTAAAAAAAGAAATTAACATTAAATTGACTAATTTGAATTGGGTCTCACGAATATGTTCATAGCAAAACTAATTGACTTTCACGAATTAGCTTGGCCCATCACAAGACTTTAGTGGGGCCTTTTTTGTTAACTGTGGCCCAAGCAAAATTTTCTTCAAAATATGTTTGAAATCTATCGAGACGAAATCTCTCTCTCTCTCTCCCTCTCTATCCTTTGGGAAAAAACTCATTATATTACTTATCCTTAATAATGTTAAAATAGGGTAAAATAATATCAAAATTAAATCAAAACATGTTTGAAACATCCCATCAAATTCAAAAATCAAAATTAGAATAGTACGAATGACAGATCAACATAAATAACTAAAGCTTGACAATAATAAATTACAGTAAAAAAATTACAAATGCGTGAAAACAACTTAGAATTAATATACAAAATCTACATTAAAAAAAACATTGATGATAGAAATTTATCATTTCAATAAATGTTTTAGTTGAAGAAATTGAATCATCCATTTGGAATACACATAGAATTAAAACACCATGCCCAAATTTAATTATTTACCAACATCTATAGAAAAAATCAATCATCTATGCCTCTGATGATCGAAATCCAATCAGATGACGCCACATGTGCCCGAACCCAACTGTATGGCATACGTGACGTCCTCTGATTGGATTCCGGACGGTGCGCCGTCCGAACCCAATAACTTCTCCTGATGATCAATAGATAAGATGAGCGCGGATTGACAGATCACGAGTCAAAACATGTCCACTTGACGAAGAAGATCGAGAGAGGATCGAACAGAGCAATAATGGAGGAAGCAATGAAGATTAAAGCCCCGCCATTAGCCTTGTTCCACGTGTCAACCAGAATGTAGTTGAGTGGGGCCCATTCCTAACTCACCCTCCCCTGCCCACGTGCATGGAATTTAATGCTGCCCACACGAGCGAAAGAGACGCCCACATGCACTCTCTCTCTCTCTCTCTCTCTCTGTGGCTCATGAAACGTTCCATCCAAATGATTTTTGTGGATCGCTGTTCAGTGAACAACAACTATCGGTTCACTAAATAATATTTATGTAATACGCTGGGAAGAGCTACAAAAATTACAATATTTATGTAGTATGCTTGAGAGCGATTATCATCAAGTTTAAATTTATCTTGGGGACGAATGAAAGATAATTTTCAAAATAAAAGATTATTTATACATGTGGTTGGTGATGTCCGTCGAGTTATGTAACACTCCTAGCTAGCACTTTCATGAGGTCAAGTCTTGTGATCATTTATTGGTATCTTTCTCGTGTCTACTTTGATGACATTCTGATTTGTAGTAGGACTAGGGAAGACCATATTACATAATTATTTTAGATCTATAAAGCTCTCAGTAAAGAGAGTCTTTATGCAAATTTAAAGAAATATACATTTATGATTGATCGAGCTTTTTTCTGGGCTTTATAGTATCATTTGAGGGTGTATTTGCTAATCCTGCAAAGGTAAGTGTCATATTTAGTTGGCCAATTCCTCAGAGCATCTATAATGTACGCAACTTTCATGGATTATATCATAGATTTATCCATAGGTTTAGCACCATCATGGCCTTGATTACTGACTGTATTCAAAAAGAGTCATTTGAATGGACGAAAGTTGCTGCTAGAGCCATTGAAGAAATAAATGTTAGAATGACTGAAGCAGGATGAAACTAAGCAGAAGAATTCAACCTATTATAAAGAGTCCATGTTGCAATACAGGAATTGAGATATTGTTAACACTATCTCTTACCTCATGATTTCATTTTGTTCTTTAATCACAAGTCCCTGAGGTAACAAACTTTACAAAAGAAGTTGAATTCAAGTTCTTTAATCACAAGTCCCTGAGATACCAAACTTCACAAAAGAAGTTGAATTCAAGATATGCAAAATAGTTCGAATTCCTGCAATAGTACACTTTTGTACTTAAACATAAGGCAGGAGTTGAGAACAAAGTCGCAAATGCTTTGGGACGTCGAATCTCACGCCTAACCACTATGAGTGTCGAGGTAATAGGATTCAATAAGCTCATTGGATCTTATGAGAATTGTCTTGACTTTGGGATTATCTACGATGCCATAAAAGATAGTCAATTTAAGGACTTCGCTGACTTTCTCATTCAAGGTGGTTATCTTTTTTGTGACTGTAGACTTTGCTTACCATGAATATTCGTTAGAGACTTCCTTATTTGGGAATTACCATGGGTGGATTAGCCAGCCACTTTGGTCGAAATAAAGTGATTGAGGTTGTACGTAGCCAATTTTATTGGTCAAGTCCTAAAAGAGAGGTATCGCATACTTGACTAGTGTCAAATTTGGGCTACTGTGAAACAATGAAAGCATAATAACAAACACGACTATCTGTGTTGTGAAAGATCAGTTTTCTAAAATGGCATATTATCTATCCTATTTTAAAACCTCGGACGCCTCTAGGATTGTGCACTTGTTTTTCAATGAGGTTGTCAGATTAAATAAGCTACCAAAGTTTAAAGTATCTAATAGAGATACAACATTTAATTAGTAATTTCTGGAGGATCCTATCGCATTTGTTAAGCACCAAACTAAAATTTTTTATTGCCTTTCAGCCACAAATTGATGGTCAAATGAAAGTAGTCAATAGAAGCTTAGGAAACCTATTTTATTATTTAGTGTAAGAAATTAGAAGAAATTTAGACTTTATCTTACTTTGTGTTGAGTTAGTATATTATAATCCTGTCAATAGATCTGTAAGCATGAGTCTATTTGAAATTGTAAGTGATTATAAGCTTAAGATTCCTATAGATCTTATCGCATTCCCCATATAAACTAAGATGTCTGAGTTTGTTGAGTCATTTTAACAGCATGTAAGGAACTAGGTAAAAAGATCAGCAAAAGATAAGTGCTAATAATGACACTTATAAGAAATTAGCAGATTGCTACCAATAAATGCAAGAATTTTCTGAAAGTCATGATGTGTTGATTCTGGTCGACTCAAGAGGTTCCTATCTAGAACTATTAAAAAATTACAAATTTGCAGAACCGAACCTTTTAAAATTTTAAAGAAAATTGACTTGAATGAATATAATGTTGATTTGCTGCCAAAATCTGACATTAGTTCAACCTTCAATAATTTAGACTAGGTGGCACACAAGAAGCCAACAATAATACCCAATGATTCATTTGAGTCTTCATTACCCATTGAGTGTGAACCCTGACCCGAGTGTCCATTAGCCAAATTCACTTATAAGTGAATTCTTGATGAACATATAATTTTCACTAGGAATTGAGAATATCAGCGTTATTTGGCTCGTTGGAAAGGTCATTTGTACGACATGAATTATTAAATATGAGCTATAGTGGCTTTAATCCAAATTTGCTAGAAAGATATCATAATAGAGAGGATCCTTACTCAATAAGGTCGAGTCTTTCCCACTCGAGGAGAGTTGGTGAAGACACTCCGATCAACTGTCAATTCATTCCTAATAAGGTTTATCACTGACGACTAAGATCTAGCCACATTACTTCGATCTTGATTGATTGATAGTCAAAATAAATTTAAAAAAATGAATGCTGCGGTTTACTAATATGATTGATTGAAAATCTTTTCATTCATTTTGATTGATGGGAGATTTTATTTTGGGATAATTTTGTTTTCTACATTTATTTTATATTAATTATTTCTATTTTTGTGATCAGACATGACATCTAGTATTTTCTCATTTGTATAAAAAATTATATTATATTATATTTTCTTTTTGCCAAATACACTCAGGTCCCCGAGTTTAAGGGTTATTATCACACAGGTCCACGTTTTTTAAATTATAATATCGGGCTCTCTAGGTTTTCAAAAATAATCATCTGGGTCCTTTTTTATTTTTTATTATTAAAAAATATTAAAATTATCATTATACCCTTACCCTCCCACTCTCCACCAACGCCGGTAGCGCGCCGCCCTGCGCCGCCTTCGGGCTGGGTCCTCGCGTGGCCCACGACACCTGCCGGCGGCCGCCCTGTGCGGACGCGCGAGGCCGCGGGCCGCGCGAACGCAACCTGCGGCCGGCGGCAGCTCGAGGCAGCCGGCGCCGCGCGAGGCCGTTGCGTGCCTGCGGGCCTTTGAGAGCGCAACAGCCATGGCACGCCGCGCGGCCGCACGACGCAGACCGGGGGCGTCGTCGCGCTGTCCAGTGACACCTGCGCCAAGGCCACTGCGCGTGCAGCCTCGCACGGCCACTGAGCGCGCAACTGTCGTGGCGCACGTGCGGCAGCGCGGCGCAGCGGACGCAGGCAGCCTCGCCGCAGCCCGGCATACCACGGCAACGGAACCGCAGCGGGCGCCGGTACGTCGTTGCCGCTACGCGGCGTCAGCGCAGGCTGCGCAGTGTCTTGCGGCCGAGCGAGGGCCTACGATGGTGTCGTATGCCAGCCGCGCGAGCCTAGCAGAGGCGGGCGAGTGCTGCGCGATGACCGCGCGGCTGCCAGATTTGGTGGAGAGAGGGAGGGTAAGGGTATAATGGTAATTTTAATATTTTTTAATAATAAAAAAATTAAAAAAAAAGACCTAGATGATAATTTTTGAAAACCTAAGAACCCCGATGTTATAATTTTTAAAACGTGGACCTGTGTGATAATAACACTTAAACTCAAGGACCTGGGTGTATTTGCCCTTTTCTTTTTATTAAGTTATTGTATGGAGGTCTATACAAAAATCTCACTGATTATTATTTTGGTCAATATTGAATGAATTTGATTGCCTTATTTCTTGGGATTATTGATTATGGAGTAAATTGATATCCCGAATATGGAAGGACTTAGGCTTTGAGTGAGCATTCCTAAATTTCATCCAATCGCTCAAGCTCATCTCCATCTGGACAATTCTTTTCTTGTCTTATGTCGATCCCTCCTAGCATTCACATCGTTCCATTCAAACCCCCGCCAACTCTCCCTACCAAGCCGTAGAGTCGTTTCATTGCCTTGCCGAACCGCGCGCGCAAGGCGAATTGACACTCTCTTTGTTGCTCGGATCCCTGCCTCACTCGAGGGATGAGCCTCTCGGTCACGCTGACTCGAGCCACCCATCTCCCCATCTATGTCGTTACGTCGTCGATCCGAGCCGAGCAGACGTCTCCCTGCTCCTGGCGCCACGTTCAAGCCAATCGTACGCATCAAGCCTGCGCGAAGCCTCCGCATCGAGTTCGCTCGTTGCCACGCTAGGCACCCGCCGAGCAGCACCCTGCACCATCCCGAGTCACGCATGCCTTGCTTATGATTGAAAGCTATTTGTCGAAAAATTATAATTGAGTGCTCAAATTTTGAATATAAGAATTTTTTGATTCTAAGTACAAATTTCAACAAACTTTTAAACTTGATTATTACGAATTTTGCTGTTCACTTTAAGATTTACTTGAATTTACTCTACCTGTATGACTTTTTATTATTGAATGTAATTATAATTGTGTTACTCTATTTTTAATTTATTGAAAAACGAATTGAACTCTAATTTGAGTTGAGAAGCTTTCAATTACCTTCGATTCTATTTATTTAAAATTTTAAAAGAATTAATTTTTATGAATTTAGCTAGTATCTTGCTCATCATAAAATTAAATCATAAAATTTATATATTACTTTGTGATTAATTTGCTATGCAAACTTGCTCGTCTCTAATTTGCATATTCATACATTTGTCCTGCATCAAACTGCGGAAAGCAGATGTGCAGAAATATAAAATACTTCACAAAGTGCTAATATAAAGTTGCCACCAATAAACATTTCTAAGCATGTTAAATAGTTTGAATAAAAGTGTTGATGATGAGTGATGATTAAGTTAATCTTCATTAACCTATGAATTATCTCTATTAATTAAGTTATTATTAGGGGGTGAATTAAACAATCCAAACCAAATCATTTATTTGGTTTAATTTGGTCAATAATACATATTTAACTGGGGTATATGAGAAATTATAGTGACCAAAAATAAAAAAAAAAATTCTTGTAATAATATTTTATATTATTGTATAATAATTCCATTTTTTTGAATTCTTTTAGTAAGAAATTACGGTCTTAAGTGAACCAAACTAAAACACCTGAATTTTATTTAATCGATTTACTTTTTCAATTTATAATTTTATTTGGTTGATTTAATTTTTAAAATTAATATTTTTTTGACTAATAAAACAGACTAAATCAGATCGAATGCACACCTTCAATCATGACGAATGTAATCAAACAAACTTGAACGGTCATGCGTCAGAGGGTCATATATATATATATATATATATATATATATATATATATACAACACACATAAATATATATATATATATATATATACATATATATATATATATACATATATATATATA
>KZ452038.1:446977-496333 GCA_002786265.1 Apostasia shenzhenica | reverse complement strand
GAAATATATATTATATATCATATATTATTACATATTATATAGATATATAAAATATTATATTAGTTATATATATATATATATATTATTATATATATATTATATATATAATATATATTATATATATTATATAGTATATATAATATATATATGATAGTATATAATATATATATATATAGTATATATTATATATATCTATATATATGTATATATAGATATATATAATTATATCTATATATATTATATATATGTTTAATATGTATATTTATATATATGCATTATATATTATATATATGTATATATATCTATAGTATATGTATATATATCTATTATATATGTATATATCTTTATATATGTATATTATCTATATATATGTATATATTATATATAGTATTATATATATATATATAATATATTATATATATATATATATATATATATATATATATTTATGTGTGTTGCATGTTTGATCACACTTTAGTGCTTTTTCTAACTTTTTAATGACCCTCTGACGCATGACCGTTCAAGTTTGTTTGATTACATTCGTCATGATTGAAGGTGTGCATTTCGATCTGATTTAGTCTGTTTTATTAGTCAAAAAAAATATTAATTTTAAAAATTAAATCAACCAATAAAATTATAAATTGAAAAAGTAAATCGATTAAATAAAATTCAGGTGTTTAGTTTGGTTCACTTAAGACCGTAATTTCTTTACTAAAAGAATTCAAAAAAATGGAATTATTATACAATAATATAAATATTATTACAAGAATTTTTTTTTTTTATTTTTGGTCACTATAATTTTCTTCATAATACCCCAGTTAAATATGTATTATTGACCAAATTAAAGCAATAAAATGATTTGGTTTGGATTGTTGTTAATTCACCCCCTAATAATAACTTAATTAATAGAGATAATTCATAGGTTAATGAAGATTAACTTTAATCATTCACTCATCATCAACTACTTTTATTCAAACTATTTAACATGCTTAGAATGTTTATTGGTGGCAATTTTATATTAGCACTTTGTGAGTATTTTATATTTCTGCACATCTGCTTCCGCAGTTTGATGGCAGGACCAAATGTAATGAAATATGCAAATTAGAGACGAGAAAGTTTGCATAGCAAATTAATCACAAAGTAATATATAAATTTTATGATTTAATTTTATGATGAGCAAGATACTAGCTAAATTCATAAAAATTAATTCTTTTAAAATTTTAAATAAATGAATCGGAAGGTAATTGAAAGCTTCTCAACTCAAATTAAGTTCAATTCGTTTTTCAATAAATTAAAAATAGAGTAACACAATTATAATTACATTCAATAATAAAAGTCAATACAGGTAGAGTAAATTCAAGTAAATCTTAAAGTGAACAGCAAAATTCGTAATAATCAAGTTTAAAGAAGTTTTGTTGAAATTGTTACTTAGAATCAAAAAATTCTTATATTCAAAATTTGAGCACTCAATTATATATTTTTTTCGACAAATAGCTTTCAATCATAAGCAAGGCATGCGTGACTCGGGATGGTGCAGGGTGTGCTGCTCGGCGGGTGCCTGCGTGGCAACGAGCGAACTCGATGCGGAGGCTTCGCGCAGGCTTGATGCGTACGATTGGCTTGAACGTGGCGCCAGGAGCAGGGAGACGTCTGCTCGGCTCGGATCGACGATCGTAACGACATAGATGGGGAGATGGGTGGCTCGAGTCAGCGTGACCGAGAGCTCATCCCCCGAGTGAGGCAGGATCCGAGCAACAATAGAGAGTGTCAATTCGCCCTGCGCGTCGATCGGTTCGGCAAGGCAAATGAAACGACTCTTACGGCTTGGTAGGGAGAGTTGGCGGGGGTTTGAATGGAACCGATGTGAATGTCAGGAGGATCGGACCATAAGAATAGAAAAGAATTGTTGCCAGATGGAAGATGAGCCTTGAGCGATTGGAATGAAAATTTGGAATGCTCACTCAAAGCCTAAGTCCTTGGTCCATAATTCGGGAATATCAATTACTCCATTATCAATAAATCCCAAGAAATAAGGCAATCAAAATTCATTTCAATACATTGACCAAAATAATAATCAGTGAAGATTTTTGTTAATAGACCTCCATACAATATAACTTAATAAAAAGAAAAGGGCTAATACATCCCAGGTCCTTGAGTTTTAAAGTCGTTATTAATCAACACAGGTCCACGTTTAAACAATTAATAACATCGGGGTTCTTTAGGTTTTCAAAAATTATCAACTAGGTTCTTCTTTTTTTTAATTTTTTTATATTAAAAAATATTAAAAATTACCATTTATAAACCCTACCCTCCTCTCTCCCATCCAGATCTGGCAGCCGCGCGGTCATCGCGCAGCACTCGCGCCGCCTCTGTAGCGCTCGCGCCGGTCTGGCATACGACCACCATCGTAGGCCTCGCTCGGCCGCAAGACACTGCGGCAGCCTGCGCTGCGCCGCGAGCGGCACGACGTAAACCGCGACCGCTGCGGTCCGTCCGTGGATGCCCGGGCTTGCGGCGAGGCTGCTGCGTCGCTGCGTCGCGCTTGCGCACGGTGCGCACGAACAGTTGCGCGCTCAGTGGCCGTGCGAGGCCTGCACGCGCAGTGCCTTTGCGCGCGGGATTGTCACTGGACATGCGCGATCGACCCCCGGCTGCTGTCGTGCAGAAACCGCGCGGCGTGCCATTGGCTGTTATGCGCTCTCAAAGGCCCGCAGCACGCAACGGCCTCGCGCGCGCGGCATGCTCGAGCTGCCGGCGCGCCGCAGGTTGGCGTTCGCGCGGGCCCGCAGCCTCCCGTCCGCACAGGGCGGCCGCCGGAGGTGTCGTGCGGCCACGCCGAGGCCGCCTCAAGGCGGCGCAGGGCGGCGCGCTACCGGGTTGGTGGAGAGTGGGAGTGTAGAAGGTATAATGATAAGAATTTTAATATTTTTTAATAATCAAAAAATAAAAAAGAGACCCAGATGATTATTTTTGAAAACCTAGAGAAGCCAGATATTTATTAAAAGTGTGAAAATAACCCCCCGAAAATACTCCCCCCAACCCCGAAGCCCACCCTGTTGATAATAACCCTTAAACTCGGGGACCTGAGTGTATTGGCAAAAAGAAAATATAATATAAATATAATTTTTTATACAATATGAGAAAATTACTAGATGTCTGTCTGATCCACAAAAAATATGAAAATAATTTAATATAAAATAAATGTAAAGAGAAACGAAAATTAATCCCAAAGATAAATCTCCCATCAATCAAATGAAGAAAAGATTTTTCAATAATCATTATTTCAGTAAACCGCAGCATTCATTTTTTTTTAATTTATTTTGACTATCAATCAATCAAGATCGAGTAATGTGTGCTAGATCCTAAGTCCGTCAGTGATAAACCTATTAGGAATGAATTGTACAGTTGATCGGAGTGTCTTCACCACTCTCCTTCGAGTGGAAAGACTCCGACCTTATTGCAGTAAGGATCCTCTCTAATTATGATATCTTCTATCTAGCAAATTTGGGTATTAAAGCCATATTAGCTCATATTTAATATATTCATGTTCGCTACAAATGCCTTTCACAACGAGCCAAATAAAAGCTGGATTATTCTCAATTCCTAGTGAAAAATTATATCGTTCATCAAGAATTTCACTTTATAAGTGAATTCGGCTAATGGACACTCGGAGTCAGGGTTCACAACTCAATGGGTATATGAAGACTCAAAATGAATCATTGGGTATTATTGTTTGGCTTCTTGTGTGCCCACCTAGTCTAAATTTATGAAGGTTGAACTAAATGTCAGATTTCTGCAGCCAACACAACATTATATTTTACATTCAAGTCAATTTTCTTTAAAATTTAAAAGGTTCGGTTTATGCAAAGTTTGTAATTTTTAAATAGTTCTAGATAGGAACCTCTTTGATCGACCAGAATCAACACATATTTGACTTTCAGAAATATCTTGCATTTATTGGTAGCCAAATCTGCTAATTTCTTATAAGTGTCATTATTAGCACTTATCTTTGCTGATCTTATTTACCTAGTTCCTTACATGCCTGTTAAAATGACTCAACAAAACTCAGACATCTCTTAGTTATATATGGGGAATGCATTAGAGATCATATTAGGAATCTTAAGCTTATAATCACTTACAATGTTCAAATAGACTCATGCTTACAGATCTATTGACAGGATTATAATAACTAATCTCAACACAAAGTAAGATAAGAGTCTAAATTTCTTCTAATTTCTTACACTTAAATAAATAAAAATAGGTTCTCTAAGCTTCTATTCCCGACTACTGTTCATTTACCAATAATTTGTGGCTGAAAGGGCAATAAAAAATTTTAGTTTGGTGCTTAACAAATGCGATAGGATCCTCCAGAAGATTACTATTAAATGTTGGTAGTCTCTATTGATACTTAAAATTTTGGTAGCTTATTTAATCTGACAACCTCAATTGAAAAACAGTGCACAATCCATAGAGGCCGTCCGAGGTTTTTAAATAGATAGATAATATGCCATTTTAGAAAACTGATCTTTCACAACACAGATAGTTCGTCGTTGTTATTATTTACCCGCTGTTTCAATTGTTTTCACAGTAGCACCAAATTTGACACTAGTCAAGTATGCGAATACTCTCTTTTAGAGACTTGACCATAAAAATTGGCTACGTAACAAACCTCAATCACATTTATTGTCGACCAAAAGTGGCTGGCTAATCCAACCCATGGTAATTCCCGCCAAATAAGCGAATGTTCCTAACCGTAATATTTCAATGGTAAGCAAAGTTCTACAGTCACAAAAAAGATAAACCACCTTGAATATGAGAAAGTCATAGCGAAGTCCTATAAATTGACTATCTTTTATCGGCATCGTAGATAATCGCCAAAGTCAAGACAATTCTCATGAAGATCCAATGAGCTTATTGAATCCTATTACCCTCGACACTCATAGGGTTAGTGCGTGAGATTCGATCGTTCCCAAACATTTTGCGACTTTCTTTCTCCAACTCACTGACCCCCCCCTTATGTTTTAAGTACAAAAGTGTACTTATTGCCAGGATATTCGAATTATATTTGCATATCTTGAAATTCAACTTCTTTTGGTGAAGTTTGGTATCTCAGGGACTTAGTGATTAAAGAACTTGAATTCAACTTCTTTTGAAAGTTGTTACCTCAGGTGACTTGGGTGATCTAGAAAACAAATGAAAATCATGAGTGTTAAGAAGATATAGTGTTTAACAATATTCAATTCCTGTATTGCAACAATGGACTCTTTTAATAATAGGTTGAATTCTCCTCTGCTTAGTGTTTCATCCTGCTTCAGTCATTCTAACATTTTATTTCTCTTCAATCGGCTCTAGCAGCAGGCAAACTTTCGTCCATCTCATGAATGCTCTTTATTTGATACAGTCAGTAAAATTCAAGGCCATTGATGGTGCTCTAAAAACCTATGGAGATAATCTATGAATATAAATCCTATGAAAAGTTGCGGTAATCTTATAAGATGGCTCGAGGAATTGGCAACTAAATATGACAACTTTAACCTTTGCAGGATTTAGCAAATTAACAACCCTCAAATAGGATAACTATAAAGCCCAGAAAAAAGACTTCTGGATCAAATCAAATAAATGCTTATTATTCTTTAAAATTGCATAAAAAGACTCTCTTTAACTGAGAGCTTATTTATAGATCTAAGAATAATTGATGTAATATGGTCTTCCCTAGTCCTAGCTACAAATCAGAATGTCATCAAAGTAGACACGAGAAAGATACCAATAAATGATCACAGAGACTTACCTCATGAGAAGTTGCTTAGCTAGGAGTGTTTACATAACTCGACGGAGCATCACCAACCACATGTAGTAAGTAATCTTTTATTTTGAAAATTATCTTTCATTCGTCCCAGATAAATTTAAACTTTGATGTATAATCGCTCTCAAAGCATACTACATAAATATATCTCTACGCACCTGCGAAATCTGCTCCGCCAAAATTCATCTTCTGTCCTTAGTGGTGTCCCGCCTCTCTTTTTGGGGGCCGGAACTCCAGGACTATTCGGGAATGCGTCGTCACTTCCCAGATCGACCAGAGACGACCGAATTTTTTCAGCCCGATCTTTCTCTCGGAGGACAAACTGGTTTCACCAGCATCGCTGGTCATAATGCCTGGCCATGTTGGCTGCCGTTCGCGCGTGCTTCGCTGTGCGCATTCCAATTGGTTTTGCCCGTTGGATTGAAACTATCATTTCTTCTTCCTTTTCGTTTTCTCGGCGAGACAATTTTGCGCTATTTGGAATGCGCCGGGCCTCGGTTTATTTGGGCGGAGCAACAATTTCCACCAGATCATTCCCGTTATTGCGTACGATCTCGCAAAGCAAGGATCAACATCGCGGCGCTCTATACGCTAACGAGCCAGGTTGACCCACAATTCTCCAAGAACACTCCGTTTCCAGGCGCGACACATGCTCTTGGAAATTGGGTTTTACTCGAGTTCACGGGCTTGCTGGTGTTGCGGACAGCAGTTCTGTTTCGTGCTGACATTTGCTGAGGCCTTCGTCGCTATCGGCATCGGCACATTGGTTGGGCCTCTGTTTGGTCCTTTCTCCTTTTGGTTGCCGCGCTTCAATTGTTTGTTTTTACAAACTGGCTCTCCTACACCATCAAGTTACAGCTTCTATCAGGTCATTTGCAACGCGTTGCGTTCATCTGGGCGAAATGCGTTCGTGTACGTGATTAAACAACTTATTCGGCGGCCAACTTTGCCCTGGCCACAACGCGTCCACGGAGATCTCGGGTTGTTCTTGCTCCGCTCGGGATGCTCGCGAGGCATCTGGTACATCACGCATTTTGTCAACGAATCTATTCACCGGACGCGGCCCACGCCGGCGGATCTTTGCCGGAACGGTCCAAGTGGCCACGCATGAAGCTTTTTCAAAATGAAAACACATAAACCACCTTTCGGACCCCGGCAGGCGCTTCCGCCGATTGACACGCTGCAGCCAAAACACTTCAATATACGGCTCGACGTGACCACGAAACACAGCGCTGAAATCGCGCTTCTGGCCGCCTTCGGGCACGTTCATCCGATACCTCAGCTTCCAATTAATCGCGTGATTCTCTCGCGCGATCGCGCTCATCAAGCCAGTCGTCGTCCGCTTCGACGACATTTGCGCCGGGCAGAAGCAAGTTCAAACTATGCGCAGGTTGGACTACAAGCCCCAAGCAAAGGAGGTTCGATATTCCTGACGCAGTTACGTCACCGGGTTTCTATGGCCGCAATTCGCCGAACCGTCCAGGACCGGTACGTTGAATCGACTTTACTTTCTAGAGCGGAGTGTCGCCGAAAATTGTCGACGCCAGCGAGCCCGAAAGTACGAATTGGTTACCGAAGTTCTGCCAGCATACGAAGTACAAACGTTTGACGTGCTGTATTTCAAACGGTCGTTATATCGAAGAGGGTTGGCCACCGAACCGTATTCGGGCGCGGGTGGAATTGTCATCAAAAGTTTTTCGCGACCGACATTTCTGGATCGGAAGTATAAGCGCCGTACGCTGGACTGCCGAATTTCACAATTTCGTCAATTCCAGAGGTTCCGAACAATTGGTTCCTCACATATCGGCTTGGTTGGCCATTACCTACTTCCATACTGGACCGGCTTATCGAATAGCGTGGGATGGACGATGACGATTCGCAAAAAAATCAGCTTGTTCAGGCTTTGGACCTGGCAACGTTGACTTGCAGAGATGCGAACCAAACTCAGGGAGATCAAGGGAGACAGTCGACCAAACTTCCTCGATGTCCCATCAAGTACCTGCGTAGACGGTTTCAAGCATTCTTGGTAACGTCCAGCGACGGTCATGCCCTTTGATCTCGGCTTTATTCTTCCGAAACGTGCCGCGCGGCTTCGCCAATAATCTCGGATTTCTTTTACAAGCTGAAGCAGAAGCATGCGTCGCGAGTTAGATCCTCAGCGATTCTTCCACTTCGCAAACCCGAGGTCCTCAAGAGCGGCTTCCAACATGTGGCCTTGATGCGTTAGAGCGTCATCCCCGCATATTGCACAGACGCCCGACGCAACTCACTCGAATCCCGGACCAAGTAGCTGGCTTCTGTTTCCCCCGCCGTACGCAGGTCAACTTTTTCTGCCATACCACGTGCCCCGAGTTTCCGCGTCCTGGCAGACAACCCAAAAATAGGCCTGGCACTCGGCCAGGACTCAAATTCACGAGCATGTCAACGTCGCTTTCGGGACCAAAAACGTTCTGTTGAGCAAATCGAGACGGAACAGGACAGATTTCCGAATGTTGATGCGCTCGCAAAACGCAGGCAATTCTCGCGCGAGGGATGGCTCGATTGGGCAGTGGCGTCGTCACAGTCGTTTTCTCTCTCTATAATTTTACTTTACTTTTTTTCTTTTCTTAATTAATGCATTATTTTTTAATAAATTTTATTGGAATTCTTTTAACTTTTTTTACTGTTCTTATCTTTTCTTTACTGATTCTGATCGTTTTCTATGGTATTATTTTCTTTTTTTCATTTTTTTTGATTTTTGGTGTTTTTCACATCTTAGCACCTTTTATTTTTTTATTCCACTTATATTATTTCTTTAATTATTCTTTTTTTTTTTCTTTTCTCTTTCAGAATCCTTCGGAGAGCGTTCCCCACGCTTCATTAACCTCAACCAAACAAAAAAAAGAGAATTCCATGCCACTCATCGAAAAGAAGCATAACGCGAGCAAGAACCGCTTCGCATCCGGCTTCCAACCTGGCGTCGTTCCGAACAGTTGAAGTCCTACTTTCAGTTTCGTCCCCCCCCCTTAGAAAAGCTTGACCAAGCACGTAAAGGAACCGCGGCAGCTGCAACGGCTCTTCGCGGCGGACAAAGACGTTTAAAGATTACCTCGAAGAACACCGGTGCTACCCGGCGGTAGACATCGCCACTCTATCGCGTCGGCAGGCATGCAAACGCAACACGTCCCAAACGCCCCAAGCGGAACGGTGAATACGAGCGTTTCGAACCCGTGTGACCGAGAGCAACCTCATCCGCCCGCATAAGGAAACAAATGCCAGATCAGCAGATTTCATTTCCGGGACACCCCGCTGCCACTTACGGCGAAAACAGCTCTTCGGAGTGCCCGGAAGCCGTTCCGCCCAAACCAGCATCTTGAAGACGCCGCGACGAATCCGTATGGACTCTCAGCAGTTTTCAGAGAAGGTTGAACGGCAAACCCTGGCTGGCGCCTTCGCTGAGCATTAACCTTGACGGTTACAATCCAGACGCCCAATCTTACCACGGTACGGCGAGGACAGATTCAGACACCTTTTCGGCAGGCGAACAAAATTCATGGCGCGTCCGCTCCCCGTGTGTCTGAAGAGCAGATTCTATTCGCAAATGCTAAAGCGCTGACCGTCGATTACGAATATTGGGCGCCAGTTCGCCCGCAGATCCTCGCAGGGCATTCCGCATCACCTCGCGCCCATGGATCTAGACCGGTTCAGTGCCGGGACTGAATGACCGCGTCTTCGAGCAAAAGATCCTGCACAGGAAACACCTTATCGGAGAATCCCAGGCCTGAAATGCGTTAATATGGCTGAAACCGAAGTCGGAAATGGCGAAACGCCTCCAAGCGTAGAAAGTACGAACACGCGACGCCCAAGAAGCCCCAGCCCCAGCCATAAGTCCCTGAAGGAAAGCCATGGCGGGTAACGGCCGGCCCGGACACCCATCAGGGTTGCGCCCGCATCGTCCCGGCTCAAGGACGCAGCTCTTCCCCTCCGGTCTGGTATATATATATATATAGATATATACATATATAGATATACATAGATACATATATAGACATACATAGATACATATATATACATACATAGATACATATACATACATACATAGATACATATACATACATACATAGATACATATACATACATACATAGATACATATACATACATATACATACATATACATACATATACATACATATACATACATATACATACATATACATACATATACATACATATATATATACATATATACATACATATACATACATATACATACATATATATATACATATATATATATATATATATATACATACATACATATATATATATATATATGTATATATATATGTTGACGTAGGATGTAGGGGATCCCAAGAAACACAGAGAAAGTCTCGAGAGACGGCGGCATGCAGAGAGATGAGCCTGTCGGTTAAGGCTTAGATGAGAAAGAGCATCCAGAACAACACACAGAGGTTTAAGGTGGTTCAGGGAGAAAATCCCCTACGTCCACCGGGTGATCGGATGAATGGTTTCACTATAGAGAAAGCAGCCGTAAGAGCAAATACAATGCTAGAAAGAGGATAAGCTGGAGAGGAAGAAAGAGAGAGAGAGCTCCTCAGTTGGGGCTCTAATACAATGAAAGCGAGAGGACCCGAGAATTGCTCGTATTCTGGTCGTCTTTATTGTTCCTCCGTGTCCTGTCCTTATGCCCGTTTAGTGGCTTTAAATATTGTTGAAAATGATGCTTCATCCCGGATTTCTCGGAAAGAAAAGAGCTAGGCCCATCCTGATGGTCCCTCAGCTGTCGGCCTCTGGGGGAGCTGGAAGTAGTGGGCGGAGAGCTTTATCCTCCTTGACTGCAGTGATTCCACTGGGGGTTCGCGCCGGCTAGAGCATGCGAGTCCTCAGTTTGTACGCCAAAGGGAGGCGTGCTGCTTTGGTAATGATGCCGTTGATGCAAGTTTTCGATGACAGGCATAGCTGAAGAACATCATCATCGATATTTAAGAGAGGCCATGAAACATCGGGCACGATGTTCATTTGTTCAGCCGGTTGGAGCGTCGGGCCCGAGGTTTGACTCCTGCAGATAACAACAGTTAACAGCAATAAAAAATGCAAAAAGGTTAGATTCCCGAAGTGCCACGTGTATGGCTGGGAAGCAGCGTCGGAGCCACGCGTTAACATCAGCCTCCCGCATTGTCAGGGCGCGAACATTAATGTAGGTCTTGGAATGCGAACCATCGCGACAGTGAACGTGCTGCCCGAGACCCGTCAGAATAAGATGGGGCGGTTCCCTGCCGATTCGCATTCTCTCCTACCAATCTCTGAAAATCTTGCAAAAGAGAATGAAAATCAGTCCAAAGATGGAGGATAGGAGAAGATGGAGACTTCTGTCCGGTCTGAAGAGAAAAATGAAAGGCGGGCCTCCGAGCGACGACTCTTCCCCTGATAAGAAGAGGAGGTTGGAGGATACAGAGTCACCCCCAGAGGGGGGAATGGGAGCCGCAGTTGTTGTCTCGCCACCGACAAAAGTTGCTGAAGTCCTGGTGCAAGTTCTTGAGTCTGCACAGGATCCAGTAGAAAAAAGAAGAGTGGAAAAGGTGGTTAACGTTTCCGATTCTCCGGTCAAGGAAACTCAGAGGGCTGGAGATCGGATAGAGGTGAGCGTGGTGCACCAGATGCCTGCGGGGGAGAGCCTCAGACCGAGAAAGATTCTGCTGAAGGATGAAAATGTTGAGCAATTTCTTCCCGAGGTGGGGATAATCCTCACGAGGGGGCCGGCGAAGACGCCCCTTGTGATATGTGGTCCTGCTCCTCTTGGTGAACCGATCCCTCCTCCTGTCAAGATAAGGAAACCCCTCTTTCCTCGTCTTCTCCTCCAGAATGAAGAGAAGGACGAGGAGGAAGGCAGCAGGATGGAAGAGGTGGCTACGAGGGAGCGAGGGGTTCCCCAGGTTGCTTCTGAGGGTGCCCTCAGTACGGAAGGGACATGCAGCAACCTGGGGGACAGATTATCTGAGATAAGAAGGGAGGAAGAGAAAATCCTGGAGAATACTTCCCGGATCCTGGAGGTAACGAAGAGGTTTCCAATCATGGAGGAAAGTGCGACTCGCCTCCTTGGAAAGATGGTAGAGCTAGAGGGTGCGATGAGGCAAACCGCGGAGCGCTCTCAGACTGATCACAAAACAGGGCTAGGGTACTAGGGAAGTTGGAGGAGAGGTTGGTTTCCTAGCTTCAAGCAATTCCGAGTGGGCAGGTAAAGCAGATGCTGCGAGGGGAGAGTATCACCGCACATCCTGGATATTGGGCAAGCTCATTCTGCTCACGTTAAGGACCTCCAAAAGAGAATAAAAGAGTTAGACGACGAAAAGGAGGCCTTGCGGTGGGAGAGGGAAAAGTTCAAGAAGGAGGCCACGGACGCCAAGGAAGCGGAGTCCAGGGCGAAGCAAGCGGCTTTCGAGGCTCATCGCTGGAATGAGTTGCTGAAAGCTGAGATGCACTCCATGCGCGCCTTGGTGGAAAACAGCGCTGGATGGAGGGGGCGACGCATGGAGGATCTAGAGGAAGCAGTGAGAAGGGCGGTGAACATCATCGGCGCCTCACCGGTAGGCCACCATGTGAAGAGTCAGGTAGCTTTTGATCTTCGTTTGCAAACATTGGTTGATGTAAGTATCTTAAATCAGGAGAATATCAGAGGTCCTGCGGTTCTCCCTTTCTGCGGCCCGAGGGGACCGGACAGGTTCTTTGATGCCGGAAGTTATGGCTTAAGGGAGGTTCCTCCTTCAGGCACTTACACCAGCTGGGGATACCATCTTGTTCCTCCACGCAGAAGTCCTCGAGAGGGATAGCAGGGATTGCCCTAAGGTTACGAGCAGGCCTTTGAGCCTTCTGCTAGCCAGATGGGCTTATGAAGGAGTTTCGTATGTTGGTAGGAGACCCCGCTTGTCAGGCGTAACTAGGCTCGATGACCCGTATATACAAAGAGTGAGTGTAATACTATCGTGCACGAGTTTTGGGTACCTCAGATACGATAGCTGAAGAGTTTTGAGGTTAGGATCATACCTGTCACATGGTGCGTAAATAAAGTATAAGTTGGTCGCGCCCCAGTTAATATGAATACCTTGGGATGATTGATCAATCATAGGACTAGTATCATAAGAACCCCTGAGTTCAGAATATAACCTCCAGGAGAGCATAATGAAAGAATTCAGATGTGTATTGAAAGAATCCAGATGTGTATTGAAAGAATCCAGATGTGTATTGAAAGAATTCATATGTGTATTAATAAAAAAATGTCCCATAAAAAAGAGATTCCAGACGAGTCTGTGCAAATGAACTGTGTGAATCAGGATAACTTGCCGCTTTGATTTTAAGCATAGAACTTTTTCAGATCATCTACGCTCCAAGTCCTAGGGAGTTGAGTGCCTTCAGAGGTCATGAGATAATACGCGTTAGGTCTTGCAACCTCGCGTACGATGTATAGGCCCTCCTAGTTGGGCTCAAGTTTGGGAACTCCCAAGTTGCTGCCAGCAAGAAGTCATCGTTTGAGAACCAAGTCACCTTGAGTAAAACTTCTGGGATTGACCTTACGGTTGAAGTATCGTTCTACCCGGCGTTTATGTTCTAGACGCTTGAGCGCGGCTATCTGCCTCCTCCATTCCAGGAGATCTAGGTCGACTCGTCGTGAGTCATTGTTCTCATTCATCCAGGTTTGCAAATTTCGGGATCGAAGTTGGCTGCTGCTTCCACTCTGGGAGAGTGATGTTCCAACTCAACTGGTATGACGACATCCATCCCGAAGGACAGGGAGAAAGGCGATTCTTGAGTGACCTCGGAAGGAGTTGTATTGTAAGCCCAAAGAGAGCCTGGTAGTTCATCTGGCCAGCGAGTCTTGGCGCCATCCAAGCTTTTTTTTCAAAATATTCAGAATGTTCTTGTTAGCAGCTTCTGCCTGTCCATTAGTGTGAGGATGTCAAACAGATGCACACTTGAAGTTGATCTGATGTTTGCTGCAAAAGTTGTGAATCCGCTGATTGGCGAATGGAGTACCATTGTCTGTGATGATTGCCATGAGTACACCACACCTACAAACGATGTTAGCCCATAGGAAGTTCTCGACGTTCTGAGTAGTAGGCTGAGTAAGTGGTTTAGCTTCAATCCACTTCGTAAAGTAGTCGACAGCAACTAATATCCACTTGTAGCTTCTGATAGCGATAGGCATTGGGCCCAGAAAGTCAAGCCCCCAAACAGCAAAGGGCCAAGACGAATTGATGGGTTTGAGATAGCCGACGGGTTGTCTTTGCATGTCAGCATAATATTGGCACTGGGGGCATTTTTCATGAACGACTGAGCATCTTTGTGGATATTGGGCCAAAAGAATCCCTGATGTAGGATCCGCATGACCAAGCTTCAGCCGTGAGCGTGGGTTCCGCATTCTCCTTTGTGGATAGCCTCCATGGCCTCTTGTACCTCTTCTGGTCTCAGGCATTTGGTGAGGGGTCTGGCATAAGACCTTCTGTAGAGTTCTCCGTTGATAAGGACGTACTTAGTGCAATCAAGTTTCAGCTTTCTTGCTTCTTGTTTGTTGGCAGGTTGAGTCTCATTCTTCAAGTAGTCGAATATCCTGTCCATCCAGCATGATGGACGCTTCTCAGAGCGAATTTTTGCACATTCATAGCTGGGCTCCTCAAGTATTTGATGTCGACGGAGGTCGGGGAGCCCCCCTTTGCGAGCCGAGCTACCACTTGGTTTTCTTCTCTGGGAATATGCTCCAGGGAGAATTCTTCGAATTGAGAGACCAAGGACTGGGTTTTCTGCAAATACTTCTTCAGAAACTCATCCTTTGTCTCGTATGTTCGATTCACCTGGTTGACGACCAGTTGAGAGTCGCTGAATACTTGTATGCATTTTACCGACATGCTGAGTGCAAAACTCAGTCCCGCAATAAGAGCCTCATACTCTGCTTGATTGTTAGTGGCCTTGAAGTGAAAGTTATCGCCTGATGCAGGGCGACCCCCATGGGGCTGGTTAGAAGAATTCCAACTCCTTGGGAGTGCGACCCCGATGCGCCGTCAACGTGGAGGGACCAAGGCACGACCCTGTGTTTGGCAGGCGATGGTTCTGATGTAGAAAGTTCGGCCACGAAATCTGCCAACGCTTGGGCCTTGATTGTCGTTCGCGGAATGTATTTGATATCGAACTCACCAAGCTCGATAGACCATTTGAGAAGCCTTCCCGAAACTTCAGGAGTGGTTGGTCAGTGACTACCTGGATAGTATGCGCTTGGAAATATGGGCGCAGTTTCCTTGCCGCCATTAGGAGGGCCAGAGTAAGTTTTTCCAGCGTGGGGTATCGGCTCTTAGCATCTAGGAGTATATGACTGATATAGAAGATAGGATGTTGTACCCTGCTATCATCGTCGACGAGGACTGCCGAGACAGTAGTGTTAGATACGCCCAAATATAAAGACAAGATGGCCCCCTCCTTTGGTGCCACTAGTATCGGTGCTGAGGTAAGGTATCTCTTTAGCTCTGTGAAAGCAGCTTCACATTCATCGGTCCATTGGCCCCTTTTGCTGTTGCGCAAACATCGAAAAAATGGTGAATAGCGATCTCCGGCCTTTGAAATGAATCTCCCGAGGTTGTTATTCGTCATGCTAGTTTCTGAATCTCCTTCAATGTTCAGGGGGGAGGGGGGCATGTTCAGAATCGCTGAGATTTTGTCTGGATTGGCTTCTATCCCTTTGGCTGAGATTAGGTAGCCCAGAAACTTCCCTGAAACCGCGCCGAAAGTGCACTTAGTGGGGTTGAGTTTAAGATTGAACCTTCGGAGGGTATCAAGCGTCTCTTCGAGGTCGGCGAGATGTTCCTTCATGCTCTTGCTCTTCACCAAGATGTCGTCAACATATGTCTCAAGATTTCTGCCTCTCTGACTTTTGAACACGGCATCAATCATGCGCTGATAGGTGGTGCCGACGTTCTTGAGGCCGAAGGGCATGACATTATAATAATATGTACCGAAGTCGGTGATGAAAGCAGTTTTCTCTTTGTCTTCTTTAGCCATCCGGATTTGATGGTACCCGAAGAAAGTATCTAGAAAGCTCATGACCTCGTATCTGAAGGTATGATCCACCATTGCATCAATGCGTGGAATAAGATACGTATCCTTGGGGCAGGCTTGATTTAGTGTTCGGAAGTCTACGCACATTTTTCATTTCCCATTGGCCTTCTTTACTATGACAACATTGGTGAGCCATTGAGGGTATTGAACTTCCTTGATGTAGCCTGCTCCTAGCAACTTGTTAACCTCTTCTTCGATAGCATTCTGCCTTTCTCCTGCTATAACCCTCTTCTTTTATTTCATGGGAGTAACATTAGGGGATATGTTCAGGTGGTGCTCACAGACAGCTCTATCAATACCTGAGATATCTTCGGGAGACCATGCAAAGATATCGATGTACTCAGAAAGCAAGGCAGTGACATCCGCTTACTTCTTGTTATTCATAGAAGAAGATATGTTTACAACTAGAAGAATCTTCCCCCCAAGGATACATTTATGACTCCCTCTTGTGGTACAACTGGTTGGGATTCTCTAGGGTCCAACTGGTCGACGACGAGCTATGCGGCGATCTGGAAACATCGGGTGGCTTGCCTGATATCTCCTCTAATGGTGACAACGCCACTGGGGGTAGGAAACTTCACGCAGAGATGTGGCATGGAGATCACCATCCCGAAGGAATTAAGAGTTGTCCTTCTGAGGATGACATTGTAGGCGAGGTTCAACATGCTCATAGCGTAGCCGTTGTCATCACAAAAAGAGACGGGCAAGGAAATGAATCCCAACGATTGGACCCTCTCCCAGAGAAACCTAGCAAGGGGGTTCCTGCATGGAGGAGGAGCAGACTTAAACAGGATGTCAGTTGCACTCTCAGAGTCGAGGAGTACCCGCCGAACATCAAAATTGACGATGCGGGCGACGGCCACGATTGGGTCATTGTGAGGGTTGCCCTGCCGGGGGAGATCATCTTGGCAGAAAGTAAGTGGGATGGAGGAAGAATGCTGGTGCGAGATACCGCCGACCTCAATTTCTTGACAGCGAGTGGCGGCGGGGTCAACGCTAAAGATGGCGTTGATCGTCCTTGCAGCAAGAGGATAGGGACGCGTCAACTGGCTAGGTTCGGGATGGGAAACTCTAGCCGACACGTCGATGCTTTCGGGAGCTTTCCCCTTTTGAGCAACGTTGGAGGTTGGCGTCATCTGCATGAACTCCTCCAACTTGCCTTGATCAGCTAACTTATCGAGCAGGGTTCTGAGAGCTCGACACCTGTGAAGTTTGTGCTCATAGTTCCCGTGGAACTCGCAGTAGTTGTCAGGGTCCACTCCGGTTGGGGGTGTCGGCTTAGGTCTGGCAGGTCGAACCCAACCTTGTTTGACGGCCGCCGTGTAGACTTCAGTAAGCGGTCGAGAGAAGAAGTGCCTCTGCTGCTGAACATGTCGCGGTTTCCCCTCATCTCTACCACGACCTTTGGCCATGTGCATCATCGTGGACGAGAGTTGGTCACCCCGATGTTTCCTCTTCTTCTCCTTCTTGACTCCAAAAACACTGGAGGGAGAGGACTCAGCATCCTCGAGGAGCATGAACTGGCTGGCCCTGGCCACCAACTCAGGGTAGTTCCGAGGTTTGGCCAGCTGTAGAGATTTAGATAAGTCCCCACTCCTGAGTCCCCTTCGATAGTTGTGCATGGCCACAGCGGGGTCAACGCCTTCAGCTTCTGCTGCGGCGGCAAAGAATCAGTTGGTGTAATCCCAGAGACTTTTCTTCTCGTCTTGCTTGATGTTGGCGAGCACCATGTCAGAAACGACCATTCGGGTTCGGCCGATGAAGCGTGCGATTAATTCCCACTTCAAATGCTCATAAGAAGAGATGTGACCCCGAGGGAGTTTGATGAACCAACTGAATGTCGCCCCCTTCAGAGTGTTGGCCAGGAGGTGACACTTGGTAATCTCATCCGGCTGACGATAGCGGACCGCGGCCTCAAATCATTGGATGTGCTCGCGGTGGTCAGCCGTGCCTTTATAAGCTTCGAGCCGGGGCGATCTGAAGTCTTCTGGGACTGGGGGCCAACCGGATGGCGTCAACAAAAGGGGCATTGTTGTCCATCGGGCCAAAAAAGGGGTCAGGTCCATAATGGGGGGCCTGAACGCCTCGGAAGAGAGGGTCCCTCCTGGCGAGGAAAGGAGGAAAAGCAAGTAGAAGGAAGGCAGGAAGTGGTAAAGGACGTGGTGGTAGATGATTTTGGTGGACTTCTTGAGGGGGCAAAAGCTGTCGTGGTAGTTGAGAAGAACTAGACGATTGAGCAGAAGGTGCTGTGACCGGCGGCAAGGGAGCAGGGGCCTCCGCCACCGCAAGGGGAGGTACAGGGGCCGCCGGTGTCGGCGGAAGAGTAGCAGGATGGCGGAGGAGGCAGCATGGCGGTGCAGACCGGTTGGGTCTGCCTGAGAATCACGTCTTGCTGAGCGGTGAGGCCGATGACCAGGTCGGTGAGGTTGGCAAGCATCTCCTGTATCTCGGAGGCGTGCGTACCTCTAGAAGAAGAAGCCAATTCGGTACGGCGGCGGAAAGTTGAGGCTGAAGCTCCGTCGCCTGGTGCCCTGACAGAAGGCTAATCTGCTTGTGCGCTGCGGGCAGCGGAATTGATTCTACGTGTTCTGGCCACCATCTTCTCAGAGTTTCAATGAAAGCACCAGAAAATGTTGACGTAGGATGTAGGGGATCCCAAGAAACATAGAGAGAGAGTCCCGAGAGACGGCGACACGCAGAGAGCTGAGCCTGTCGGTTAAGGCTTAGATGAAAGAGAGCATCCAGAGCAACACATAGAGATTTAAGGTGATTTAGGGAGAAAATCTCCTACGTCCACAGGGTGATCAGGTGAATGGTTTCACTATAGAGAAAGCAGCCGTAAGGGCGAATACAATGCTAGAAGGAGAATAAGCTGGAGAGGAAGAAAGAAAGAGAGGGAGAGCTCCTCGGTTGGGGCTCTAATACAGTGAAAGCGGGAGGACCCAAGAATTGCTCGTATTCTGGTCGTCTTTGTTGTTTCTTCGTGTCCTGTCCTTATGCCCGTTTAGTGGCTTTAAATATTGTTGAAAATGATGCTTTATCCCGGATTTCTCGGAAAGAAAAGACCTGGGCCCATCCTGATGGTCCCTCAACTGTCGACCACTGGGGGAGCTGGAAGTAGTGGGCGGAGAGCTTTATCCTCCTCGATTGCAGTAATTCCACTGGGGGTTCGCGCTTGCTAGAGCACGCGAGTCCTCGGTTTGTACGCTAAAGGGAGGAGTGCTGCTTTGGCAATAATGCGGTTGATGCATGTTGTCGATGATAGGCATAGCTGAAGAACATCGTCATCAATATTTAAGAGAGGCCATGAAACATTGGGCACGATGTTCGTTTGTTCAGCAGGTTGGAGCGTCGGGCCCGAGGTTTGACTCCTGCAGATAACAACAGTTAACAGCAAAAAAAATGCAAAAAGGTTAGATTCCCGAAGTGCCACGTGTATGGCTGGAATGCAGCGTCGGAGCCACGCGTTAACAATATATATATATATATATATATACATATATAAAGCGAACAAATAAAAAAGGAATGAATGCAGTCTCAACAGTTCTCTTTCAATAATGCTAACCAGTTCTTCCTACATATTGTCCTGTTTAATGCATTTCCCCCATCCCAAAGCTGGGAGGAGCTGGTCCCATGGTTGGATGTGGAGTAAAGAAGATAAAAGAGGAAGACTATGATGAGTCAGTATGGAAGAAATTGAGATTGTTCCCCACCTTAGAGGATACAATGTATGAAAACCAAGGAACCTGTACGTAATTCCAAATCCTAAGCAGTAAAAAACCTGGACAGTACTAGAGCATTTTCAGTAAATAATAACACACAACCTTATCAAGTTCAAGTGCATGCATCTTATAATTCTACAATAAAAAGAATATGCATGTCAAGCATAATTTTGTCTTACCCACTTCACTACAATCAATAACTTTATCAAAGTTATTTCAGCAGCTTAAGCTATGTTAATTTGCTTTTATGTAGAATGGAATGTCATACACTTGCATTCAGAGGTGACAAATATTAAATAAAAACTTGTATGGAATAAAACTTAATACCACATATAAACCTAAATAGGAATGCATCCTGCAAAAGAATGATGAATAGATAATTTACATGTGCAAATGTTATTTCACACGTATGCACATGCATGCCTCACTTGGTGAGAGGAGAATGGAATGATAATCCCTGGTAATTTTCTCAAGCATAATTTCATGACAAAGTTTAGAGACCGCGATAATTCACTATTACGCCTTGGAAGCTTAGAGTGCGGCAACGGAAGTGCAACGAACAGTATCAAAAAAATCACAGAACAATCGGGAGAGAGAGCAAGAGAGAAAATCGAGAACACCTGATTTTATGTAGAAAAATCTAGAAAGGAAAAATAAGAAGAGTGCAATGAAAATAAAAACTATGAGGATCAATTATTAGAGGAGATTACAGTTAAGCAACTTGAAAGGGTGGCAAAAAATCCTAAATAAGCAAAAACTATGTCTCCTACATAACTGCCAATTCCGTGTGAACTCATAACAAAAAAAGGTTGAACCCGGAATCAATACTGGTATGTAATGTGGCAAACTGATCTCATTGCGAAACCTCACACCAACCAAGTCGATAGGAAGAACAATCAAAATTCAAGGCAAACATCAAACACAGAGCCACAACAAATGCATCTGTAATATACGAAATTGCTTACTATCAACAACAACAACAACAACAACCAAGCCTTAATCCCACTAGGTGGGGTCGGCTACATGAATCCTTTGTTTCCATTGCGCTCTATCAGTTACCAAACTTCTTACCTCTAAGTTTAAGTAACTAAGATCAAACTCCTTATATAGTTCTTGCCATAAGGTCTTCTTTAGGTCTCCCTCTTCCTCTTGTACATGGCAAAATCCAGCTAACTCAATTTTTCCTAACTAGCTCAATTGCCTGCGATTAAGATTCCAAACCGATCGAAGCCCGGCTTTTCTAATTTATCTCAATTGGTGCAACACCAAACTTTCTCGGACCTATACCTGCATTTTCATTCTAATCCTTTCGTGTATACCACACATCCACCTTATACAATCCTCATTCTGCAACTTATTTATTGTAATGTTTCTTCTTTGCAGGCCAGCATTCACACCATATATCATCGCTGGTCTTTTAACAACAACGTTTTATAAAATTTAACCCTTAATTCTATGAGATTTTCATCGCAATAACAACTCAAGAAGCATTTCTCCATTTTACCCGCCTTGCTTGGATCCTGCTACATAACGTCATTATTTATTCGCCATCGATTTTGTAATATTGATCCAATTAAGTTTAAAGCGACTCACTCTCTTTGACATTTGATCACCAATTGTCACATCTCCAATATAAACTATTCTTTCTTGACATAAATGTGCAAACTCCATATTATCGTTTTGATTCTACTGAGATCAACTTTATATTCCTACGAGCATTCCTCCGCAAAGCCTCTAGTCGCTTTAGTCCCTCTTTATTTTCTCAATAATGGACACATATCATCTCGAGAAGCATACACAAGGAAACTTCATCTTCGATATGTCCAGCTCATGACTTCCATAATCAAAGCAAAAAACGTCAGCTTTTAAGCCGAGCCTTAGTGTAATCCAACTGAATAGTGAAAATCCTAGTCAACACTCTTGAATCGTCCGAACAGTCAGGTAACAGCTCCTTCCAATACATGATCTATAAAATGGATGAAAAAGCACAGTGCATATCTCTTCTTTTCTAGAACTCTCCAAGTACTCTCTCCTGAGACTTTATCAAAGCTTCTTCACAAATCAATAAAACCAATATGTAAGTTTTTCACTTCTATCCCTTAAATATCTCCATTTAAAACTCTTATAAATGTAATGGCTTCTATAGTAATCTATACTGGCATAAAAACCAAAACTGATTCTCTGATACCATATTATTAGCGTACCTTTGTTCGATATTCACCCTCTCCCAAGTTTTAAAGTATAACTCATAAATTAATTCCTCTATAATTGCACCAATTGTTGTACATCGCCTTGTGTCTTATAAATAGTATAAATCTACTTTCTCCATTTCATTGCGCATCCTTTTTAATTCTTCAAAATCATATTAAACACATCTAGTAAGCCAAGAAAACTCCTTCATCCCTAAGCACGTGCCAAACATCAATTGGGAGTATATCTGGTTCCTACTGCCTTATTTTATGTTTCATTTCTTTAAGCCTTTCCAGACGTCAAGCTTTACTAAACGTCGAGTAAAGATATTTTTACTTCTTTAGGTGCTTAGAATTCTGAAAAAATCATTAATTGTTCACAATTCTTCATTGAAAAGCTGGGTTGAAAAAAATCATCATTTATTTTTGAATAATCTCTCTTCATAAAAAAGACTCTTTGAATTTTCATCTATAAACATTTACTTCAATTAAAATCTTTAGGTTTCTATCTCTTGGCCTTGCATATCCCTATATTAATTGTCTCTTCTCCTTCTTCTTGTGTCTAGCTTCTTATAAAACCTCAAAAGCCATATTTTTGCCATGCTATGCTTTCTAGACCCTCGTTCGAGCCCACTTTATGATTTCTACCCTCTTATCAGTATTTTGTTTTTAAACCAATCTCCATACACAAATGTCTTCTTCTCACTGAATTTTATTTTCTTGACATCATTCTTTCACCACCCACCTAAGTATTCTTTATTATTTGGAATCATTCCTTTGGATTCTTCCCAGCACATCCTTTGCCACCTTACGAATACAGTTAGCAACTGTCAACCACATAAGATCAGTTTCCCCCGTTAATATTCTCCATGCCCAATTCTATAACTTTCTTCTTAAATATACATTTTCTCATTCTTTAGATTCCACCATCGAGTCCGAGGAATAAGGATTTTGACTATATTATTTCTTCTCAAATACTTTATCTCGAATCTAAAACTATTAATCGATGTTGGGTAGTCAAACATTAACTTGAATGACTTTACAATTTTTACAATCCAAGCGATCTCGTTTCCCTTTAAAGAAAATAATCAATCTGAGTTCTGAAGTTCCATTTTTACGTGATAACATGCTCCTCTCTCTTCTTGAATATAAGAGTATTAGCAATTACAAGATCATATGCTGAAGAAAACTCTAAAATAGTTTTACCCTCCTCATTTATCTCTCCAGAAACCATATCCACCATGGATATTATTAAATTCTCAGCAACACCGTCCAATTGTCCATTTAAAGTCTCCTCCAATAAAATAATCTTTCTCCTGAGGTATCTCTTGTAAATTAACTCTTCTAAATCATTCCAAAATTTTTCCTTTGTGCTCGCATCTAAGCCAACTTGGGGAGCATACACACTTACGAAATTGCTTACTATCAAAAAAAGAAAAAAAAAAAAAAGACAAATTGCTCAAATTAAGAACTGCATGCTAATTTGAGCCTAAAACCCCTAGAGCGGTAGCAAGGCAAACCCAACTTGATAGAGGATGCTTACATTTTACAAGGAACTGCTAACTTTACACAAATGCTTAGCACAAACACTGCTTGACAATGAAAGGAACTGACCCATCTCCCTAATTTTTAGGTAAGAACCGTAATCTTAGGCTTTTGAATCCCATGAAAGAATATACAAACTAAATTTTAAAAAGGTATTTCTGTTTTTCTAGCTCATAAATAAAAGATAAAGCACAATTTGTCTTTTCACAATTATTTGACTTGAAATTCACATGTAGCAAAAAATGATGGATAGTATCTCTTAACTTAATCATTAGAGATGCATATTCACAGTAAAGGTATTTCTTGTATAATCAAGAAAATCCTAGTACATGAAAACAAAACAACTGGCGGAAATAAAAATGATTGTAAAGAATCACAATAAGAAGGATGCGCATTCGTTACTTGAAAGAGGCATTTGATGAAACCCGATAATGATTTGTCTCCATCTATTGCTTTCAAAGCCAAACATGGTTGGGTTGGTTTGGCTAATGGCTGGCCCCCTAGCCGGTCAGTATCCCTACACGACTATATTGATTGAGCCGGTCCCGGGAAATACCTTAAAGACAGTGTTCCAACGCCCACATACATTGACCAACTCTAGAGCCATTACCAACTAGGACCTTGAACCTTTACTGGGAAGTATCCCGATCCATAGCAAGCCTGGATACCGTGGATGAGTTAGATAAGAGCCATTTTCATCATTAATCTCATTTCAGACTATTCACGCTAGTATAGAATTTATTCTAACATGAAATTTAACATTGTTAAATTGAATTTAGCATACTTTGGATTCACAATTTGAATCATTAAGAAGTCATGGATTTTCAAATGAATCAATCACTTTAGATACGAAAACGTATAATTAGAGAAGAAGAGTTACAATTAAAGCAGGCATATAACATTTGGTTAAACGAATATGAAAAACAAAGGGACAAATTCACCTTTCTAAATGTTGTACAAAAGATTAGGATAAGTTAACAGTAAGCAAAACATTCATTAAACAAGATTAATATAGTGTAATAAGATTTATAAAGCTGGCTCAAAATAGTTAAGGATATTGTGATGACGACTGCAGACATGAAGAAATAGTTAGGTGGGTGGGAGGGTGGGCGGGAATATTTCAGAAATCATGAAACTAGATAATTTGGTAGATTAAGGGGAGTTAATTCTATGATAACAAAAGTAGAAACTAAATTTGAACAACCTTTCCAACTACATGACCCTAGGCATCTCACCTTAGAGAGTAATTAAGAAAGTGTCTCTAACTTTTACTCATCTGTCCTTCAGATCATAAGCTTAAAATGGATCCATCTCACACATAAGCAAAAGAACATGTAAAAAGTTTTTTGATACTCAACTGTGCAAATACATACCACAAGTTCGTTTGCAGTAAAAGTTTGAAATTAAGCAAATTTCGCACAGATGAATTACGATTAAGTCTCCTCTATAAAATGGGAGACAGATGAGCGTCAAGGGACTCAATTATTGAAGGAAAATGAAGAATATTTAAGGAAATAAGAAAGAGTATGATCCCAGAGTTCCAGGCTTCCTGCCATTTTGGCTTCTAAAGAAGGGCGGGGACAGTGATCCGTTGCTGCCAAAGTTGGAAGTACTTCATGTGCCCACCATGTAAGATAAGAACTCCTCTGTGACACTGAGTCAGGGAGGAATGGGTTCGGAATGGCCTCACTTATAGATTATACTTCTGTCCTTTCGTTTTTACTGCCATTCTGTTTCGCCAAAGTATTTATTTATATCTGTAGACCCACTTTTTTTTCAAGTACATGCAATCTTACAGTAAAAATTTTCTGGATTTGAAAATTACAAGTTTTTAGGCTTTGAAGTTCAAAATTTGGTGTCAGTAAGCAAGGGTGGGCCTAGGTTACCATGTGCTTGCATGTGGTGTGTTTCTTGCCAACAAGGCCCCACTAGTTCTCTAAACCAAGGTATATATAGACAGGTACTCAGTAGTCCTTCAGCTTATAAGTTCTCTCCTACATATCTCCTATTAACCCACAGAACTTCTCTCCCCACCCTCCTGTTCTAGCTCTTTCTCAAAGATATTGGTGTCAGTGAGTAACTTTTGATGCCAAGGTAACCCTCCAAACTCATGTCACTTTAGCTTCATATAAACAAGGAAAAGTGCCATCCTACCACAATTACGCTCTCAACAATGCAAGCCTCAGACACCTTCAAGCAAATCTTTATCAAGAACATGTTGATGGGTCTCAAACTAGGGACTTTGTCGAAGAACATGAGCTTCCTAAAGAGGAAGAGAGCGATCAAACTCTCTGCTGACATTGCGATGGCTGTAGCTAGAGGCTGTACAAACTGGAGTAGTGCCTTGATCGCCTGCCACAACAAGCATGCGCAAGACAAGGTCTTCATTAGCAAGCTGTTGGGAAGGAAGAAGTATGAGAGCATAACCAAGCTGTCCTTCACTAGGAACTATCCCATGCCAACAAAGACCTTGTGGAGAAGCCAAGGAATTTCTTCGAGATTAAGAGGAAGAACGCATGCATCCAAAGGCGCATCAGCAAGGAAAATGGCAAAGTCTCTGATAAAGAAGAGGAAGGAAATTCTAAAATGCCTCATACCAGGTGGTAAGTCCTTAGATGAACTCTCTTTGTTAGGTGAAACAATAGACTACATTGTTTCCCTGGAGGCCCAGGTCAACCTAATGAGGCAACTCGCTCAAGTTTTGGGTGTCTCAAAACAGAGGTACTTCTGAGCATCACCATCTCAACTTGTTCCAAGACCTATTTCTCACTACATGCAGCAGCTGTGACTTCATCGACAAGCTTGAATATATTATTCTACCGAGGAGACTGAAATCACAGGGTTGTCTGCTCAATTATATAGGGGGAATCTTTATGTTCCTTTTCTAGAATTGTAATACTAGGGGTTTACCCTTTGCTTCCTTCAAATGTTGAAGAAAGGGTGACATTATGTATCAGTATAAGCCAACTTCAAGGAAAAGTGGATTGTGAATATGACACGAAGTTATTATGTCACTTCAAATAGAATGACATATTTTGGGTACCAAATGTGATTAAAGATTTCCAACATTAGTATTGCTTATCCATCGTTAAATAAAAGTTGTAGAAGCACAAAAGCTAGTGAAACTCATTTTATCCAAGAGATGAACGTTTGAATGTTCAATGCATCTTTCATCAAAAAAAAAAGTTCAATACATCTTGTTTAAGAGTGAGCTCTGCTCTAAACTTAAAGCACTATAAAGAATGGTGTTCCCCATGAAGATGGTCATCAGCTTGACACTTAATGGAATTGATCATCTTGCCAAAGATCTTCTACGTTATATTGTTTGTTAAATTGGGCTAGTTGCCTGCTAACCTAAAAACTTAAGCTTCTAAGTTATGATCTAAAAATAATTATAATTTTACATGTCCTCTCATATGCAAGCTAATTTATCTTAAAAAAAAATTGGAGATTTTTTTCAAACTATGCTAGAAATAACTACTGATCTAAGCTAATTTAGGCTTGATTGTTGTTATTATTATGTTAGAAATAACTAAAGGAAAAAAAGATTCCAAGTTGAGACCTTTAGTTTTAATACCAATGTAAATATATGATTACCAACTAATCTAAAGTTTAAACTTGTAAACTATGGTCTAAAAAAACTTCATATTCTTACATTATGGATATGCTAAACAGCCGAAAATGCATACAACATAATATAAACAGCAGTCTAAAAAATTTTCCAGTGGTATGCATGAAGAAGTCAGGGATATAAACTCAAACAACTTTACGCCTTGTTTAGTTTTTTGCTTTTTTGTTTCTTGTTTCTGGCAACATTTTTCTAAGTTTAAAGTGAATCAGAGTGCCATTATCCGCTTGAGAAGTTACAGGCTAATGGCTATATGAAAGGATGAAGCTTGAATTGCTAAGTCATGCAAATCAGCATAAAACAACTAGAGTTTATGGATGATAAACAAGACGACAAGAAAGAGGAAAAAAAAAACTTGGAAAACTTGACAAGATGGTTGAAAGTGTCATACGGTAAGTTGAAAGCTCTAATATATTGCTGAACGATATGTACGTTGTTAAGGCTCTTTGGCCATTCATTGTACTAGAATTAGGAGATGAGTTAATCAATTAGATCATAGTAATATAAATTTCCTTATTACCAAGATATCAAAAGTCATGAATGTAAAATAATCCACAAAATCTACAACAGAAAGAAAGAGAATAATACAGTAGTTATGTGTATTTCCAATACTAAAACACCCTTGTTTTATTACTCGCAAAGTCACAAGGAATATGTGGAAAAATATTCAGACAACAATGGATATTTCCATTCCAAAGATAATTTTTTGCACTTAAAAATTACAGAAATAAAAATAACTACTGCTTTAGCCAGTGCGGTTTCTCAAGTTACTCAACATGACTTGCACATTTAGTTGCTGCATACATAGAAATATTAACTGTGAGATAACCAGATAAGATAACCAACTTAGAATTTTGTAAAAATGGCCACATTCTAATGCAGAGGGCGATCAGAAGAATGAAAACAAAGGCCTGAAGCTAGTAAATTATGAGAGAAATCCAGTGACCTAACCTACAGATCACTGAAGCCGCAGATTTTGTTTGGTTTCCAATGACGCAGTTCAAAACCAATAGACTATATCTGCCACTAGTTAAACGCACAAGTTTAGAAGTACTCATAATATTTACAGAAGTTATAAGCAAACCTGTGCTTTAAAACAAAAGAAGACTTCAAACCAGGGACTTGTGAGAAACTAAGGAGATGAGTTCAAGATGAGGTCTAAGTGAGATCAATCATTGGTCGAAAATGGAGTCCTCAAAGTTATTCCACGAATGAAGACAACCCAGAAGAAAGTGGGCTTTCTGAGAAGGTTATTTGTCATAGACTAAGAACTATTGTCGCAGAAAGAGTTAAGAATCATATGCCTATGACAACATTGCATTCCCAGGATAGATTCCTCACAACGCAATGCGAAAGCACGGATCCATATTGAAAAACCACATATAAGTAAGAAAATATGACGCAAAAAATAAAGAAGACATTGCAAATAAGAACATCGAGCTTATATGGAAAACCCCAAATCTGGGTAAAAACCAACGCTACACTGAGAAAAATTCCACTATTCTTCAAGAGTTCCCAAAAAGAGATTACAAGATATCACACCCTCACTTTCTCAAACCCTATGATAGCATCTTAGATCAGAAATCATCCAACACAATAAATTCAAGATGTATGATAATATATCTATAAAGAAATCTCTGTATCAAACAATTCCGAGAGAATGAAGGCGTGTTACACTAGATCGGAATGAAGGCGTGTTACCCTCACTTTATCAAGCCTCCTGCCAGAACGTTAAGCAAGAGTGGGCACATTGGATAGAAATGTGCATGGTCAATCTCATAGATCCATAGGTGAAAACGAATGAGATGGTGGTGCAGCTGTGAAAAAGGAAAATCACATCATCCAGAGAAAGTTAAAAGAGAATAGAGCAGAAAGATTTCTTCTGTAATAGCCACCAATGAGCAGAAAGATTTCTTCTGTAATAGCCACCAATGACAAGGTAAGTCTCAATGAAGAGCTCATAATCCTGACGTGAGTCACTAGAGAGGAAACCCAAAAACTTCTAAGCTCCTTAGCTAGATGCCTGGCTTGTGACAACCACGAGCTCTAGACTTTCCACATTAAAATCAATTGTATTTCCATTCGTTTTCATGCAGTAAAAGATCATATGAGAAAAGTGTTTTTGCATTTATTCTTCTCTGTTATTTAAAGTCAAAAAGTAGTATTTTTTGTATCTCAAGGGTAATATCAAAAGTTCTTGTTTCTTCGACTGGAGCATCGAAATGTTTGAGCACCAGCAGCAACAACAAATGCATCTCTCTCCCTACAAGGAATGATAACAGGGTCTAGTAAATGATAAGATAAAACGAAGTTAGCAAGGTCATTATTAAACAACAGGAGTATTTGTCCACAGGTTTCCAAGTTCTGACCAAGGAATAGGTGATCTGATGGCTCACCTAACATCTGCAAGTGGCACTAGCATTTTGTCATTTAGTTGAGTGGACTCATTCACTCCAATTAACGCCTAGTGACATTCAATTTAGTAAAGGCTGATTTGCTAAATATACTAAGATGTGGGAAGATGCCATGGTTAATCTCTTAAGCATGAAAATTGGAACTGCAACAGAACAATAATCACTTTCTTGGAAATGTTATGGTCATTTATATACTGAAATGGTAGAAACAAAACAAGCAGAAAGAATCACCACGGACCAACTTTCAATCAGTTGAGGACGGTGTATTAAATTTCAGATAGAAGCTGGTAAACTGCTCCTGATGCATGAAAATGACACTTGAAAGTAATGATTCAATATGTCATTTGTGAGGATGTATAATAATAATTCCAGGGTCATAACCTATAAGTATAATGTTTTTGGTCAGGTAATAACCAGAGATTTAACATATTATTAGAGCCAAAGATCTCAAGTTCGAACCTTGGTGACCCCCCAATTACCTTTATCGCAAATTTGAAAAAAAAATCAATGCTGGACTGAATATGTGCAGCAAAGCAAATTATTAAGTTTAAACCTTAATGACTCCCTAAAATATCTCTAGCATAAGGTTGGAAAAAAAAATCAATGCTGAACTGAATCAATGCTGCAAAGCAAATTAGTTTGCATAAGTGGGTGTATAGTAAATTATTATTGGTCAATAACCTACAAACTTTTAAGCTTTCAGGTTACCTGGTAAATAGGTATTTAACATCAGTAAATATGATGACCTAGATTATTATCGTTCCAAATAGAGGATAAGTGTAGGTCAAAAATCTCTCTCAAATAAAAAGTTGCACAGCAGCAGTAGAGTGACAATGGACAACAAATGGTAATTAGAAGCAAGTAACATACTATTTCAACTGCAACATACAACAGTGTTTGACTCACATCATTCATACTTCATGATTTGACTACATTTATTAGGCTTCTCTTGACACGATAGGCCATCTCACTACTGTAGACAGAAAGGTAAGCATTTTTCACAAAACATCTATATGCAAAGACAAGTTATTGATCTACTTATTCTTCAAATGAATGACGAAACATGCTAAGATAAACCAAATGAACATAGCCCAGAAGCATTGATTTGAACTTGCTGATGCCCAAAAAGCCCATGAAGAGAAGTGAGTAACTCCTGATACCTGACTACCATATCTATTTTAAATGTTAGACGCAATGCTTCATCCAAGATTAACAATAATTCTTGTTAAGTACATAATTCTTGTTAAGTGAGCTTCCATTGCAGAAGGTGCTCTGAATAAATTAGGAAAAGTGGAAAGAAACGGCATACTTGGACAACAAAAACTTGCATTAACAACTAACACGTAATTTTGAAGTTAGTTAAAGAGAATAAGGCAGAAAACTTTACAGAAAGCAGCAGTCTTTTTTATCCTCTTTTCGATCGTAAGTTGCACGAGAGAGATGTTTAAGTAAGAAAATTAGCATCAGCCTATGGAGATATAGTGGAAAGAAATCACAATTTCCTCCTACAAAAAAGCACTTGTTTGTGGTCTAAGCTTTTTGGGGTAATTTTGGCCCCTGATTGACCTTTACATGCGTGGCATTTTGTAAACAGTTCTAGAAATTGAAGGGACATGTTTCTTGAAATGCACTTCAGTAATCTGTATGCCGATTAAATCTGCTTGTCACTTACAAGTATATCACATATATATAAGGTTTCAATAACACATTCACCTGTATGTTATTACTATAAGCATAATCATTCAACAATCTTACATCTACGCATTCTTATGTCTGAAAGATTTATCAAAGATATATTTGTTTGGTTGCAGACCAACTAGTTAAGCATTAAGGCTTTGTTGTTGTTAAACTGATTTGATTGTTCTCTTAGTGATCACTATATTTTAGATTACGGACAAAAAAATGCAACATCTACATAATTTCTCTCTAGGTTTTCAGTTAATCCAGAGTTTAAAACTGAAGATGTTATTCATTGAAAAATTGTCCCGATACTGCCTTAGGTTTGATTGAACATCCAATGATTTTTCAGTTGGAGTAAATCAAAAGAACAAAGTCACTTTCCAATGAGTCATCCATGCTTGGAAAGAATTGACTAAAAACTTTTCTATTACGGTTGGATTATACTAAGGCTCAGCTTTAAATTCGTATCTTTTTGCTCAAATTATGAAAGCCCTGACTGGACATATCCAAGATGAGGTGCCTTGGCGTAAGCTTTTCACAGATGATATTATCCTTCTTGATAAAACTAAAGAGGAGGCCAAAGCAAAACTCGAGCTTTAAAGGAATACTTTAGAATTTAAAGGTTTTCATCTTAGTAAATCAAAAACTGAATATATAGAGTGCACATTTAATAAAAAAAAATACTTATATTAGTGATGCAACAATTGGTGATCAAATTGAAAGAAGAGTGAGCACCCTAGATACCTTAGATCAATTATATAAAATAATAATAATATAATAAATAATGTGTTATTAGCAGGATCCAAGCAGGATGGGTAAAATGGAGAAATACTTCTGGTGTATTATGCGATAGAAAAATTTCATTCAGACTAAAGGATAAATTTTATAAAACTGCAGTAAGACCAGTGATGATATATAGTACTGATGCTAGTCTACAATAAGAAAACAGACAAATAAAATAAGTGTTGCAGCAATGAGGATGCAAAGGTGGATGCGTGGGTATACACGAAAGAATAAAATGAGAAATGAGTATATCTCGAGAAAGTTGGAGTTGTAGAATTAAGAATAAACTTAAAAAAAATCAACTTAGATGTTTAGACATGTAAATTGTAGGCCGATTGAAGCTCCATTAAGAAAATCGGGTTATTAGATTTTGCTCATGTATAAAGAGGGAGACCAAAAAATACAAGGCAAAAATCATAAGGAGCAAGTTTACTCACTTAGACCTAAATAAGAATTTATTAATTGATAGAGCGCAATGGAAACAAATGATTCATGTATTCGACCCCACTTAGTGGGGTTAAGGCTTGATTGTTGTTATTGTTATTATTGACCGAGTGACTCAGGAAAGGGCATACTCTGAGCAGCAGATTTAGGTTGATTATGCAAAGATATCAAAATCAATGGGGATTGTGATAATGGATCCAAATGAACACAATAACAATAAAATTGAATAGAATATCCAGCAAGAATGTATTTGAGTCATTTTTGAAGCAATTTTAAATTTATAACACATAAAAATATTTTATAAGAATTTCAAATATCAAGTAGCCAAAATACAAGTATATCATGACAGGGCATTACAAACATGTACATCCAATATACCAATTTTTCTAACTATAAAATTAAATCTATTATCATGCAAGGGTTTTGTAAACATGTCAACAAGTTGATAATTAGTTGAAACATATTCTAATGCAATATCACCCTTGTCTACATGATCTCTTATGAAATGATGTCGAATCTCTGTATTTAGTGCGTGAATGCTGAATAAGATTTTTAGTTAAACAAATTGCACTTGTGTTATCGCATTTGATAGAACTTTAGTTTAGAGTAATTCCGTAACAATTGATTTTTTTTTTTTTTTTAATTCCGTAACAATTGATGTTTTAGCCAAAATAGTTGAGTACAACAACTGTGAGTGGCTACATACTCTGCTTCTGCAGTTGATAAAGCAATTGAATTTTGCTCTCGATTACACCATAATACAAGAGCATTACCAAAGAATTGATAAGTTCCCAATATATTCTTTCGATCAACTTTGCACCTAACAAAATCAGTGTCAAAGTGTCGTATCAAATCTGGTGTTGAACCGTTGGTATTCCAAAGGACAAAAAAGTGTATGCCAACTGAATATCTAAATATTCTTTTAACTATAATTAAGTGGGATGCTTTAGGAGTCGATTAAAAACATGCACACATACAAACACTAAAGATAATATCAGGGCAACTACCTATTAAGTAAAGCAAAAAATCAATCATACCTTGGTAGAGCTTTTGATCCACTAATTTACTTTTTTCATCTTTATCAAGTTTGGTGGATAGGTTCATTGGGGTACCGATTTGCTTAATTTTATCCAAATTGAATTTCTTGAGGTCTTTTGTGTATTTATTTTGATAGATGAATATGCTTTTGGGAAGTTGTTTAATTTGTAATCCGAGGAAGAATGTAAGTTCACCTATCATGCTCATCTCAAACTCGCTAAACATATAGTTAGAAAATTCTTTACACAAACCTTCATCAGTAGCACCAAATATAGTATCATCAACATAAATTTGTACTACAATTAAATTATCATTATTTATCCTTGTAAACAGCATTGTATCTACTTGACCCTTGATAAAACCAATATTTATAAAAAATTTGCTCAATTTCTCATACCAAGTATGGGGTGCTTGTTGTAAGTCATACAAAGCCTTTTTGAGTTTAAAAATGTGATTCAAAAAATACTAATTGATAAAAACGGGAGGTTACTCAACATAAATTTCTTCGTTAATAAACCCATTAAAAAAATACTTTTAACATCCATCTAAAATAATTTAAAACTTTTAAAACAAGCAAAAGAAAGTAAAAGATGTATAGCCTCTAAACGTGTAATAAGTGCAAAAGTTTCTTCAAAATCGATGCCTTCGATTTGAGTAAAGCCTTTGGCAACCAACCGAGCTTTATTTAGAATAATAACACTAAAATCATCTAATTTATTTTGAGAAACCCATTCGATTACAAAATGATCCTTGGGTCTAAGAACAAGCTCCCAAACATCATTCCGAATAAATTGTTCTAGCTCTTCTTGTAACATGTTGTTCCTACCCACTCCTTATAAGACTACCATCATCATAATCATCCCATTTCCACAACACTACTTATTGATTTTTTCTCACAATAACCTTATTTTTTTGAGGTGTTCGAGGAACTGAAAAATTATGTGAGATATCACGTTTATCACAAAAAATTCCAAAATGCTCATTCTCAAATTCACCGCCAAGATCACTACGAATATAGATCATTTTGAAACCTTTTTTATTTAAAACTCGCTTGTAAAAAGACTTAAAATATTCAAATGTTTCATGCTTATATGCAAGAAATAAAGTCCATGAGAATTTAGAATAATCATCTACGATAACAAAATAATATTTTTTATCACCTAGGCTAAGTGTCCTATTAGGACCAAACAAATCCATATGCAATATCTCAAATGATTTTAATGATGTGATGTCATTCTTGGACTTGAATGAAGTTTTAGTTTATTTACCTAATTGACATACATCACAAATTTTATCATTCTCAAAATATACCTTAGGCAAGCCTTTACTAAAATTTAATTTAAAGACTTTTTAGATGGTATGCATACTAGCATATTCTTGTCTATAATATCATAACTAGGAATCACATGTATGAGATACCAAACACTTTAGATCATTGCAATTAATAAAACTAAAGTTAACATGATATACATTATTGTTTCTTTTACCAATAAATATAATATTGTCATCAAGCTTAATTGAACATTCAGAAGTAGTAAAAAAGCCTTCATAACCAAAATCACATAATTGTAAAATACTAAGTATATTATATGCAAAACTATCAACTAAAAGGAATTTGTCAATAGAGGTTGTAGTGACTTTGTTGACTTTACTAATATCAATTATACGCTTCGTGGTATTGTAGCCAAAAGTCACAAAACCTTCATTCTTGGCTTGAGCGAAGCGAATTTTGATATATCTCCAATCATATGACATAAGCACCCACTATCCAAAAACAATATGCCTCTACCAGTCCCAATGTGGAGACACGCCTACATGAAAGATCTCAAGTCTTTGATTTAAGTACCTAAACATGTTTGGGTCCCAAGAGGTTAATGATAGTAAAATTATGAACAAGTAAATTATCTTTAGAGATTCACACATAATGGGAGATTCTAGAAGAAAACATAAATTTCCTAATAGTACATATATATGCTACATGTCTATACTTATTGCAAAGATTACAAGTTACATGAAGCAATGCATATATGTAAGCACGAGATGGTGAATAATCAATAATTCTAGTAAAAGATTTCTTTCTACCATGAAAAGTGATATTGACTTTACTAGATTTCTTAACTTCATGCAAACTAATTGTCACGTTCAAAAATTTCATTCTCTACATTGAGCTCATTAATATGCTAGATAAGGCTATCATTATTTTTAGTAAACTCACTAATATTATTCTTTAAATCACTAAATATAGCACCACAATTAAGATGGATTTTCCTTAAAAAAATATTTATGTTTCAATTTGTCATACTCATCAATAAGCTCAAATAGAGATTCTTCAAGTTCATCATATAATAAGGAAGGTTTATTTATCGAGTTTATAGTGTCTACCTCTTCATCATCTTTGGCCATGAGGTATAGGTTGGCCACTACTTGAGCTTTGATCCGAATCACTCCAAGTAGCAACTAAGGCTTCTTTTTCTTGATCTTCTTGGGCTTAAGGAGAGGGCAATTGGACTTTATATGGCTTAAGGAGAGGGCAATTGCTCTTTGAAGTGTTTCCTTCTTGTCTTTTTTCTTGAAGCATTTTTTTTTTCAGGCTAATGAGAGAAGCTCTTCTTTTTCTTCATAAGAGTGTTAAATTGCCTTGAAATTAAGGCAATTTCTTCATCTAGTTTTTCTTCATCATCTTCACTTGAGGTTGTGTCATCTTCGATAGTAGGCGAAGAAGCGGTTCTAAGTGCAAAAGCCTTTTTCTTCCTGGAGTTCTCTTATTCTTCCTTCTTTTTCTTTTTCCTTGTTATCTCTGACTTGTATGTTATTAGTAATCTTAATAACATATCCAGCTCAAGAGTGGAGAGATCTCTAGCTTCTATGATTGTTGTTCCCTTGGCATTATATTCTTTAGAAAGATATCTTAAAATTTTTCTAACAAGCTTTCCATTAGTAAAAATCTCAAGAGAGATTAGTCCATTAGTAATATTGATAAAACGAGTAAATATATTTTTAATAGACTCATCCAGATTCATTTTGAATAGCTCATAGTCATGAATCAACAAATTAATTTTTAATTCTTTGACTTGATTTGTTCATTCATAAGTAACTTTAAGTTTAGTCTATACCTCATATGATGTATTGAAATTACAAATGCGATTGAACTTACTAGAAGATAGTTGCATTGGATATGATTAAGTGCTTTAGCATTGAGTTGTGCCAACTTCATTCTTCATCCGTTATTTCCGAAAAGTTCTTAGATGTATACTTATCTTTCCCCATAGGAATTACAAATGATTTGTGTAATTTCCTAAAACTCAATATAAATACTGGTGGGGACACAGATCTGCATCGAATTGGATAGCTAGAATGACGTTATAGCATATCTGAAAGATTTGGAGACTCACCACATTTGGAGCTAATTTTATTTTATTATAATAGAATTAGTTTCATATTTACTTTTATTTATTTGGTATTTTATTTTCTACATTTAATATTGTATTTTTAAATTTCTACATGAGATCTCTCTATATAAAGGGTCGTCTTGCATTGTAAAAGAATAGCATTTGATGAATGAAATTATATTTGAGTTTTCTCAGAGCCTAAATTCGGGTTAAGGGGTCGATATTCTGGTGAAGGAAAGAGTAGGGTTAGCCTTTGGTGAGAATCCTCAAATTAGCCTAGTTATCCACTTTTCAAAAAAAATAAAAAAAAAAAATCTTTGCGCACTGAAGCGAGCTTCGCTCCCAGCGCTGCGCAGTTCCGCCAGACTTGTCCGATGCGCTGCGCTCCGAGCACGCCCGGCGGCCGCACCTTTGAGCCCTGCGCCAGCACGCGCTAAGCCACGGCCGCCCAGCGCCCGCCCGCACGCCCGCCAGCCTGCGCCCGCCCGCGCGGCTGCCTGCGCTCCCGCCGGCCTGCGCCAGCCCTTGTGCCCGCCGGCCTGCGCCAGCCCTTGTGCCCGCCCGCGCGCCCGCCCCCGCGCCCGCCTGCGCCCGCGCGCCGTTTCGCTTTGTCCGCGGGTCGCCCGTACTGATCATCAGTTAATCATCGCAAGCTGCTCTTCTCCCATTCAAATTGCTAATTTCTTTTTCGAATTCCACTAAATTAATTATTTTATTTCAATATAAATTATTTGTTTGATTTGAATTATTTATTTAATTTTAATTGTACAATCTAATATTTCTTTATGTGTTAATTATTGTTAAATTTAATTATGAGATATTTGTCCTAAATTTCTGAATCTCAGGTCTGATTTATTGAATTTAAATTGACGCCCTAATCTAAGTTGATAAATTCTTATTTATCATACGATTTAGTTTAATTTTAATTTTAAAATATCTTAATTTACGGGATTTAAAATCTTATTTTATCATATAATTTATCAAAAAAATATTTTTCTCTTAATTAAAATAATTTGCTAATCGATTTTGCTGAATATAAATATAAAATATCATTGACATTTTTTTTCGTCCTGCATCAAATACCATATAGGTAGATCATCATCCTTCGCTTTTAATAGTTCTAGGAAAAATATGAGTAAGAATTTTGGCAAATAAATGCATGCTTACAAAATAAAACCAACGAATAAGAAGAAGATCAAAGCAAAAGCCTTCCATCATCTTTTACAGTATCAAGGAACCAAACTTTCTGAAGAGATACCGACTAACTCATCGAGGAGGACCAAGACTACATTTACAAAACTGAAACTCCAAGAAATCGAGGGGTAATGACTGACCAATGTCGAAGCTATTTAGCAAGAGGATGAGATAGAATCTCCATGGTACTGATCAGCATTGCGGTTGATCTGCATTTGAAGCCGCAGTTTAGACAGGCGCTTACGGCGATTTATATATAATAAACTTGAGCCGGTTGTTCTAGATTTTTATATATTTTTTATTAATTAACAAAGAATATTTATAAAGTATAAGTTAATATAATAATAAACTTGTTTTAGAACAACTAAATTTTCAGTGGTTGGGTGCACTTGGAGAGTGGCACGTGTCATAAATAATGATGGCCCGGTCATAAAGGTAACCTGCACCATGCCCAGTTTAGAGTGTTATTGTGTTAATATTGAACGAAAATCAAAAATTGAACTGATTTTAAATCGAAAGAAATCGAGTCGATCTAAATAAATCGACTAACGAGCTAAAAGTTTGTCTCGGTAATGATTTCGAGCCAATTTTGAGCCGGAGCGGGCTCGGCTAGATCTAGCTTAAACTCGACTTGAATTAAAATAAATTTTATATTATAATACATATATATGATATAGATATATAATAGATATTAAATATAATATATATATATATATATATATATATTACAAACCGAGCCAATCTCGAGCTGGACCGAGTAGAGCTTACCCAGCTCGAAATCTGCTCAAAAAAAAATTGAGATTCGATTCATCTAAATCGACTAGAACAGGCTCAAAGTTGAACCCAATTGACTTCGAGTCGATTGAAATGTGATCAATCCGATTTCAAGCCGGTATTGACTTAACTTGAAATCGGATCAATAATAGCCCTATGCCCAGTTGCTTCCTCGGCCACCATATTAATCCTGCATTTTCCACAAGATTTTGCATAAAACAATATCCACTGCACATTGAGTACAAATAAGGCGAGCCCAAATCCTCTTATCTGATTCAGAGATGTTTCACAACAGGATTTGGAGTATGGCTTTAGCATCTTTTTCTTTAAATTGTGGTCTAACTCATTTATTTAAAATAAATTATTATAAAAAGTACATCAAGTTGCATTCTCTCGACGTATATTGCAAAAATTATTAGTAAGGACTATACTTCTGTCAAAATCACTTAATGTAGTTAGATGAGCTAAATAATCAGTAATACTATTTATAACTCTATTTATATAAGTAACCTTACAAAAATGAAAACATGAAATCAATTCAGTAATACGGTTCACATCTATGTTTGAATCATAATTTCGAGCATTGCTTCTAGCAAGGTCAGCAGCTCCACTATGTTCCCAGTAATGCGTAGTATCTGACGTTCCAACCCCAACATACATGAGGTTCGTGTTCCCTTATGCATTTGAAGGATTTCAAGTGAATCCTCTTCGAGTTATATGCGAGTTGGGATTCCAATTGACGTTCAAAACAATTTTCAATACTTGAATTGCTGTTGTTTGCTCTACCGCAATAACTGAATAGGTGAATATTCATTTTCTCAACAAAGTTAGATTGAAAGAATTTAAATATACACATCTTCAAAAATTTAAAAAAAACATTTAATTCAATATTATATCATCTAAAAAAATAATTATTTAATTCAATAATATTTTTAAATAATTTTTTAAATAAGTATAAAATTATATAAATACTGTGACATTTAAATAATATACTACAATATCTCAAGATAATATTTATATTTGTGCTATATGTAAAATAAAATTAATTATTATAGCTGAAATTTATTTTAAATAAAAAAATAATTAGAACTAAATGAAGCCTAAAAAAGTAACCAAATTTTTTTTGATAATTGAATTAAACTGCATACGATTGGACAGCCTTTAACCCCACAGGGAAGACGCGGCTGAGCAGACCATCACGAACAATGAGGAAGAGGTTGGAATGGGCAAACAGCCTTTCAAAAGAAATGTTGAAAATGATTTTTTTTTTTCATAAATGTTCCCTAAAAATCAACATTTTATTGGTTTCAATCCTAAAGTTTTTAGTTTTAACCAAAACTCGAAATTTTTTTAAGAAGTTTCTCACTTTAAACTTACAACCAAACCAAAACCAAAACGTGGAACTACTCGAGCTTAAAAAATCCCTGAGCCAAGCCGGTCGGCTCCCTGAGTGAGTCCCTATATCTCAATATGCTTTAACTAAATAAATAGTAAAGAAACAAACGCTCACAAATGGAAAATTAATACTGCAAAGCAGAGATGTTCTTCAACTTCAATGGTGACAGTTGATTATGAACATCAGCTGCAAAACCAAAGTCATCCATAGAAGTATCAAATGATAGCCATAAAATGTCATAAAGAAAATCATTCCAGCGAAAAACAATAAGAAGAGATATTGGATCATTTTTTTTTTTATGCTCTGAAGGACTAAAAGCATCAGATTTCAAAGTTAGTGAAATTCAAACCACATAGAAGAGCATTCATAAGAGAACAAGAATCTGCTAGCAAACTAATGTATTTATTTCATCCAGATGACATTTCAGATGAACAAAAAAAGTGTGGCAATGAATCTTTAGATTTGCGAATTAAAGGGGACCAGGGAAGGTGCCGCTCTCCCTCTGCTCATTCCATCTTTCCACCTGTTTCACAGAAACAATGTTCAGTCAAATAAACAATTACCCATGTGAAACAACAGGGTACAAATCACATAAAGGATTAAAGTTACCATGTAGCATTGGCATTATCATCATAAATTATTAACAATTATATATGATATGAAATAAAGTTAATTATTATATTCAGAAGTGGGAATAAAATTAGTGAGTTGTTATTTGGGTATGCGTGGGATGTCAAACAAAGTTATTTTCTTATTTTAAAATATATGTATGGTGTGAAAATAATTAAATTATAATATCAAAATGTGTTTATAATATTAACATTGCTAAATTTAACTTAGGGGCATTATAACAATAAAGATCCCTGTAAATTATGATTATTACATAACAAGTCTAATTTGATAATTTTCATCGGTATACAAGAAATATTCCATTTTAAAATCTTGAAAATCTCAATTTTACCCCTGCCCTCTCTCTTTGCAGAAGCAGCCCATACGAGCCGCAGAGCTCTCTCTCTTTCTCTCTCTCACCACGAAGGCAGGTGCTTGCGAGGAGGGCGGAGAGCTACCAGCACTCGCCCCCTTCACACACGCACACATGGACTCTCTTTCTAGGATCGATGAGGCGAAATTGGTGAGGTGGCAAGGCAACGACAAATTCTGATAGAAAATTTGCAATAGCATAAATTTGAAAATTTAAAGAAGTTTTTAGCCTAAAATTGAAAATTTGTTAAAGTTAACAGTAGAGGAATCTTCATTGTAATATTAGGTAAACTGCAAAGACTTTTTAGTAAATTTTGAAAATTATTAACCAAATAATAATTATGAGTTAACTATGAGGACCTTTTAATAATTAACTCTTATTTTAATATTAAAATATGTATAAGATGTGAAATAAAAATATTTTTAATACTGAAATTTATGTTGAATGCGAAACAAAGTTAATTTTTAATGTTGCAAATTATGTTGGACCTCAAAAAAGACATGTACCAATCGAGGCCAACGCTATAGATGAGCTAATAATTATGGGTTAACTATTTAGCAGATTCACAAAATTTGCCAAGGATTTTTTAGCCATAATCTTTCACACTCAACACTTTTACAAATAATGAAAAATAAAAAATATTTTATTTTACAATTTATACAAACTCTAACATACAAAATTAGTTTATCCTACATCCTACCTATATTTTAGTACAATCGTCAACTTTAATTTATATCTGTTGTTGAATTCTACAGTATAAGACGCAAATGCATTAGATCCATAAACAGGCCTAGTGAACAAAAACCCAAACAGCGCATCCCCTTTCCCAAACTGAACCCTCGAATAAGAATCCAAATAGAGAGCTGAATAAGGACCCAAACAAGAGACTCAAATAGATCCATCAAACAAGACCAAATCCTCATCTTGAGGAATTCAGCCAAGTTAGCGATTGTCTCTAACACAAAAAATCAACCGGACACACCTCATCACAAAAGATACTCCAATTATTGATAAAGGACTAATAGAGATACCCTAATCTTCTCCAAATACCTCAAAAGCAAAGCCATCCAATCAAAGAACTCCAGGCATGGCAACCAATCCCAGGTAACATCATTTCATCTTCCTTCCCCTTGGCTATAAATAGATTGATTGAGAACGGACAAAGGGGAACCCATTTTTGGAGTTTTAAAGAGATTTTTGCTCTACAGTTCTGAATGTTTGATTTACACTATGACAACAAAGGTACCCCGAGACTCGACACTTCTCTTGTAAACTTTCCTCATTTTGTACACTTTCTAACACCACCATTTTGTACACCTTCTTTCACTTAGTAGATTTAAACCATAGAATTTTGTGTCATGTTTTCACTGGGATACTTTGGTTTCAATGTAAAAATCGTTGCCTTTATTGTATCTCCCTCATTACCTTGATTGCAATATGTATTCTACATATTCAATCCTAGTTGGTTGATTATTCACATCAATAATTTAGTGCCCTCATGCAGAACCGAAATTATAAACTTCTATAGGTTGAACAATTATTTAATGAAAATATTTGACTTGAAACAAACGACCTCAATAGACTTGAACAGTTTGGGTTCAACAACCTCAAATAGCCTTGCTTCAACAATCTTGAATTGTTCGACTTTGATAGCCTTAAACTGTTAGCATACCACGACCTCTAAATAGCCTCAAATTGTGTCTTCATTAGCTTCTAAAATTTTAGAGCCGCAAGTCTTTTTTTTCGTTTTAACAAATCATCTAAATTTTAAGCTTCTCTATCTTCAAGGGTTTTTTTTTCACATAAGCACAACATTTAAGACTATCAAACCTCCAAACGATTAGTTCTCAACAACCTCGAACAATTCTGCTTCAACAATCTCGAACCGCTCGATTTCAACAACCTAAAATTGTACGGCTTCTATAGTCCCTCAATGATTTCAAAATGTTTGGTTTCTGTAGCCACCAAAATTTTAGGTTATCACATCATTAACATTCTTTTATTATTTTTAGAAATCTTCTTCATGTTTCTACTACTTCAAGGCTTTCGATTTTTTTTCACAAAACCTCAACATTTTGAACTATCACAGCCACCTAATAATTGGGCTTCAACAACCTTGAACTGTTCAACTTCAAATGCCTCAAACTGCTAAGCTTCTACAAACTCTCAGTAGCCTTGTCTCGAACTGTTTGGCCTTTATATCCTTAAAAAAATTAGGCATTCATAGAATCAAGATTTTTTAGGTTTTCACAAATCTTCAAAATTTTAAGCCTTTGCAATCTCAAAGTTTTCAATTTTTCACAAAATCTCAATATTTTAAACTATTACATGTTGGCCTCGAGAGGTGGAAAATCGACAAGCGTATATTGCATTTGAAAAATTTTCTTTTCTCGAGATAAATTGATTTCGCCCTAGAACTGATAACTCTAGGACTTAAGAGTTTCTGGGAATCTTATGATTTCCTACAAAGGCAAGCCTCTGTAGTTAATTACACATCCTTCATTGGAGGATAGAACTTTTGATCAGTGGGGAAGATCCTTTCATTACGTTGATGACCCAGATTTAGGAGCTAAGATGATTGTATTTATGATGATTGTCATTTAGGCAAAAACAGTTGATATAAGTTCTCACTTGAATTTATCCGGTTGAAAGTTACCCACTGTGATCTTTTTTATCATTTTCATCATTTTTTGACCCAGCTCATTAAGCTTGCGAGATCGTGTTTCAAAGGGCATGGTAGCCTGCTATCAAGGGGTAGGCATGACAAGCATTAGGGAGAACTTAGAATATGCCATTGACTTACCTGATAACGTGTTTGAGTTTGTTGACTCATCAAGGCATCACTTTATCCGTATTTTCTAAATGAGAGATTATTCTGAAACTTTGATGTATGAGATTGCTTTAAAAACGCCCTCTAATGTATGAGATTGCTTCGAAAACGATCTTCGATACATGAGGAGATTTCTCCGAAAATCATCTTCGATCCATGAGGAAATTGCTTCAAAAACGATCTTCAACGCATAAGGAGATTACTTCGGAAGCGATCTTTGAAGCATGAGGAGATTGCTTCGCAAACGATCTTCGATGCACGAGGAGATTGCTTTGAAAGGTCGTGTACAATGTTGAATATTTCTTTTGAGTTCATGCACCATAAAGAATTACAAAGGGTCGTGTACGATGCTTGAGCATCTTTGAGGTTGTACACGAAGAAATGATTCAAAGGTCATGCACGATATTTGAGTATCTTTGAGGTCGTACACGATGTTTGAGTAGATCTTTGAGATCGTACATGAAATGTTGTTCGAAGGGCCGTGAACGATGTTTTGGAGTTCGTACACGATGTTTGAGTATGATTTTTAAAGTGTACACGATGTTGTTCGAAGGGTCATACACAATGTTTGAGTAATTCGAAGGGTCGTGCACAATGTTGAGTATGGTCTCCTTTGAGGTCGTACATGAAGTGGAAAGTTACAAAAGGTCGTTCACAATGTTTAGGAGGTCGTGCACGATGTTTGGGAGGTCGTACATGATGAAGTGGTTCGAAGGAATAGGTTTGAAACTTTTGATTCGAAAGGTTCCTTCGAAAAGATAGTTTGATTTTCCTTAGATAAAATTTCATGGGAGGATAGATTCGAACGCTTGGTTCGAATAAAAACACCAAGTCTGCACCTCAGCAGTCTTAACCTTTAAGAAATTTAGATCTTTGGCTCTGTTCGAAAAGGATGAAGGCCAAATGCCAAGAGATGTTGAGATGCCTGTTGCATAGAGACATCGAAAGAGTTCAATAGAATTCATCATCATTTTCCTCTCTTAAATAATGTTTACTCCATAGATCTAGAGTTCTACAGTGTTCCACTGAAAATTTCTTGTTGATTTAGGACAATTTTGGCGTTGTTTTAGACAGAGGACAACATCCTCTTTATCATTTAAAGTATTATATTGTTCTGGTCACTGAATGAGGCTTTTGACTTGCATTTCTTAGTTTATGGAAGCCTCTGTTAGCATTATGACGTTTCGACGATCCCAAGATGTGTCATTCTTACAGAATAGTCATGGCTCGAATGAGTTTTGGAGTTCGCTGAAGAGAAAAGAAGAGTTTAGAACCCAACAGCAGAAGGAGAGGCTCACCAGTCTTCGCTTCGTCCTCCATTAGCTGCTCTTCACCGTGCAATTCAATACTTCGAGATTCCAACCTCTACAGTTCAACACTTCAAGAATTCATCCCATTCCTCAGTGGACTGGGGGTATTTATAGGCGACACTGGTGGCCGTCCTGTTGAATTTTCGATAGCTTGTTCCTTCGAAAGAAGGATCTTAGTTTCGTAGAAACTTCTATCTTGATTTATTTTGGGTCTTCAAAGACCGGGTTCATCGAAGGAATTGGATCTCTTCGAAAGCTTGTTCCTTTAAAATCGATGGAAGGTTCCTTCAAAATTAAGATTTTTTAAAGATCGTTTTCGATAGAAAGCTCTTAGTTTCGCAAAAGCTTCTATCTTGATTTGTTTTAGTCTTCGAAAGCTCTGGGTTCATCGAAGGAACTAGATATGTGCTGTTCTTTAAAACTTCATTCTTTAGATCCCCCTGATCCATTTGGGTCGCCTCTTCGAAAGCCTGCTCCTTCGAAATCGATGGAAGGTTCGAAAACATCGAACCCTTCAAATAGCCACCTAGGACGTTACTGTTACTTATTTTGAAAACTTTTATGTAGAAAACTTTTATGTACAAACATTGCAGTCTTCAAACAATTTGCTTTTCAATAGCCTTGAATAATTCAGCTTCAACAACTACGAATAGTTGTGGTTTTCTCCTAGCCAGTGGAAAAGGAGCTTATTTGGATATTAAGGAGTTTCAAGTTCGAATTACATTATCATTATAATTTCTAAGTGGGATAGAGAAGATTGTAGCGTCTAAGAGTAAAATTAAAAAACAAAACTTCAAATAGTTCAACTTCAACAGCCTCAAACAATTTTGTTTCAACAACTTTGAACTGTTCGACATCAACAAACTCAAATATTAGATTTTAACATCTATTCAACAACCAATAACAATTTGATTTCTATAGCCTCCAAAATGTTAGGCTTCCATAACTATAACCTTCTTTTAGCTTTCACAAATCTTCAAAATTTTAAGCTTTTGTAGCCTCAAGATTTTCGATTTTGTTTATAAAATCTCAAACATTTTAGACTATCACAGCTTTTTACAGTTCAATCTTCAATAACCTCACACTATTAGGCTTCCATAACCTCTAACATTTTGGCTTCAATACAACCACTAGGGTGTTGTTAAATAATGACAATTCAATCATTCTTATTTCATATCATGCACAACTTTCAATACAATCATAAAAACTATTTCACATGCTACACAACTTTCAATAACAAACTTTCATTATTTCCCATTATACATGTATTTCAAAAATGATTAAAATTTTTGAATCCATGCACTTTTCTTCCTTGAACCAAACAGCCTTTGTGTTAGACTTTTTCTCTATGCAATCAAAATAGTCCTAGCATTATTCCAGGTCAGCATGACTAACACACAGCACAAATGCAAAATCAACAATATCTTTTCCAATATGCAACCAACAAAACAGCTCCAACATGAAATGTGGTACCTATCGAGTATCGAGTATATGTTAGCATAAGTAAAATCTTTCAACATTATCAACTTCATCACTTACGAAGATAAGTAGCCAAACTAAATACAATAATAAATAATAAAAGTACCCATTCCCCTGGGCAAAGTGAACGGTAGTATCTCGCAAATTTTTCACAGTCTATAGATCCATCACCCTTTGCTGCCAAGCACCTAAAATATGAAAACCGAAAACCAATAGAAAATCAGTAAATATAATAAATGGTTAACTTGCATCTCACTCTGATCATTCCCAAATGAAACCAGAGATTTCAAAAAAAACAAGCATACTTGTGATATTCAATGTAGCGAGTGAAACAATGTCTTGATTGATTTGTTGTGGGAAAGCGGAAATCAGCAGGAGCAGTTTTCAACTCAATCTTGAAAAAGACAAAAATAATTATTATCATTCATCTAACAGTAAAGGCATTGATGTCAAAAAAAAGGCAAAATTAGATTGGTGACTCAAACAATAAAATTAAATAAAACATAGTAAATCAATGAACGATATAGAACAAGTAATAAAACAAAAATAACATGCATCTCACCATCAAAAACCATTAATAAAGCGATCACAACATGGCCTCTTTACAGTCAAAAATTATTAATTAAAATAACAAGAGAATATTCAGATATTCAACACAGAGATACAATTTATAACATAATATATTGTCCTTGATATCTATAATCTCCAATTAAATCTGTGACTATCTATAATTTCATTAAAAGGCACCTTTTTAAAATCCCTGGACATGCAAAGGTCGAGAAACAACATATTCAAGCACTCATCTGATCAAGTTTTTCAATTAGGTCAAGCACCAGAGAATTACTCAATGAAGAAAAAATCTGTCACATAATTTACACTCATGCATTCCGTAAGCCTTCTGAAGCTTAAATACCATATAAAAGCATGTTTTGAGATGCCAAAACTAGCCAACAAGTATGGAGCGACAATGGAAGGAAGGGAACAAGATAAATACGCACCGAATCCATAGAATTTATTTTAAGACAAAGAACTAAAATTCACGCATATTTCAGTCAAGGACAACTCATCATACTTCATTGGATCATTCGATAGTAATGAAGGTTGTAATAGGAAACAGCGAGGCCCTATTACATATGTAGTATTTAACAGACAAATAGTAGCCAGGGCTCTAAAATTTTCATTGTTGACCTTAGCTTCTAGCAAATGATGGTGTCAGAATAGGGGATGCTGTACATAAACGCAAGCAACTTTGAAGTAACAGATAAAATGCATTTTACTTGAAAACCCAATTATGATAAAAAGTGACTAAATTCAATGGAACCACATGATAGTCATTATCTAGAAAAATTTTAAAGTTATTTCAAGAATTAGGATTAGACAATTAACATGCTTTATGAAATCGGAAGCAATAATTTGTCAAAAGAAAGAAGCTTTATGAAAATTGAAGCAATAGTTCTTCAGAAGAGAATATATCCAGAGAAATTCTGTCAGTGACTATTACTTCCTATTCTGTCAGCTATTCCCATTGCTCGCTCTTGAAAAAGATGAAGCAAGACAAATATGAGGAAGAAGCTATGAGTTATAATACCATTGGTGATTCTACCCTCCAGGAAAAATAAACATAACTACTATTTCACTTGTCCTTTTTATGGCAAAAAAAGTCCAAATCCGATGCCAACAAAGGTTCAGCATAACCCTTGTTAAAAATAAAACCTTTCAGCTAGATGGGAATTCTATAATGAATAATCTATTAACATTAGACTAAATATTTAACAAGTAACTATTGTACAATACAAGTTTTATCAATAAAAATGACTACAAATGCAGGACCAACAGGTATTATCCATAGAAACACAAAATCTAATATCAATCTTAAACCCTAAACTGTAAAATAATAAACCACTCAAGAAACAAGCAAAAAAACACAGCCACATATTCGTAATGCAAACATTCTAAAAAAGCAGAACTAAGAATAATCTGGTTTTCAAGAAGAAATCCTACTGCCCTACATAAAGAAGACAAATGAAAACCCCTAAAGAAAGAAAAAAAAAAGAAAAGGAAAAAAATGCATCGGTTGTAAAGGGATAAAACTGATAACGAAGAAGAACAAAAAGAAGCAATGATGGGGAAAGGAACGATACCTCGGCCATTTTTGCGATCGCGATGAGACGAGCTCCCTCTCTAACAGTGGCCTCCAATGCGATGAGAAAGTCCAATTGTTTTACCCGATAAAGGCAGTATGGCGGATCCCTCGCCTGGGCGTGTTGCTGCCCGTTAGATCAGTAGCTGACGGTGATCACTCTTCTCTTTAATTTCACGAGTGTGTCTCGCTCAATTTTAAATTGATTTTTTTTTAATTAAATATTTATTATATATATTTTATATAAAGTATTTATTTTCATATTTCTAATTATTTAATTTTTGTACTTTTTAAAAAGAGAAAAAGGAAAATAAAAAATGACAATGATGTTAATTGAAGCTAAATGAAGAGTCCAATAAATTATAGTAAAAATAAATTGATCTCCTATAATTAATTTAAAATTTTAATTATTATTATTATTATTATTAGATATGTAGTAATTACAATTTAATCTTTATATATCACTATCGATATATATATATATATATATATAAATATTTATATATTTTTAAAAATT